>JAWZYV010016635.1:600000-1051378 GCA_038373885.1 Cheiracanthium punctorium
AGTGTTGCAAAACTTTACCAGAGGCTCAAAATGTAAATCTCGTTCACGAATAGCTAGTGTCTCTGAATGTTATGGTGATGCAATTAATTTTAAGATATGTAGTTTAAGAGTCTAATTTACAATGATGAATAAATACTACTGAAAAAAGGCTTGAAAAGAGTGCAGTTAATTTTGACTAAAACAACTGAAGCTGAAATAATCGTTTTATATACTAAATGTCTGATGAAGTTAAACGTCTCTTAGACAACTGAATTTCAGTGCCAGCAGAGCATGTCTCAAAAATTTCACAGCGCGGTTCACTTTTCACTGGGAGATTAATCTTAATGAAATTTAAAACATAGAAGACAAATTATAATTTAGGTTGAGTAGCTGAATTCCAAGGTTATGTCGACTTTGATACAAGTCCAATACATTGCCATACACAGTTAAAATAATCTTCCTCATAAAGAAAGTTTATCAATTTATTAAACATCCAGGTTAAATTTTAAACTGGGAAGTCTTAAAGTGTAGTAAAATATTTAAAAGGATAAATAAGGGAAAAATATTTAAAAATCGAAACAATCAGAAAAGAGGTGCAAGAATGAGATTTCGAATTATGAATGACGATGCGTGCACTTTAGTTGCTGAAAAATAAAGGGTGAATTGTAATGAAATCTGGAGATCTGTGAATATTTATTTTTCGGAGTTGGTGTTTGTCTGATCGTTGAATCTAATGAATTGTATACGGAAATGTTTGATGTTACGAAAGTGCTGGAATAACACTAATTTTATTTTTAGTTGAGTCAATTAAAACTTAGAATTTTAACAAAAATTAAAGGTAAAATTGAAGTTCATTAATCACCTGAAGGGCTATCAAATTAAATCACAATTCGCGAACATAAACGTCATGGCCATTTTTTTTTCTGAATTATAAATTTAGTGAAATAAACAAACAGGTTTATTTTTTTCAATTTCGAACAATTTAGACCAGTGTTTTGTATAATGATAAAAATTATGAAATTAGCAAATCATGCAGCCCGTACTGGACTTTGTAAAAATCAAGTTTTGCAGGTTCCACGCTTTTATATTTCATTGAGATGAATTAATAATGTAGTTTTTCTATTGAGTTATTTTTGCAGTAGCTTTGTAAGCATAAAAATAATGAATAGAATATGTGAAGAAACGTTTAGATTTGTATTTCGATAAATTTGGCAATTCTTTATGACAAAACCTTTCGTTGAACACTTATTTAATTTGCCTGAAAAAATTGCATAAATTATCAATTTTTTCTGAAGTGAGGAATTCAAAATAATCAAACTGAAATTCCTAGTGCTTACAAAATTAAAAAAAATATGTTAAATATAGTAAAAAGCATTATTATAAAACAGAGGTGGCAAACTTTTGTATACATAAGATTTGTTTTTAATCTTCAAAATGTGCTTGTCATAAGCGTACTCTAAGTGGGGAGGCAGAGGTTTGAAATTCGTATCGTTTCGTGTTCTTTAGAGCAAATTTCAATCGTATCATCTGATTCTTTATCTTATGAGGTTTATGACAGGTGACCCGTGCACACAATCCAAAGGCATCCATGCCGCCTTATACTCGCACAAAAAATGCCTAGCGAATGGAAGCTTCAGCAGAATAATGATTCAAAGCATACATCCAAAATCGTGAAAATTTAATTTACAGCTTATATTATTAAAATTTGGGGCTGTCAGAGTCAGTCATCTGATCCCAATCCAATTGAACGCCTTTGGGAGCACACCGGAAGAAAAGCGGACGCAGAAACATTCTTCTTAGAAATTCCATCTTAGAAAGCCTTGTAAATTCCATGTCCAGGCGATGAGCTGCCGGCCTCAAATCAAAAGGTTATGGAACTACATACTAAATATTGCGGTATTTCTCGTTACATTAAGGCAATCAATTTCTTTAAAAGTTTAGAAAAACTGAATCGTTTCAAAATTTCTGCTGTCAACTTTTCAAATTCACGCTTGGTGTTTTTTAAATTAACAATTTTTACAAATACTATAAGTTATGCACCATGTAGGAAGACTAAAGCTACAAATTACCAACTTTCGTCATTAAGAAATTTTGTTTACAGTAAAAGTTAGGGCAGAAAAGCACAGCGTCTCATAACTTTTGCGACCTACAGTATATTTCGCAGGCAGATTATCTGATAACTACACAAGGTATCTCAATTGTATGTAACATAAGTCTGCTCGAGAAATTTAGAATCGTTGCAATATATTAGAACGCCACCTAGTAGTGTGGTTTCAAGATCTCCCAATCTCTGATCTATGCTATCTAAGAAAACAACTTGTAACCAAAATTTAATTCTTGTTTGAAACTCTTCCTTTGTACTTACCGGAATACTTCTTGGCCATATGCCGGCTCTACCAGGACCGTGCCTGGGCTTTAGCGGCACTGGGCGAAATATTTAGCGGACTTTCAAGTTTCTGTGCTTAGTTCAGGATCTTTTGTCTGAATGAATGAATGCGAGAAATGTTTTGGACTGCATAGGTAAGTTTCCAACAAACAGTCGGAATTTAGTTTCATCTTGGGTTTCTTTTCAAAGAATCGAAGCTTATAATATCTTTGAAAGATGAATAGTGTAGAAACTGAAATATATATATATATATATATATATATATATGTACATATATATTACGGGACATATAAGAAAAATATGTCAGCACGAGAGAACAAATTAAGACGTAATTTGACATTCATGAATTGAAGAGTTTTTGCGGCCCTAGGCAATTGCCCAGTTCCTCTATTCTTTAAGATAGTCCCCGATTGAGATGTAAAATAAACAGCTTGAAATAGCCATCATATTATAACAGACACTGAAAAAAAAAAAAAACCCATGGTAATCGCTTCTGTTTCTTCCGTAAAACTATCCATTGCTTCAAAATGAATAATCCTAAATAACTTTAAAAAATTAGTTTCTTCGAACTTTTTAAAAATTGATTGTAGAGCAGGAGAGAAAATTTAAAAGTAATAAATGACTCCTATATTCAGCAAACAATAATTGTCTCAGTTTAAATCTCTCGTCTGCTTAAACATTTTTTTTTTCTCTTTCACAAAACATTGTCAAAGCGGGGAAAATAATAATTGTTGCAGCCTCCAAAAATACGATCAATACTGAAGTGACGTAAGCGCTTAGATATTCTCTAGCAAATAATACGTATTTCCTCTTTCCAATTAGGCGCGCCAAGTAAGAAACTTTAATTGATTCGAATGAACATCAGCGTAGCTTATACGACACTTTTCTTTCATGTCACGACTGACATATTTTTTAAAAGCAGTAACGGTATTAGACATAAACATTTTATATTTACCGGTTCAATTTTCTCCCTATCAAACGAATGCGGTATTGTTAAATTATGAAGCAATTTTTCTCCCTCACCACATTTAAAAATAGCATTTGGTGCACTAGAAAGAAAATGGATGAATGCAGTATGGGAGTTGTGTGTAAATAAGGCTACAGTGCTATAAAAAACATTTCTATGCAATAAACGGTGTGTGGCAGGCAAACTTATTACAGAGATTTAGGGAACTTGGAATAAAAGAAAATAAACCCTGAACAAAGTTTACAGTTCGGATTTCTATAAACTTTGATCATAAGATTTTTCTTACGCAATTACTCTTTAACAAACAGAGATTGCTCTTAAATTTGAAAGCGAATAAAGTCATTGCACGTTAATAATTTTGTATACTATATTTTTTAAAACAGAATAACAAACAGAAATGTATTGTTATCGCGATGTTTTAATTTTTCTCCGCAGCAAAGTACACAAAGAAGAGGGTCATTGAGAGTTTCAAGAAATTTTTGAATAAAGGTTAACTCTAATCTTAGTAAATGTGCAAAAGTAAAGATTCTCACGAATTCAAGTGTATTTCCCCACATTGGTCCGAAAGCATTCAATTTTGTATACGCTACTTTTCACCCCGTAAAGTTATCGGTGTTTACTGCTAAAATTAGTGGTTAAAACTAAAGATACATTGCCCCCAAAACACTGCCCCCCCCCTTCTCACACTCGTTTGTTCGTATAACGTTCCTGCTTACTATTTCGTGATAGCATATTCGGATAATATGCTGGAAAATATTCAAAGAGAAACTGCATGAAAAGCATATCTGGTAAGTTCGAGCAGAATGAATATTCCAGAGTCTGTAAAATTAATATTGCATCTTTATTGCATTAAAATGGAGCACGTTTTCATTTTAACATATTTTATAACTTTATTATCCTTTTAATGATTTTGTGTTTTATGGTAAAGTATATTTTGCAAATGATTCACCTAATAGTTAATCCTATGACTCACCTAAATAAAGCTATATGAAAATCAAAAACGGATTTATCACCAATATAAAAGAAATTGTAAAACCCACTAATTTTAAAGCAACATATAGCATAATTGACATGGTTGCAAAATATTAGACTTGAAACTTTAAAAATAGTCAAACTTCCGAATTTCTGTTTTCCAAGCATTTTTGTTACAGCGTAAACTGAAATTGTTAATTAAACGGGGTCTGACACTGAACGGTTGCAGAACTTTTGAACGTAAAATTCACCATTCATTGACTCAACTATTTAAATTTATGTTTAATAAAATAATATTTACCCGCTATTTAAAATTAATAAGATTTGACAAAGCAAAAAAAAAGTTATTTAGGAACAGGTAAAGTCTGTGTGAAAATTCTGAAAAAAGTTATGCATAGATACAAAATTTTCTATATAGTTCATCACCAAGCTTTTACTTAAAAAATTTTCAGCCAAAAGTTCTTCAAAATTTACAGAAGTTTCTCCATAATTTTTTTAATGATAGAATGCTTTTTTTAATGATAACAGCAATATTTCTTGTTACTTGAAATTACTTTATGAAATTCCCTTTCATTAAGTGCATCACATAAATCAATCACATTACAAAATCCACTTCTTAAAAGTAGAACTCAAGAATTCTGTTCATTCACGGCTAATATTATCACATTAAATTCCTTGTTTTCTTAACCATTATCTCAAAGCAAAATAAGTCTTTTTTCTTCCACAATTGCTTAAAAAAATTTCTTAAGTTTTAAAATTGAGCCTCCTATCCTCCATTTTTTTTGTTTATCCTTTAGGAATTGGAGTTTCGATTCTCAAATTGCACTCATGATGGATAATTTGCAAGAGTTTGTCATAATTAATTAGGAGCCCGGGAAAAGTAAATGACTCATTTAGATTGGCGTAAGTAATGCACCCGTGGAGACGATGCGGTAGTTCCTGGCTCATTAATTTCTCTATTTCTAGCATACCATTCTTCAGAAAGATAGAATACCCAAGATCCCCCGCTTGATTTTAAAGAATAAAAATTTGCTCTTACCAGCGTGATGGATGATTACATTTTCATTTGCAGAAAGATTATCTGTAGAAGCATAGTACAAATATTAAAATGATAAAGAATAGATTTTATCAGTTATGTTTGGATTCATCAAGAGGAATAGTAAACAGATGAATTCTCAGTTACTATTAATCTTATAATTAACTAGCTGAAGTAAACGTCGTTGACGGGTAGTACGTAATGGAAATTTCCAAAAAGCCGGAATTTTCGTCATCATTGTATTCGTACAAAGAATGGGATTAGTATATTGGTAATAGCATACAAATAAAAATTAGGAATTTCGTGTACTGTTAAAAGATTACTGGTTAGAGAGTAGCAAAGTGATGACTAAATTAACAATAGAGAATTTCTTTTTATTTTAAAAATTAAAGTTTTATTCTGGTTGAATGAGCTTTTTAAGTTAAGAGGTCATCCCTAACTTGTAACTAAATTTATTTTAACATTAAACCTGAAAACAATTTTGCACAATTTTCGCAAAATCTACAAAAAAGCAAATGAACATTTTAAAGAGTTTTAAAATTTATTCAAAATTTTCAAAAAATTCCAACATTTGTTGTTTCAGTCGTTGCTGATCATGTTGCTAAAATTCATTGTATTCTCTTAATCCATTTTTATGGGATGCCAGATCAAACATTTATACGATTTTCACAAATCTATGAAATAGTTAAAACAGTTTTAGCATCTAGAGTTTAAATTAACTTGCATCCAATATAATTCAATATTTCATTCTATTCCATTGCCATTTTTTTGGAAATGGAACAAACATGTACTGAGTTTTCACAGTACATGTTTGACTCAAAATCTGTAAAAAAAATTTAAAGTACTTTGACGCTTACAGTTTAAGTGACCACGCGGTTCATACGTACGCGGTCACGCTTCAGCAGTTCATACGTAATTGAAAAATATTTTCACATTTTCAATGAATTTGTGCAGAATCTCAAAATCTAATTAAATTGTTAAAAGATTCGAGACCCTTAGTTTAAGTTGAGTGACCACCTATCATGTCACTTTCATTTCATGCATTTTAGTTGTTAATACGTGATGCGCAATAAATATTTACACATTTTGAAACGATTTTCGCAAAACCTCAGAATCTAATTAAAGTTTTAAATATTAAATTAATCTAATTAAAAATTTCAACATCTACAATTAAAGCGAGTGACCACCAATCATGCACTTAATTTAATTTCGTTCGCTTTAGTCGTATTTACGTGATGCGCGAACGCAAATGTACGCAATTGGAAACAATATTCGCAAAATCTCAAAACCTAATCAAAATTAAAAAAAATTTTTGCGTCTGTAGTTTAAGTTGAGTGTCCACTTATCATGTCACCAAATATCATTTCATTCGCTTTAGTCATTATTACGTGATGTGCGAACAAAAGAAGCGTCACGGACAAAACGACAGAATGACAGACACACAAACTTTTTTTTGACGGTTGTACTGGATTCTCAGGTGCTTGAAACGGATAGAAATCTCAAAATTTTTGAATTCCAAGTAATGTATAAACAAAAGGCTAATTTTATTTATATAGATTTGCGTTGCAGACAAGATATAAAATATTCAAGTTTTTCCCCCCTAGAGAAATCCTAATTTCTAATGCTTTTCACGGTTAGACATTTGCTTGTATTGAAAAATGTTTGTCAAACCTTTTAATTTTGTTTTGTGCATGCGTCATAAAATAATAAAAAGAATGTTTTAAAATACTCTATTTTATAAAATCTTGCTTTAGTAAAATTCCCTTTTTAGGATATAGCAAAGAGAACATGAATAATTAAATATAACATGAGTTTATAGTTTAATTGGTGAAACATGCAAAAATGTATATCGCTACCAATTTTAAACAGTACAGTTTTCTTTAGAGAAATCCAAACCGTATACTTAAATTCTTCTCAAAATCCCTCTTTTTTTATCTATTACACTGCGAGTCTGACCATCCAATGTATATAAACACATGTAAACTTATAGTTTGATTCATCAGCAAATGACTTCTCTTAAAGGAAAAATCAAAGATATAATTGAAGACTTCGTAAAGTTATGTACCTGAAATAAGTAAGTCTGAGTATGAGTAGGGTTTAATATCACACATTTAAAGCAAATGAGGATAAAACCTCTTTAGAAATTCTCAAACTCAGACTAATCCAGTTTAAAAGACCACCACCAACCAAATGTCTGTAATGAACAAAATATGAAACATAGTACAAATTAGCGGGTATAAAAAAGATCATAAATAAATTAACAAGTTCAATGCTGTATAGGTCATCATTCTAACAGTGCTTATTTTTACTTGCATATTTTCGTCTTTTTTAATTATATACGAGAGTAATTTGTCTAATCATGTTTTCGATAAAATGACGTGCAACTTCAGTTCAAAGAAATTTTATTTCCTTTAATAAAAAGCTTATTTCGAGCTGATATTTTATCTGCATTTTTTTTTGTGTATTATTCATTTTCTTTCAAAATTAATTATGTAAATCGTGGTAATGTTTTAGAATTACTTAATCTAACACTGTTCAGTCAATACGTTCGTAAAAAAAAAGTTATAGTCACTGTTTTAAGTCCCTTGGCTTAAAAACATAACAGACGTGTCACGTCGAAAATAATTAAAAATCTCATAAAACAATTTGAAGCTTAACTCAAAAGTATGCGACTGATAATAAAGTTTGACGTTTTGCAGTAAAAAGACTCTACTTTTTTCAACTATTATTACTTAATCCATATATATCAGTGGTTTTTTTTTGAGTTATGAAGACTTCTTTTTTGTCATGACAATTTGAGTGAAGAAGCTAATTGTTTTTAAGCAGAATTTATTAAAAGTTTTAAAAACTCGCTATAATGACGTCAGTAACTTGTGCTTTCACATTTTCTTTTTAGTATGAAAAAGAAATTGGATTAAAAGTTTAAAAAAATCAGAAATATATATACATTAATTCGAAGATGTAGAAAGTTTCAGCCTTTCATCATAAAAACGCTCAGAATTATTTTTAAATAAAGTTGGCGAGGGGCTATACAATACCAGTGATAGCAAAAGTATTATGTATCCATGCAATCATTGTTTTCTTTCGTAATTTGTGTACGACCCCTGAAGCGCGATCATCTGACGTGATTTTTTCTACTTCCAGAGACAATGAACAGTAGTTTAACGCAGCATATATTTAATTTCAAATCTCTAACACTTTTTAGGATATAATGTTCAACTTTTGTGAATCCCCTAATTAGTGCATGGGGCACATTTTTCTAATTTAGAATTTTTATGAGTGGGCGACTTATAAAATATTTAATTTTTTTTCTTTTATTTAATCTTGGAAAATTTTAATCGATACCATAAAATTCTGTACTTTTTTTTACGTAACTCCGCAATTTTTTGTATATGTCTATGATCAATATATAAGGAAATATATACATAAAAGATATGCAGGTACGCATATGCTGTATATATGTACAATATTTGTATACAGTATACCCACTAAAGTCCCTGGTCACCCTTTTAACTTTGGAACGGCTTCTTCTATATTCATAACAGTGAGGTATAGGTATAGTAAAGTGGATATGCGCCACCTGGTAAAAAACTGCGGAGTTAGAATGCCCATCTTGAAAATGGAACGAGATAGGGAAAATAGTGAGCTGCAAAGTTGTAGAGCATCATCGATTTACTACGAAAAGACACCTTGTAGACATTAATGTAAAGAACAGAACGGAAATTTGCTTTTGCGTGATTTCCTACACTGTGACGTGAGAAAACGATCTGAGAAAGGATTTTCCAAACCTGACTTTTGGAGAGGGCCACAGTAGAGATGAGTTCGGGCTCATTTTTTGAAGCCCGAGCCCGAGCAATATTATTTAAGTCGGAGCCCGAGCCCGAAATTTCAGCTGAAGATAAATAAAATTCAGTTACTTCATTCATACAATACGATAAATTTTGCCGTTTGTGCAAATTAAAGACAAATATAGTTGCAAACTCTTAATGCACTTTCTTTATATCCATGTTTATCAAATAATAACAATAATGCTTCAATTTTTATTAAAAATTCCGTTGAGTACTCACATCAGTGTTAACCATTCGTATGTACTTAGATATATTAGATACAGAAAAATACAAGTTATAAATCTCCTATAGTGACATTAAAAACTTTTATATATAAAACACGTCCAGAAAAGAGATTTTGCATAATAAATTTAAGAAATTTGCATATTTGCATAGAATTGCATAAGAATATATTATTGCATAAGAATTTAGTTGATAGGAACTAAATTACTTTTAAAAAATATTTTATGATACGATGTGAATATACACATTTAACTAAGATAGACCAGTTAATAATGAGGCCAAAATTTTGAATTAACAGCATTTTAACACACATACGCAAATGAAATAGCACAACACACCATTTAGTAAATTATGTGAAAAAGCTAGCTTTTTACCCACCAATTTTTTTGTTGCAAGTCCTAGCATCACATCAGTACGTTTAGTTTTCCGATGAATCGCTTTTTAAAATCCGTTTCAAGGATTATGTTCAATAAAGGAGACATTTTCACGAGCCCGAGCCCGAACGCAATCGTGAATCGCAGGGCCCGGGCTGGGGCTGAGCCCGTCTCATCTCTAGGCCACAGTGCTCGCTGATCTCTCTTGTGCTGCATTTCCGACATGCGAGGGCGTATGCTAATACCTCATCCGATTGAATTTGCGGTCCTATCTTACCTGGCATGCCAGATCGAGCTCGACTAGTTACGCAGTCTGTCTCCCTTAAACCTTCTACAACAGTTAGGATGGTTTGATGAGAAGGATGCTGGACGAAAAAGCAAACCGTTCTATTCTTCGCATTAATGTCCTAATATGTCTTTGTACTAAATTGACGATGCTTTACAACTTTGTAAATTCTTTTTCCCCCTATCCCGTTCCGTTTGCGAGATAAGAATGATAACTCCGCAGATTTCCACCAGGTAGCGACGTGACTAGTACTGGTAGGTGGTTTCATTCAGTAGCGCATGGCTACTTTACTATACCTACACATCACTTTTAGGATTATAGCAGCAGCGATGTTAAGAGGGTGGCAAGGGACTTTATTGGGCATACTGTATATAGATGTATGTATGTACTTGAGGAAAATGTAAAAAAGTATGTATGAATATATATTGATTGTGGAAAGGTTGGGAATTGTTGACTTGGTTCAACTTGGTTGGTTTGGTTTGTTTGTTCAAATGTAACACCCCCCCCCCCAAAAAAAAAGGGGGGGGGAGGAACTGGTAAGCAGTGGTAGAACTTTTGTATTATGCTATAAAATTAATTTAAATATTACTGTGAGTTTATAGATTAACCATACACTTAATATTTTGACTTTGAATTGCCGTCATCATCCCAGGCAGCTCACACGGATTATCTGAACGTTACCACACGTTTCATGTTGTGCAAAACACGTTCTGGTTCAGAATACGCATTTTCGCATATTCAGTTTCACGTTCTATTACGTAGTTTTCAGTGGCCCTCGTTACAATTATTTTCTTATGTTCTGACTATCGCATGTAAAAAAATCATACTGCATACTTCATCCTTCAGTTCAAGTACACTACACATTCTGAGGACGTTCAATGCAGTACGGTATGCGATAATAGGGAGTTTTTGCGGTACGTTTCTTCCGACGTTAACGCTAAGGCTTTCCGCTATTTGGAGTACTTTGACCAATCAGGTTTCGGAATTTATTCGTGCGCATGCGCTGTATTGTCCGATGGCATTTAACGTTAGCGTTACTGTGGGAAAAAACGTAGCGCAAAAACTCCCTATTCACAAAAACAAGCGCTAAAGATCTCCCTGTTTTTCCACGTGATGAACTTTTTTTTAAAGAACCACTTATAAAGCAAGATGACAAGGAGTTAGCCCCCTACGCTCAAGAGAAAATAGCAATTAAAGAGTTTATTTATGCTTATATTGCAGTACTTTCGCTAAACAGTGACGTTTATCTGTACCTTCCCAATAAAGCTTCAAGCTGCGAAACAAAAGATCCAGACATCAAAACTGGCAGCCTCTGTTCTCCTTCCCCCCACCCACATTTCTTATAATATCCAAATAAACTTATGAATGATCTTTATTAGAAAATTAATCTTACTAAATAAGTAAAACCTTTTTAATTATTAAAATTAGTATTTATTAAAATTATTTATTAAAATTAGTATTGAAATTAAATTAAGTATTAATTAAAATTAAAAATTTAGTGCGTAATTGCTAAGGAAAGCCTTAGAAGTTGGGACCAAGGATGTTGATGAAATGCTGATGGAGTTTAGAGGACCCTTAATGAAGTAAAATGCCAAAGGATTTAACTTCAACTTTGGAGTTATTTCGAGAAAATGGGAATAAAAGATTTGATATGTGATTATATACCAATAATTTCAAATAATGTGCGGTTTTAGTAGTAGCTTTGTGGTTACATATTAATGGTCTTGAGATCGACACTGATTATTTACTTTTTTCACAATAACACATTGAATAAGCTTGAAAATGATCGCTGTTAGAAAATTTATGTGACTGAATGAGTAAAAGCTATGTATAATAGTTTGACTTAAATGAACGTGAAAATAAATAACTTAAACGAATCCTTAATTAAATTTAGAAAATAATTCAGTTTTATTTTGCTAATTAGAAACTTTACCACCTAAAGTACAAAATGCTGGGTGATATAAATCATAGAAAAATATTTAACATGAATCATATTGACATCTACAGTAAGTTTTTTAAATGTTGGAATAGAAACTTTTTCTTTAAAACGTAATATGAAATGTTTTGAAAGAATAATTTAAAAATAAAATATTTAAAAGTAACATACGATATTTCTCATCACTAATAATAAGTTGTTGACCGAAACATTTATTTCAAAGCATTTTTTTATTTTTAAATTCATTATTGAAGTCGTTCTAAAAATGTGTAAATACCACCCGTAAAATCAAATTATTTCCAAAACGTAATTGGTAATTTATGCAATTAACTTTTTACGCTTTAATTTAGTGCGTAATTTAATTCTAGTAAATAGTAATGTTTTAAAAATAAAGTTTTACTCATTTAGTTACATTGATTTTCCTACAACGATCCTTTTTATGTTTATTTGTTGGAAAATAAACTTAAAAATGGAAAAAGAAAAAAGAGTGAAGGAGGCAGCCAGCTAGCTTTGATCTCGGAAGTACAGGCTTCGCAACAGGATGCTTTACTACTTAGCTATGGCCGACAATGCCAATACCCTCTACACATAAAAGCCTTACAACTGAAGCCTTGTCGTCATCAATACATCTTCCGTGACGCCAGCACAGTTTTATCTTGAAAGAGTAAAACTATTTAAAATTTCTGGTGAATGCTACAAATATTAGACAACATTTGAAGTTAAAGATAAAAATTAAAATACCCTTCTGATACAAAATAATTCATTATGATCTATTTCTGTTTCATGTATTACATAATTGGTGATGGTTAAAAATTGTCTTTTATCGTAAAATGAATTTTTCTATCTTAATTTATTAAAATATTTTATGTGTGAGACAATTCAAAGCAAATTTAAAATAGTTTTTCTTTGTGAGAATAAAACTGTGGGGTCATTCAATGTCAAATCAACACAATTTTGGGAGATTTTCAGAATTGATGTCTCAGATTTTCATGATTTTTGGTATGCAGCACAATATATTACAGACTTACGAAAATATACGAAATTTCAGTTATGTAGCACAATTATTTTTGAAGTTATTAATTTTTAAAGATTTAAATTTTTATGAAAAAAATTCATATTTTGGCACATTTAGATGCCTATAGGCAGGCAACCAGTGATGGTATAAAGCTGAGAGTGGTCCAATTCTAAAGCTGTTGAATGGGGCTTTAATATGATATGCCACAAGATAAGGGTTATAATTTTAAAAATTGAAAATTTAAAAATATATATTTCTCAAAAAGTGACAATTTTAAAATTTTCAAAAAATTATCAAAAATAGTTTGTGATGTCTAAATACACATAGCAAAATTCTATTATGGGATCTCAATGGGATCAGAGCTAATAGAAATACACATTTGTAAAAAAAAAAAAGAGGAAGTGCATTGAATGAAGCAAGCAGTGGCTATTACTTTTACATTATTTTTTGAATGGAGAAAGGTTTCATAAGCACTTACCGTTATTGAAAATCCAATCTAATGTGTAAAGCTAAAGTGTAATAAATCAGTACCTTTAATTATGTTTGTTTTGTCTTCTATTGTTGGAATAAATCCATACATTTGTTCACTTCAACGTAGAGCCTCTTTTTTTTTTGAAGTTAGTTAAAAATTGATTTCCCTACCAGTGGTTGAGTGTTTAGCGGAGATGAAAGGTGCCTGGTTTAAATCCAGGTCGCATCCACCGATCTAGACGTTCGGTGTATCCCGTGGTTTCCTCCGAAACTTTGCGTACATAGAAGTCAGGACAACTTAGAAAGACCCGATGGAGAGCACTCCTTTCGGACTAAATCCCTCGAGTGGGTAATCGACCGCAATCTAAAAAAAAGTACGAAAAACGCATGGCTTCTTTTATGTCTATTAAATTATATACATTTTTGATGCGCTCCATTTAAACTTATTTAATTTGAAATTAGGATGCTTGAACGCGCGTCTATACAGATTTTCTAAAATGTAAAAAAAAAAAAGGAATTTTTTAATGTAAGGACTATAATGAAAAATGCTTATTTTTAAAAGTAATTACAAAATTCCTAATCCCCAGGAAACTACTGGGAAGTATTTTTTAAACCCTACGCCCTCCCAATCGAATCATTCGAGCCCCCCCCCCCCCCCCCCCAATATTTTTAACAAGTCGGCGCCAGTCTGAATATGAAGGCTAGAATGAAACAGTTTGGATGTATTTTTTATTATTTCTTTTGTGTTTATAGGACAAACTATCACGAAAGTACTCTCTTGGGAAAGGATATAATTTTGCCCCCCCCCGGACTCCTTGTGTAACGGAGAGGTGACTGAAGACTGAAAACTCTCTAAAACTTGATAATTATTTTTCTTTTCACCCACTTGGTCATCGTCCTGGCAACTTTTCTGTGGATACCGGTTGAGAGGAAATTTTTTCATTACATTCCTCCACAAACTTACTTAGCTTGATTATCTCCACGACACCACTGGTATACGCTCGCAGCACCCCAGGGTGCCGTGGCACACAGTTTGGGAACCTTTGCTGTAAGTCAATCATTGCATTTTATTTATTTTATAATGTCCTATACACTGCATAACAAAATTAGTAATTAAAAAAGAAAACAATTTTACTACATCGTATTCGCAAAACGTACATTTCCGAAGCCCTGTTATCTCTTGACCCCATTGAGATCCCATAATAGAATTTTGCTATGTGTATTTAGACATCACAAACTATTTTTGATAATTTTTGGAAAATTTTAAAACTGTCACTTTTTGAGAAATTTAAATTTTAAATTTAAAATTTTTAAAATTGTAACCCCTATCTTGTGGCATATCATATTAAAGCCCCATTCAACAGCTTTAGAATGAGACCACTTTCAGCTTTATACCATCACTGGTTGCCAGCCTATAGGCATCTAAAGGTGCCAAAATATGAATTTTTTTCATAAAAATCTAAATCTTTAAAAATTAATAACTTCAAAAATAATTGTGCTACATAACTGAAATTTGGTATTTATTTATTTGGTAAGTCTGTGATATATTGCTGCATACCAAAAATCATGAAAATCTGAGACATCAAGTCTGAATCAGTGTGTTGATTTGACATGGAATGGCCCTGTGATGACGTATTATTGGAAGAACTAGTGATGACGTCAAAGCTTCAGTTGTTAGGCTTTCTATATCTAGACGCTGTTGACAAGTCACCCTCATTCTAAGACCACTGACTCTCGTAGACGGCTGAAATGTGAAGGTCTAGGATTCTGGAGGCTGTCGGTTGGAGTTCTGGGCTGTTTTCTCCAGCTGTAACGTGAATACGCGTTAAAACCCATTAAAAAGTCCTCACCTTGAGGGAATGTAGCTTTTCCTTATTCAATAACTTAACCAAATCTATCCTAGTTACTTAGCTTCAGAGAAAGCTGGCATTTTAGCAAAATTGTTGGAATATAAGCATGTATCAATCCTTTAATTGCTATTTTCTCGAAAAATCTTGAGTTGGCAGCTGTTTTATTTCATTAGGGATCTTTTAAAAACCTTTTATCCAGTACCTAGCTTAGCAATGTTCATTCGTTTGAAAAAGAGCGAGAATTTTAAGGTTTGTTATAATTGCGTGCCGCACTACATTGAGCGTCTTTAGAATATATATTGTACCTAAATTATGGAACGAATTGTGGAGTATGTTTTTTTTTGTACGCGTGATAGTCGAACATAAGGTAACAATTGTATCAAGGACTACAGAGAACTGTAATAGAACGTGAAGCTGAATATGCGAAAGTACCTATTCTGAACCAGAGCACGTTTTGCTCAATATAAAACGTATGGTCACGTTCAGAGAATCTCTTTCTGCTGTCTGGGTAAAGATATCGTATTACCCAGGAAGTAAAAGACAATCAACATACCCATATTACTTAAAAACGTATAACTAAACATTTCAGCTTAATTTGCGCATATAACATTTCTTTGTAAATATTCAAACGCAAGTACTGATGAAACTTTAGTTTCAAACTCAAAATACAAAATGAAAAGCCGCAAAATAACATTAATTATGATAATAATAAAGTCAGTTTTATTTGTTCAGAATTTTTTTATTATTGAAGCTACAGTCTATCCTCGTAAACCAAACTGCTTTTCTCTTATAGCAAATATACATCACTTAATTTCGAAAATTCTATTTACGAACACATCGGACCTTTAATCTAACGAGCAGTACTGCATCATTTAATAATTCATGTTTTATATTTGCGGATTTCAAATTAAAACACTTAAAGAATAATGCACCAATTAATCAAGACACTTGACGCAATAAATATAACAATACAAATGTATAAATGATAAGTAATTACGTAGATTTCCTTACGTAAATATTTCCAGTCAAGCTCAAATATTAATGAAACTTAAAATTGAAATTCAAATTGCAAAACGAATTACTGAAAAACGATCAAAAGATGCCGATAATAAAATCAGTCTTATTTATCGAAGAAAAACTCAATCCTCTTTTTCCAATGCCTCCGCTGTAAGCGATTATTCCATCCCCGTAAGCTGAGCGTTGTTCTTCCCTTTTAACAAATACACATCACCCAATTTCGGACAGCCACGTCATCCTATTTACAAGTAAATCGGATCCTTAATCTAACGAGCAGTACTGCGCCAGTTGACAATCCATAAGTTTTACATTCGCGAATTACAAATTACGCATCATTTGTGTTTTGAAGAGTGTCAAGAAAAACAAGAAGTTTTATCGATTTCCCGGCGCTTCTGAAGCACTTTTCTTTTATCGTCGGAGGGATTTATATTAAAGAGTTTCATGTTAAGCTAAGTGGTAGGATGCTTTTGCTTGCGTTTATATCCCCACAAGACGCATTATTAGCAGCTGCCGATGTGAAACACCCATAAATTACGAGCTTTTAAATTTGCTTCAATGACGCCGGACCCAGATGGATGCGACATTAAAAAGGGCAAAGGCTGTCCCTTAGGTACCCGACGTTCAAGCACCATTTCTCACTGTTTCCACCGGTGAGACATTTGCTGATGGAATTCTTCCAAGAGAAAAAAAAAGGATTGTAGCTGGTAAAGTTGACGCTTATGATCTAGAAAATAGAATTCACAAGGTCATCAAAAAGAAAAGATTTGGATAGGTGCTTCACTTATGTATGCATATGCTAAGAAGCCTTTCTTGTTGGAGGAAGATATTTTGATTTGTATATATACATATAATTTGGTAGAAAAAATTCGCATAAACGAAAACGGGAGTCGAGTAAGGGCTTCAAATTTATAAGCTTTCTCAGATGACTAAAATATACAGCAACTTAGAATGTTCATTTTAAAATGAGAGATATGTTAATACTTGTTTTGTCTTATCTTTATTGTATATATTTCATGTAAAAAATCGTTAATACAGTAATCTCATGTTTAGTTCTTAGAATTCATTTTGCTTTTTATTATAAAAAATTTCTTTTTTCATCAATGATGTTTGCCATAACCTGTTATATGAGCTATTTATTGTTCAGCAGCACACAGAAAATAATCAGTAATGCCGTAAAAGTTGCGAAAAAATAAAATAAAATCTGCAGTATATGTGTACATTAGAATAGAAAAAATTTGAAGAGAACTTGAAGACACAAGCAAAGATTTTACATATATCCAATATAGCATTCCAAATCTAGACACTTTTTCATGTTAGAGCAATTTAAAATAACCCAACATGTCGCCTTTCGAATGAAAGATAGCTTAATTTTGTTCAATTTTTATTGTTTCTACCATAGATCAATGCGATTATTAATACAGAATTGACTTTCATCGAATTAGCATTAAATTAATTATTATGATTTCATTAATTTTTTTTATTTGATTTGCTATTGATATACCCTTAGTTTCTGAAATGCAATAATTAAAAAATCTGTTTTATAATATATACTGTATATTAGCACTGCATATTAATAATGTTATTAATATAATTTTACTGTCCATATTGCAATGTTGCATTATGTATTAAATATTTTTAATTCTACTATTTCCAGAAAACTTATAAATTGATAAAAATGGCATTTTTTCTATATTTTGTAACACTAAAAAATGGGTCATTGGTGTGTTATAAGGTCAAATTTATTAATAATAAAGCAGGTAATCGGTTGGATAGGTAAAAGTAAACCATTTTAAGTTATGGTTTGTTTTACTCGGTTCATCATGCAATAGTCATTTTATACACCGTTATAGAACAGCAAATCATATGGGATTTACAGTTAAATTAGGGGAATAAACTGGTCACAGAGTATATCTCAAGCTCTTCACTTTAATGAGCAATGCAATTCTCCCGGCGGTATTGAACACGGAAGAAGTTGTCTTAACACAACAAATAAATGAACTGTTTTTGCACAGAGAGTACGATATAGTGATAAAAAACGACCACAGTATGCTTTACTCTGAATCGAATATTTACTAGATAGCTTGCGTATATTTTTTAGCCCAATACTGCTTTTAAAAGTTTTCTTTTGGTAGAGGCAGATTTACAAATTTTCTCCCTATAGACCGAACAAAAACGTCACGTAATCTACCACCTTCGAAAAATTTGCCGTTGTAGGCTATAGTCTAGCTAGCCTACTTAGAAATCTGCCGCTGATCTTTAGAGTGTAATTTGGGGATTCTTGTAACACATTCAACTAACAAAATTCATATATAATCGTTTATCAGACCCCCGTCGGATCCTTTGCTGAAAAGATTACAGAGAATGCCTCATAAAATAAAAATCTCAGTGATTTTCACTAAAAATACACACTTTCATAACAAGACCTTATACGGAAACATAGTTTTATACATTTCTGCTTTGAAGAAAGAAATGACTACACTCCGGAAACAATGCTCCTACAAGCCGTTGATGCATTTTTGTTTTAACGGAGAGAGTATATATATATATATATCTCCAAAGCTTGATTGAATCTCTGTTTAAAGTCTTTCGCCTCCCCCCTTCCCCTTGATTCAATAAAATCTATTTCTGACTATTTCCGATAGAAATTGCAGTTCATCGTCATATTTTCAACACCGAGTCCGGAAACAGAACGATTTGCCGATCTCGCTTTGGAACAGAATGCTGTAAATGACACATTCTTCTTATAATGAAAACAATTTGAAAAATATTGGGAGATCAAGGACTGTTTATAAAATAAATAACAGATGCTTCCACGTTACCATAGTGATAAGAAAGAGTCCTCTCGTTGTGTATATAAATAAAGCGGGGAAAATGCTTTTTTTCTTTAAACTGCCAAATGAAGATTAAATATTTTTTGAAAGAATCCTAAACACCTGTGGCAAGAGTGCAATTATTTATCCCGAAAAAGTTTAAAAAATGATATGTTTATATTTTCCTTATTTTTCTTCTGAAGAAATGTATAAACTTTTTTGTGGATTTTTAGCGTTCGAAACATGTTATTTTAACAGTTTGAAATAATGTTTTAATAGTTTAATGCGTAAATAGTGGGTTCATTTTTTATATTCGTGTTCCATTTAAAAGCTTGATATTTCTATTCATTGCGATGTCACTTGTATTTAATTATATATTTTAATAACCTCAAAAAAATACCAGAAAAAGTGTAACGGATTGCATTAAATACCGTTTTTTCTTTAATGTTAGTCATAGATAAATCTTGTGTCATTGTTTAACATCAGTGATATTATATCTGCATTTATGATAGTACTTTTATTGTCACAGATGTATCAGTGACTGAACAGTTTTCATTGATTTTTCTGTGGTAGTTTCAGAATCAATTTGAGTTTTATTTCTCAATGATGTACAAAAATAAATAAATAAAGTTTCGAAATAAATACTCACAATAGTCTTCCCTCTGCACAGATACATTATATTTAGACTTTGCTAGCTAAAAATCTATTTGTCTCTCCAACAGTGTACACACCCTGCAGTTACAGCCCCAAAACACGTACACTCATGTAGTTTTGCTAAAACAAATGCCAAAATAATTGAGTAAACTATCAAAATTTAAGCAGAAATTATTCTTTGCGTACCCAGTTTGTTCATTTACATCCAGTTGAAGTAGTTGTACAATATGTAACTTACTGGCATTCTACTAAAAATTATGAATCATTTCACCTGAACGTATACGTTAAGTGCAATTTACCATTCATGCTAAATTTTCACTTTGTGCCTCTGAATTTAAATTCGCATCATCCATATGCAGTAAATCCAAATCATCTTAATGCCTACTCGAAGGTGCATTTAAACTTCTCCCGAAATAAAAGGTTGACTAAAGTCTTAAGAATTTACTACAAATCGATTACGCACTACCATCAAGCAGAAATAGAATTCCTTGAAAGATTAAACGGTTCATTTCCTTCGCCTCTAAGAATCAGTCAATAAAAGTCCAGCGAACTTTTCAGTGTTGAATTTTACGACTTTTCAATCGGGGATCAGAACGCCATCTTTATTTTATTTCAAAATTCATACAAACCGATGCAACCACTAGTAGTTATTTATCGCTACAAAGAATTTCAAAACACTGTATTGCCCACTAAACTTTCTCATAACACACTGATATTCTTTTGATTGAATAAAATTTTAAAATAAATAAAATTTCTATTTGTAGCTCAATTTTTTTTAATAGAAATTCGATTCAGTCCTAAAAATCAATTAATATAAATTTCTGTTAGAACAGTTTTTTCGACATTGATACCCCTTGACGTACCTGCATTCGTCATGAAATTCTCGTGACATAAAACCATAACGGACATGTGTTTGTCATTATTCTATTTAAGTGCATTCTCTCTAATTGCTGCTTGGTTTTCACACAATGCATGAAAATTGTGGTTTAGGTTTGTCAGTTTAATAGAATTATTGAATTTTTAATCTTGAAAAAATAAAACGTCAAGCTAAAGTCGACGTGGTTCACGAGGAATTAACATTAATTTGCAGCATATATACATACAAAAGATTTTTCAGAAGCCGACCGGAGCCCCCATAATAAAGTAGCCAACAATTCCGGCCCGTTGTGGCCAAAGCCTTCCAAGGCAGCGGCCGGCCATTCGAAAAAAAAAAAAAAAAGATTTTTCAGAACGTTTTGATTTTTATAGACAATTTTTTAAGCAAAATATTCACATAATTTACAGATTTTTAAGTTAATTGATATCTTTGAAGGTTAGGTGATAATACTCTCTCGATGTTTCGTGAAAAAACCCTTCCATAATTTAGATCTTCACCAAAATTTAAACGGTCAGGTGCCTTTGAGCAATAAAAATATTAACGAAAAAGACCATGATTTCATTTGTACTAGCTTCAAAATAACAATTTTTGAAACTTAAAACTTTTATCAGTCCATATAGAAAGCTTTTATTAATCTTTAATAGTGCTTGGCACAGTTCTACATACAATTAAATTAAATTTTTCATGGCTAAAACTGTCAGAGTTCTATTTTTTCTGGTCTTACGGGCAGCATCTAATGGAAAATATGCATCACATTAAGTTAAAAACTGTTATAGACATAGAAAACTTGTTTATTATTAAAATGACGAAAAATAATTTTGCTGAGAGTCTTCTCTCCTTACGTTTAATGTGTATCCCGACAAAATCATTTTTCACCATTTTACTGACAGGATATTTTTTATATGTATTACAATTTTTAAGTAACTGTAATACATATATTACTTGAAATGCTACGAACTAAAACTATATGGCGGCATAAAGTGAGATCGAATACTTTTATTTATAAAAAGTTTGATTTAATATGTAGAATTGTTCCAAGAGCTGTAAAAGGCTAATAAAAACTTTTTAAATAACTTGTAAAACTGTAAGTTTAAAAACCAATTACTTTTAGAGCTATTGGAAATGAAGTCACGACCAATTTTCGTCGATATTTTCATTTCTAAAAGGTACTAGACCCCTTAAAATAACTTTTAAATATAACCACTAGGACCATCAGACACACAGACGCGTTAGCCTCGTGTAAATGTTAGTCCTTTTATCACTATATAATTGAAACTGGGTTCTTCGATTCCCAGCCAACTAATCTGCCACTCTTTAAACACTATTGTCGTTACAACAAGTTCTCAGTTCAGTACGAATTGGATTTACTTTTCTTCAAAGTTGCAAGATTGTTTTATTTTTTTAAACAAATTAAAACATAGACATTCTCCTTGATGGATTCAAAAAATAACACAAAAAAATCTTATGCTCTTTCAAAAATTCAATCAAAAGGCACAGTTTATAAAGCCAGTCCAATCTTGACCAGACTTAGTTCTGCATAATATAATAGGAAACAAAAGATTTTAAGATTTACACGAGTTTATTTTTATATATGAATGATAGTATTTTTAAAGACCCCATCTATGGTAATCTGGTAAACCTTTTTATAGTGACTCAAGAATATACGAGAAAATAAACATATAGATTTGCACCAATAAGAAACGATAAAATGCAGGCAGCTGTTTGCATTTTGTCGTTCATTATTTGTGCAAATCTATACGTGGGTTTTCTTGTATTTCATCCAGCTATGGATATGTATTTTGTTTAACACTATTAGATATAAATTTGTCCACTCAAGTTCAAGAAAAGGATTTACCTTTTTTTTTAAACTCAAAAACAAAAAGTAATGTGGCGTTTAAGAAAATCGAGTGCAAGCCGAATTCCTCATCAGAGGATTCTATCATTTTAGCAACGAAGGATTACTATCCACGGCAGACTGTATGATTTAAAATTAATTGATGTCCTCCAAATTCAATTTGAGTTACATGTAGTGGAAAAAACTACAGTTATTCAGAAAATCTACGTAGGAAATTTGATTGTGTGTGATTATGGTAACGCTACACTAGGGCGATCTGCCAAGGGAGGGTGCCTTGGTTAGAAGGACTTTCTAAGGGGTGTTCTAACGCGTATTCACGTTACATCTGGAGAAAACCTACCAAAACTCCAGACCATTAGATCTACAGCCGCGCGATGGGACCCGAACCCGGGGTCTTCAAACTTCGGCCATCTACCATTTTCATGGGAAATTTGAATTATAAGGGAATTTTTTTGAGTAACTGTAAATAAAATGACCCAGTAAGTACTACTTTGCCGTCTGTTTGCAGTATTTTCACTTTCACGTAATTCGAAAGTATTTTATTTAATTTTTGCCCTAGTAGTATTTTTTGAAGTGAACGTGTTTATTTGTATCACATGTGATACTTGTAACCATGTCCAAAACTGGTGGGGAGCACATGCCCCCGTCGAAATGTTGAGGGAGGCACCAAAATTAAGTTTTTCCCCGGATGACGTAAACTCGAGTTGCGGCACTGCTTGTAACTGAACCCTGTGCGTTGTATTTAAACGGTGTTACTTTTTATAACTATACAGTTTCAAAAATATTGTTGTCTCACACCGATTAAAAAATATCACAGCTCGCATATAGATTTATCGTATGTGAAACTATGTAGTACAGTTTTCTGAATTTATTCAATCATCTAACAGAGTTTTTTTTAATAATCTACGGTAACAAATTATTTGAATATATTTTTCACTGTTTACCAACGACAATTCAATTGCGACATATCTGTTGGCAACCACTGCTTCTTATAAAGTTTTTTAAAATAGAAGTAACGATAGATGACACAGAATAAAAATAACTCTCATAATGCTACTATTTAGTAACAAAATTTCGGATCTAGTAATTCTGTGGGGAAAAGGCTATTTTTAATAAAAGCCAGTCCCATAAATCATGTATTTTAATAGTGTTATTCTTTTCATACTTTTTCAATATTGCATGGTCTTTGAATTATAGCGTAACCGAGATATAAGCTTATAGAGAAATGATTCATAAATGTAATCTTTCAATTCATATAAGGAATCTGTCTTGCGATGATCATGTCAAGTGGAATTCATTTATTCCTATCTCCCTGCATATTAGTTTTGTTGCGGGAATGTAGTGACGTTTTCATTAATGTAGAACGTTGAAATAAAATGGACGAGGATACAATAATGGTAACAAGAACAAGTTCTAAAATGTCGTATGCTATTTTCCACAGAATAAGGAAGTAGACAGCAAGTGATTGAAGTGGTTGTTTTTACATTGATTCAAGATTTATGGAAAGAATTTATCAACATAAATTAATCATATCTGCTAGCAAAAGTTTGTTAAGCAAGCTTGTTTAGTTTTAAATGAACATTTTTGCACCGATGATTTTCTTTACAGATTGAATAAAATAGAGATGATGCAATATTTATTAAAGAT
This sequence comes from Cheiracanthium punctorium, assembly GCA_038373885.1. NCBI lineage: Eukaryota > Metazoa > Arthropoda > Arachnida > Araneae > Cheiracanthiidae > Cheiracanthium > Cheiracanthium punctorium. Next base: position 624,203 of record JAWZYV010016635.1, read on the forward strand.
ATTTAAAGTAGAATTTAAGTGTGTCTTTTGAGAATATTGAAGTGGATAATACGTGTGGGGTTGAACTGGTTGTTTCTTATTCAAATTTATGCAAAAAAGTACTTGCATTAGACATAAAACAGTTAATTTTTTTATATACGCTCTTTCATTTCAACAATTTAGGTAGTTTTTTTAAAATTGAATGAATATTCTAAGAAATTTTCGAATAATATTTAAAAATGGGCAATTTCCTTTTAATGTGGTAATCGGGCAATTTCAGGATGACACTGAGAGCCTTGGCCATACCTTTCCCAGCATGCTAATTATTTAGGATTAAATGACCGTTTTGTATGTGAGAAAATTTCTTTGCAGGTTAAAAAAAATGTAATTTAATAAAAGCCGTGTGAAGACATTACAGTGACTTTTTCTGCAAAATTTCGCGAAGTATATACTGATAAAAAACTTTAAATTACACGTAGGATTCTGATCTGTAAAAGAAGTGAGGATAAGTTGAATGTTTTATTAAGTGTTGATTAGTGATTAATGAATATGGCTATTAGACTTATATATTTAGTAATTGCAACTGGAAAAGCTATTTTACTATTCAATAATCCGACTTTTAATAGTAAAATAGTACGTTAAAGAGCATTTTGTTGCGTATGTGCAAATGCAAGAGCGAATTAAAAGAATATATAAAAAAGTTCCTACGTTTTTTTCCCTCAGAAAAGCCGTGTTAATTTAGATTTATAAAAGAGAAATACATTTATTTATCTTTTGAAATTGACGGGAGCTCAAAATATAATTAAATTTCCCGCTTATGAAGAGAAATTTCGCTTTCTCATTTTTGCTGTCCCCTCACATTACAAGTCATTTTAAATACGAAGTCTTTATTTTTGCGATTGCTTATGTGGCACCTATAGTCGTTATTCTCACATATTTCAAAGAGATAAAAATTATTCCTTTGGAGAATTTAATTAAAATACATGTTTAAATTTTTCTTCATTTTCCTCCAGATGATAGTTGGAATACAGTTACTTTAATTAAAAATAATGCATATCATTTTCTCGAGTTTTAAAAGAGAACTTACAAAGCAGCAGTAATACTTTGAATACGAAAACTTAAGCCATACATTTGTTACAATTACGCCAGAATAAATTCTAAAAGCCGGTAATGAGAAAAGCAATTATAAGATATTAATAAGTACCAAGTATATTTATTTTTATTTTCACTATTTATTTTATGCTAAAACGTAGGGAGAGGATACACCCCCCCCCCCTCGTTTTTATATTTCAAAACAAAGAAAGGTATTCAACTCTTCTTTTTTTCAGAACTTGAAACACACTGGTTTCTTCTAGCATTAGCAACATTTTTGAAGATACCAGCTATGTGCTTCATAACTTTGAACAGATTTAGGTTCTGTTTAATCTCGTTCAGAAAATAAATAAATAAATAAATGAAATGAAATAAAAGTAAAGGAAATAATGTAAAAGCACCTGAATATATCTGTTGGATTTTATTTTGCGCTAGAGTGTTTTTGTTTGTTTGTTTGTTTTTGAAATCCCTCTATTCCTCCTGATATATGATAACCATATTTTTTCATTTAAATTTACAGCTATTTTTAGAGTAATTTTACAGCATTATGATTTCTATTGCTTCAGATTTAATACCCCTGTTTTTCGTTCACAGAACCATGAAAATCATTTATATTTCGTATTAATAGCAACACTTTTTTATATCCGTGTATTTTAAATGCAATATTATTTACCAAGGAAATATTTTTTCACTTAATGTAAACTACAAGAAAATGTGCACACCATTAACTTTGAAGATTATTTTATTTCCATAAATAAAAAATGACGAAAATATAACGTTTCGTGTGTTATGTTAATCGAATGGTGTTTCTCGAGAATATCCTAGCGATTTTTACTTGCGCATGAAATGGAATATTAAACCTTTAAAAGTTGAATAAGCAACATTTATGAAAACTCTTCTTTTATGAAGGTCAGTTCTTAGAGATTCTACTCCTCAGGCTCAATATTCCTGAAAGATTCAAATGAAAACTTATCTGGGATTGGTAGGATTTCACAGAAGAAAGGAAAGGTTATACAAGAACCAGAAATAATGTAATAGTCTAATTGTCTTGGTTAATGAAAATACAGAAACTTTTGCACAGAGAAATACTTTATCTATTAACAACAATGTATCTCTCTATTCTAAAAAAAAAGGAAAGGCCGCTGTCGCCGCCGCTGTCAAAAGCTTGTCAGCGTATCTCCTCCTAAACCGTGGGGATTTGAGTTTCGACTAAGGTGCCCACAGATTCGAAAAATTCCGAGGAACCTGCTAAGCTGATTTAAATTTCGAAAATCGAATTATTTTAGAAGATATTAATAAAAAACTGAAAAAATAAACCGAATGGTTGCCAGATTTGGCATAAAATCATTCATTCCTTTGCAACAAAGCGTTTCCAAGTATCTAGAATCGCGTGAAATTTACAAACATGAGTTAGAATTACGCCCATTTTACGCCAAAATAAAAACTATATGAAATAAGTAACTCAAAATGTGTTACACAAAGTTGACAATTTTCAAATAGTGAGTTCGCTTAGACAACAGGAGTTTAGAATTAGCGATTATTCGTTTTTCCAAAACAGACTAACTAATATCTTGAAAATGAAAAATAATTAAAATGCAGATTATTTTAAAGCTGGTTCTCGTCCAGCTGGATTATTTGCTACCAGTAGAAATATTTGGCGGCGTTAACTATGCCATTATAGCAGTTACAGTACACTTTGGATATTTGCTAGCGCGACGAGATGGTATAATTCGTGGTGCTAAGTACGCCAATCTGCAAACGATTATGTAAATGAAAATATGGATAACAGTTTTCCGGTAACCTTACATGAACAGTAATTATAGATTGTGAGCATGTGTAAATCGCCAAATAATGAAAAGTCGCCATTGGTGGCAAGCTATCCTATCTGTTCCGTAGCTTTTATTAACTTTACATGTACGCAAGTCGCCAAATAATGAAAAATCGCAATGGGTGGCAAATTCGAAGGGTGTCCAATAGGTTTTACATTATTAAAAATACAGCTGAAACAGATGTTCTGATTTTATTATGCTTTAGCTCCTAATTAATATAACTTTTGAAAGGCAACATTGAAAATCATTGTGTTTCTGAAGAGTGCAAATAATTTTTTCAGCGATTATGAGAGGAGTCCGCACTCCAGGTGTAGTATAGCTCAGGACCCGTACAACACGGATTCCCATAACAAAATATCTTCCGTGTTATGAGGGGGAGGGGGTCTACTGTAGTGTGAAGTTTAAATTTTTATGTACCAATGAACATGCAAGAACCAAGCAATGCGTAGCTCAGTAACATTCTATCTTATCCAATCTTCGGGTTTTGTCTGTTGAAATTATGCCTTTTTTACGAATCAGCCTGATTAGGGGCCGAATGCCTCATACGAAAAGCGAGCGTAGCGAGTCTGGGGGCCTTGGCCCCTAGTAACATAAATAAATAATTACTTTTCCTCAAAATGCCCTCCTTTTGCTTTGATGCATAGACACAAACGTTTGGTGAAATTTTCAGTAACTGATTGCAATTAACTTGGAGTGATTCACTTCCATTCTCAAATCAATGAACACTTTAGAGCTTCCAAACTTTTGTGGGACTTTGTATAAAGCTTCCCTCCAAAACTTCTCACAGACTGTTATCCAAGGGGTTGAGGTCACATGAGTGTGGAGAACATTCTTTAGCCGAGATGAAGACCGGAAGATTTGCCCAACACCAGTGGATTTTGTTCTGTGAGAAGGCGTGGAATCTTGTTAAAACGTCCGAATCCTGTTTCCAGAGTGTTTTCGAGCCCAGGCAACTACCAAATATTCAAGAATCTGTTACAGCTACATATCTGACTGATTTTGACTCCAGAAGGAAAGACGACAAGAGTTTTATTTGTGGCACAAATTTCTGCCTATGCCATAACAGATTTAGGATTTTGACAACGTTGAATTATGGAATACTTGTCTGAAGAAGTTGTTGACCAAATCCAAACATTCTGACGATTGTAGGATTGCTTCACCGAGAACAGTTTTGAGTTCAAAAACAGCATTGCTCAACGTAGAGTTGCAGTTCGCATCTTTCGAGATGTGCTCGTTTCTTTTCAAGTTGATGCTTTTCATTTATTTGAGCTTGTAAGAATAAAGTTTGAGCTCCAGTTTGGCCATACGTCAACCGATTTACGAGCAACCATTGTCTGCTTAGCTATATTTCTCATCGACGCCCGTATGTGTTTTGTGCACTCAAGTGCTCTTGACTGGTGTATAGATTTCCTCCATGGCGATGTTTTTGATATTCAAGCTGGATGAGGATTTCGGTATAAGCGTTTCTTTATCAACTGTCGATTTTTGAAAGTGTTCGCAGTCCTTTTTCTGTCTGCTCCTGATCGGTTTCCTTTATGGCCAAGCTCCTTGAATTGCTTAGGAAACGGATGGATGGGACATTTGAAGTAATCGTTTAATCTCGCACACACGCTCTCCGTGACGATAGAACGCTAAAATTGCGTTCCGTTTGCCATTCTATCAAATGCATGCTAGTTAGAATAGAAAACAATGGTTGATAAAACAGTCTGAAAATCGAATAATGACAAAATCTTCACCTTTGACATTTCTTCTAGTCATTACCATTATGTAATATCCGGTCACCCTGTAGAAAGACTGCGCGATAAAAAGTGTTTTGTTGAATTTAGCAAAATTTGGCTAAACAGTTTGGTAGTTTTGTTTTGTTGATTTGACAAAAGTTTGTTTGATTCAACCAAAGCGATTTAACAAGATGTCTTTTTAAATTAACAAAAGCGTTTGGTTAAATTTAGGACCAATCAGAATCTTTTCAACAATAAATTTACGCATGCGTCAATGGGCGGTCGGAGGAAGATGAAAGGTCAGATTTTTCACAAACAGTTAGTAACGTCCATTTTATTAATATGTTGAACTATGAGTTATATCAAATCTCTTTCATCCTGGACACTGTTCGCTTTTGAGCCCTGGGGTCTTTTCCCGGGGGTCGTCCCGATCCCCGTTTGTGTTTTGTGCACTCGAGTGCTCTTCACTGGTGTGCATACTTCACTCCAGCAATGTTTTTTCAAATTCCAGCTGGCTGATTTTACCATACCATGGATATTCAGGAGTACAAAACCGTTTGCCTGAATAAATCTAGAAACCCCAGACCACCCCAACAATAAAAAATACAAGGTAAACTAGTCGATTGGGGCTTAATGAGTTAGTTGAAAGTTCCTGAAGTAAGTCTAATTATTTTAGTTATTCATGTAAATTTACATTTCTCTTTTAATTCTTTTATATGTATCAACCAAGTTTAAAATAACTCAACCTCATATTTGTCAGACAAAATTGAGCGTCTGAATCGCATGTCTTCGTGATAAAATAAATATGTATTCAGAACTTGTAGCTTAGATAATGAAATGCTTATTTGATTTAAAAATAGATGGCTGCAATGTTAACACTGCTACATATTTCACTCGTTTTGCGCTTATCCCGAGTGAGCTTTTTTATTTTTTATTTCGATTTTACATGAAGGTTATATGCGTTGTTATATCAAGGTTGTAAAATGTGTTCTGTGGCATCCATCGAAAGGTCAAAAGTTTTGTTCTAACATAAAAGTTACTGTTTACAAAAAGTGGTTAATTATATTCCGGAGTTGTTGGCAGCTATGGTAATCATACCCATATAACATTCCGTGATTGCAGGTTTTGGGTGAAATGACGGTAATATTCAGAGAATGTTTCGTGGATGCCATCATTGGGCGGGGGTGTAGTACCCAGAGAACGTTTGTGAACGCTGCCAGTAGGTGCCACTAGTACCCAGAGAATGTTTCGTGGCCGCCGCCAATGGGTGAAAACCAATGGGGTCACGAAAGGGTTAAAAAGATTGAGCAAATAAATCAAAAAGGTTTTTTTGAATTGGAAATTTGAAATTTAAGTAAAAAATAAATATGTAGAAGGCCCCTTAAAAAGAAGTCATTAAACAATAAACAGAGGCATAAACAGCATTTTTTTGCGACAATTGCAATTCAAAATATCGCGCAGGTTCAGATTTTTCTTTCCTTTTCTTAGTTTTTTGTTCTGAAGACAAAAAATGTAAATGCTGTTCTAGTATGTGGATACAGATGCTAATTTGACGCGTGGAATGAATTTTTATGTTTTTGAACTGCATTAATTTATTAAATGTATGGAATTTAAATTAATAAACGTATATCACTCAGAAAATTAAATTTTTTTTTCTTCATTTTCCCTTATTCTGGCAGCATGAATTGTTTATCCTTGATTCGAAATTGCATTTACTGAAACAAGGCAAAAATAAAACAACAGAAATTTGCATCCGAACGAACTTGAAAAAAGAAATAAAAGCCAATCCACTTAAGTAGAAAAACCTTCAAGCATCCTCTTTGTCATTTGTCATGAAAATTATATTTTGCAAACTTCATAGTGGAGTTTTGAGTTGGAAAAAAAAAAAAAAAAGATTTTGGATTTCATGTAACAGAAATAAAGAATGTCAAACATTTGGAATAAGTTTATTAAATGAAATTTTATTTTTGAGATCGTTGCTTATAAACGGCATCAATTTATGAAAGGCCACGTATAACAATTTATAATAAAATATTTATGGCTGTATAAAACTGACGTACTTTCATAAAGTCCTTAAAAATCAGTAGTTTATTACTACTATCAGGAGCATGTTCAGTTGGCGACTTATGCATACATCACAAATAAACTTTTCTGATTTATGTAGTCCCAGCAGCCGTCACGCTCAACAAATAGAATTGAAATTTGAGACGTAACGTGCACCGCATGTACACAGTGGTCTTTAGTGGTACGTCGGTATCTAACCTGCAACCTGCCAGTTACGAGCCCAACGCCTTAACCACTGGGCTACCACGGCCCTGTACTAGCCGAACAATGGCTGAGTATATCAGAAACTGAACATTGGTAGATGGCTGAAGTGTGATGGTCCAGGGTTCTAGTCTGCCGCGAAGCTGTCGGTCTAACTCTCTGGAGCTTGGGGTGGTTTTCTCCAGATATAACGTCACTATGCATTAGAACCCTTAAAAAGGGCCTTCCGCCCTCTTAGGCACTTCCTCCTTTGGCAGAAAACCCTCGAGTAGCTTCGCCTTAATCACAACAACCAACCATTTGCAAAGTGATTGGTTTATTGAAGAACCATAAAAAGCTTTTGAACGGGACATGGGGGGGGGGTCATGTATAATCTTGTTAATTTATTATGGCTGTTACTTCTTTCCTTTCTACTAGTAAAGTTCTTTCTTTGTGCTTTCCTAATTTTGACATTTATGAGCAGATCGTTATAATTAAGCTTCTCAAAGTCAAATTGTACCCATTTTTGGAGGATGATACCATTTCTTTTCTATTTCTTTTTCTTAAAGATAAACCACAGTTAACTGCATTGGATTATACTATTCCAGGCCTCTTGCTTGTTTTATATAATTTTCAGAAAAATAAATTACTGCATTAAAAAATAACTTAAAACCAGTTTTTTATGATTAAATTTTGAGCTACTAACATTTCAAAGTAAATTTTATCATTATATATAAGCTAATTGCTAATAAAATATCTATTAATCTACCAGCTGAAAAAGAACAATGAAAAGAATTTCAAAGTCTAAGAGGAAGTTGTTAGCTAAAACTATTAATCATCATAAAGAAACTATTATATTTGAAATTCATTCTTTGAAAGAGAATTTCCCAGAAGAGTTAAGAGAACTTTTAGGGAGTAGAGAGATCGCTTTTCAAAAATATGTACTCTTTTGTTTTGTTTCTTGATGTTCAAATAGAATATAAAGAGAAATGCCTAACGTGAATGCTAATTGTTTAAATTATCTCAGTGCTTTTCTTTAATTTCTCTGTTAATACATTTTTAAAAGTTTCCTGTAGGCTTTGTATTGTAAATGTTGCTTAAGCGATATTAGTTTTGTGAAATATCTATCTCAAAAATAAATTTAAAAAGTATTTTACAGACTGTCTATTTCAAATTACAATGGATTTTAATATTATAATAAATCTAAGTATGGCAAAGTAATTACTTAGGGTGTTTTTTAAATTCTTAATTAATTAGCGTTGTGAATAAGAACAACACCAGATATATTAAGCTAACCACTTCAGTTGCTATAAATGACGAACATGTAAGATACTTTAAAACTATTTATTTAATAAGGCTATTTAAAATAAACATATTGAAAATGAGGTCAGGTGATGACTAGCGATAAAATATAAGTGTGATACAAGAGCAGTCGAATAGAGGTGGAGTGAATTAAAAAAACGATACTGTCACTGAACTCGACACTGGCGAGAACATACATTTGGCTGACATAACCAACGCCAAATATAGAGTTACAATAAATTTAGACCAATGAAATTAAAGTAAAGAAGCAGCAATTGGATAATTTTGAAAGTCGCCGGATGGTATAAAAAATAATAAGGTATACTGAAATAACAGCCAACAGAGGGGGAGCAGAAGGGAGTTAAAAACACCTTACGATTAATCAACATGGGAAAGCTATTTTTAGCACAGGAGGCGCCGATTGGTCTGGGATAAATGTTTAGTGAAAGACTATTGCATGCGGTGAAAAGCAAAATATAAATTTTGAAAGGCGAAGTAAGGAAAATTGAGAACAGAAATAAAGGTTAAAATGCTTGATATTAAACAGATTAAATTTAAGAAGCAGAAAACAAATGACAAATCTACAGCTTAATAAGTAAGCATTTTCCCTTAGAAATAATAAATAAGTAGTACAAAATCTTTACTCACCAGTAAACGCCCTTCCACACAGGCTCTTGCTAGTTCTTTATATTACATTAAAATTTTCGAAAATACTTCTGAATATGTCTAATTTTATTTTCCTATTTCTGATAGCAGGATTTGTGTTGGTACAATTTTCATACACAAATAATTAAATACAAAATATTTCTCTCGAGGATATCTACTCTTTGAGAAATGGCTGAAAAAACCCCTCAGGACTCCCTCCAACACACACACACACACACACACACACACGCACACACACAAAAAAGAAAAAACTCGGGGACTTCAGGACAAGTATTCCCTCCCCTACCCCTTCTAAAACTTAAAAAATAAAATAAAATAAGGAACATTATAACTTTTCTTATTCGAATTTAACCTGAAAAGCAAACATCACTGATGTTTCATTGATCTCTCTCAATGTATGTTTTAACATTTTTAAACCAGTGGAATAGAAAATTCGTACAGTCAATTTAGTTAAAGAGAAAATCGCCAAGACGTATTTATTTGCATTTATTTCACACGAAATGTCGCCCCTTTACAAGCAATTGAAAAATACTTAGAATAATCCTTTAAGCTTTTTGACGCTAAGAAGGTTGCTGCTGATAAAACATGACATTTTTCAGTGGCGGGGCTCTGTTTTATTTCCAAGAACATTGTCACATAATCCGTACCATTTGGCAATTGCTTCGACTTAAAAACGCATATAAAATTGAAAGGATTTTTTAAAGGCAATAGAATTTCATAGTCTGGATAAACTTTACACTCGAGTGGAAAACTTCAACTTATTTTTTTTCCATTGCGTGCCCTGTTACAATGAAAATAACATTAAGAAGTCTAGCTATTAAAAAAGCATATTATCGAAAAGACTGTATTTCAGTAAATTATAGGATTAGGCAAAAAATACCTCCCCTGTAATCTAAATGTTCATTTGAATTCGCATAGACCGTTTTGATTCAATGTAATATATTTTTACATTGTGAACTGTCTTATGTTATATAGGAATATGCAGGTTCGTTTCAATAACATGTTTGTACAAATTTCTGTGAGAATAAAATTCATTAAATGCCCCCGTACTTCTATTAAAAGATAATTAGCGCTTTATAAATCTATAAAAGAATAATTGAACACGCGGGTCATTTAATTAAATCGAATATTTCATTTGCGCGACGCTTTGCGAGTGAACCTGGCAGAAATTTAATTATATCAATGAATGCAATTAAGGTCGCATTTAAAACGCACTACAATGTAATGCTGATTTCCGCGAGTAAGGACAAAAACCTTTTTAATTATTGAAGTGTGTGAGATTGGGATCGTTCTAATAAAAGCAAGAGGTCTAGAAAAATCAGTGTATTAAAAAATCACTTTACTTCAATTTATTCCAGAATTTGTTTCATCAGCTATTCGGAGATATAACATTATAACTAAATAACTGTACTTTAAAATTAGTGAATATTAATGCTTTCACAAAGTTATAATTGCTTGATAGAAATGCTCCGTTCATTTCAAGATTAAAATTGATGCAACTGTCATTTTTCTCAGTCATCAATGAAAGAAATTAGTGAAACTTAACTAGCAATTTACTGACCTTTTATGCAAATGAACTGCAATTTATCTAATTAAGCTACTCGTTTAGAAGACATATTCATTAAAATGATTACTAACGCTTGAGAAGAAGCAGAACTATACAATAGCTATAAGATAAGCTTCCTTATTCCTATAAACATAATTATTTAAACCATTTTCAGATAGTAATATTCATACATGGATAAATGATTCATATGTTCCGATTTGATAATGAAATATCCAGCAAAGTCAGATATTTTTTTCAATTACTCAGTTTTCAAACACTTAAATCTATTGATTTAAAAAAAAATATTTTGTATTCCTGAATAACGATTCATGGTAGCATACAGAGATTTCTTTTATGTGAGAGTTATAGACGTAATTTTCGCATAAAAAAGGTGTAATCTTTATGCTAAAAATTAAAAATGTAGTAATTTTTTTCTGTATGGGGGAGGGCAAGGAATTCGTACTCCCTCCCCCCTTTCTGTTGGCCAATAATAACACCAACACTGAAACAGTGATAGTATCATCATTTGTTCGACTTGATAAATTCAGCATCTGGATAACTTGATACTTTTCTTACTCAAAATGACATTTTTAAGCATATTTCATTGTTGTAGCATTGCGGCTATTGACGAAACTTGGGCATACTGGGTACTTTATAAGTTTATACAAACTTTAAACAACAGCAAAGAGAGGAAAATTGTGATAGGTTCGTACGGTTCGCACGAATTTTGAATAAGACTTGCTGTAAAAGAAAAACGAGCACTTGGCATTCACATAAAGGGAGTACGAGGCAGACACGCCCTGTTAACTGCATTTAGGGATGGCGTGAGACGAAAAATAGGCCTGTCTCGTCTTGCAAAACAGCCAAAAAGCTTTGTCTGGTCTCGCCAAATCCCTATTGTTAAGCAAGCTTGTCACGTCTTGAATCCATCCCTAACTGCATTGTATATAGGCAACTTTTTGAAATATTTGTGTAGTGCTCGAAAATTTATAGGACATTTTCATGCAAACTGCACTCCTCAACCACATTTTCTCTTTCTATGATGCTGTTTTATAGTTTGAATGAATCTATGATGCATCCGGTGCCTATATATGCAAATCATACAGATTTTAAAGTAGTAAAATTCTACACAAATAAACAAAAGAGTAAATACCGAAGACTACTGGTTATAGTAATTAGAGATAGTCCAGAATTTGTTATTGCTATTCTACTACAGTAGAATAACATAGTAGAATGACAATTCTGGATGCTAGCCTTATTGAAAGACTATTTTTGAAGTAAAACTTCTTTAGTGGCGACTAAGGAGTAACTCAGATATTTTTTCTGACGGAAGTAACGCTCAGTAAAGGAAGTGATGTGCGCGCCCCGAAAAAGAAGAACCACTGAAAACCTACCTTTTCGACCTGCTTTCGCCGATCCCCGAATTCATCGTGTGAACAGCGAGAAAAACAGTCAAGAGCCGTATCTTAGAGACATCAATCTTTATTTATATATCAATAAGCGTTTTGAAGGTACATCCAACATAATATTTTACAAGTAATCCCAACCTCACAGGAGTTTCTCGATAATCCTTATTTTTAGATGAATAATATACAATACATGGTTTTGGAAAATCACAAAGAAATGGAACCTGCCTGCAATCGAATCGGAACAGTCAGGGACTGATTTACGGCGAGGCATTCGGGGCACGTGCCCTGGGCCCAAAAACTTCCTTTTATGTGTAATCATAATACCTACTAAAATTATCTCTCAAGAGAAAAATTTGTGATTACTTCATTTCATCATAAATATTCAAAATTTTTAATTTAATGTAACTTGTAACGCTAAAAATTATGCATTCGATTCGACATTCGATATTCTCAAATTCGATCGGACAACTCAGCATGCTCCTCCTTTTATCTTTTCAAAGGTGTGTGACGGCTGTAAATACCCATAAAAACATTTCAAAATCGAAAATTCATATAAGTGGTACCTGTCCTGACATTTTACTAATTTGTAAATGTTTACGTATGGTTAACTTAGGAATGATAATTGCCTTTAACTTAATTTAATTAAGTAACATTCTGCAGAAAATTTTTGTGCAGGGGCCCCCAAGTGTGAGAGGTGTGAGACACCCACTGGAGGGGCCGACCCGAAGGTTTACGGCATAAAATCCCTCCAGGGAAGAAAGGGGCCCCCAAGTGTGTAAATCGGTCCCTGGTACCAGTAGATGGAAACGTCAATTTAAGAACACTTTTCCTGGATTCTAACCCAACATCCAGACAGACCAAGGGGATGGAACTTCACAATTAAAGGGACAGTGGCTGCAAACGAACCAAAACAGCAGAGAGAAATTTTCGTTTAAGAACACTGTTGTAGGATCATACTTTAATTCCACGAAGGTAAATTTATAGGAGGGGACACTTCTCTTAGAAAGTTGGATAACGCTGTAGTTGCAAACAGATGGCGTTAAGCACACTGGGTAACTGCGCATCTTCTGCTTCTGCGCATCTCAGGATGTTTATATTTCCATGGAGGCGAAGTAAATGGAGATCGTTGAATTAGCAGAACTTCAAAAAATTAAATACATAAACTTAAGAACGTGATATATAGTAATTACTGGCTTCAGATGTGTTTTAATTACATAATTGTCATAGAATACTATTTTGTAATGATTATAGGCAATAGTTTCGAAGCGGAGTAATATTATTATTTTTCAAATGCCAGTTACATTGGCCGTTAGGCCATTAAACTCCATTAAACTCCTAAATATTATGTATGTCATGTCTGTTATTATTTTGCCCAAAAGCTGTATTTTAAGAAATGTTAGTAAATTTAGAAGAACGCAGTTTGTGTGAACGCAATATTTATAATGATATATATAGTGTAATGATATATATATTTATAATGATATATATATAACGGTTTAAGAATACGGGTTTGTAACACCACAAAAAAAAAAACACTGGATACAAACGGTTTAATAACAAAATAAAAGAATAACAAATGGATACTCCGTGGATTCTAACCCAACCTCAACACGGAGCAAGCAACGGTTTAACACGGGGATGGAACACTACAAAGAAACGGACCCTGGCTGCAATCAATCCCAAACAATAGACAGAACCTGCAGTTTAAAAACACGGATACTGAATAATAATTCGAAACCTATCAGCAGACGAAATACGCTTAAGAACACTGTGATAGAAAAGCACAAAAAAATACACTACCTGCATTCGAACCCAACTAACAGAGAAAAACATCAGTTAAAGAACACAGTTAAAGTATAATGCTAGAATATGGACATTCCCCCCATTCAAACCCAGCCTCCAGACGGAACAATGGTATAAGAAAACAGTTAAAAAGTAATACTACAACATGGACACTTCCTGGATTCAAAGTAATTATCATGAATTACCGATGATTCTTTAGATTTTAATGTTAATTTTCGCTCTCAAGAATCTCGGCCGTTAGTTGATTTTTTAAAAGAAAAATTTGATCTAACTATGAATACTTCTCGACTTCAATCAACAACACGTTTCGGTACTTTTCAAGAAAATTAGCAAATTTAGAGAGTAAAATTTATGTTTCACATTATAGTTACCACCAACCTACAATTTCATATATAAAAAATTATGATGACATTCAAATACCTATTTCCATTGAATAATATGAATATAACATTTATATAATCTTTGTAAAGTACATGAATAATAAATATAATTAAATTATATGATATTTATTTTAAGTTTAATCATTTCAGTAATATGTGTCGTAAACGTCAAAGAAGTTTTACTTCAACCGCGCGTAAAGATTACACGCATACATTTTTTTTAGACTACATCAATGTTTAGAAAATCGTATTTCGCGTGTAATAGTCTACAATATATACAAATCTACACTAGATCCTTGTGTCAAAATTTGTAAATTTAAGCTATTTTTAAAGTTCACAAATGTTTAGTAGATCAAATACTGCTTGATATGTACGGACTATTTAAAAAAGTATCGATAGCTAAATTTTATGTATAATATACAAAATACAGATATTTTACAGCAGGTACAGGTTAATTATCTATTTAGTTCAACTTTTCTAGTGATTATGGTTTGGTAAAATTAAATTAAAGTTTTGGCTATAAAAATAAATTTTGTTATTTAGTCATTTTTAGATGCTTAATTGAACAAAAATTTTATGTACTTAAATCTCCAATCATAAAAACAATCTTATTGGTCTTCGCTAATTTGAATTTAGTGGGTTAACTGAATCTCGGCATACAACATTTACTAAAAATACTTTGTTGAGATGGACGTTAATGTAATAATTTTTATCATGTTAAAAGCTTTTTATGTATTAATTTTGTAAACACCACTACAAAATTCAAAAGTGTAACTTCTTATAAAGTTTTCTCCTAATCCCTGTTGCATAAAAACCAATTCATTACGTAAATTCATCCAACTTTATACAACAGTTTTTTACTTGTAGAATTTGCTTTAGTGTGCTTTTTTTTTCTTTCGCGGCTTAAATAAAAAAAAACATTTGTATCTGAGTTTAAAAATGGAATCTATATATTAAAAGAAAGTATAATTTGCAAAAACCTGAAACCCCCCCCCCTCCCATAATATAAAAGAAATATTTAACAGCATTCTTGAAAGCTTCAGTTTATTTGCCACGTGTTTTATTTTTATAATTACTTAAATTGCTCCTTTTAAAACACTTTTTTTCATACTTAAACCTTATGTTTAGTCTGTTTCCTTTTCGTAATGACAGTTTCATTGAATTAAAGAGTTAGAGGCAGATCGATATCGCATACTGAGGAACGTAACCTAGACTGAGCACCAACGCCTCTAATAAAGAAAAAAAAAGCTGATAGGAAAACTATTTTTTTTACTGAAAAGTGTATAAAGGACATAAAAAGACAGCAACAGCAAACAATAGAAATTATTTTTTTTCTCTTTTAAAGGAACGGTTTTTCTCTTTTATAAGATACTGAACAGATCCAATATCACTGCTTGCATAAAAGAATCGTGATTATGCTATTTAATCCACTTTAGACTCAAATTCAGCAAGTTTCGTAAATTTTCTATCTACCAACGGTTTTTTTTTAGCTGAGTATTTTAGCATTTAACACGTGAGAGATTAAATAAAACAAAGGTACGAAAGAATAAATTTCTATTCACGGCTTAAGAAATTAGCCATTTGATTTACAAGTGGATGTAGAAGTCACTGAGGGATTTAATCTAAATACTTAAGACACGCATAATTAAGTCCTTTTTATAAATTTTCTATATACTAGTGCTTTTTAAAGTTAATGCCACTAACGCTTTTAGATTGGGATAAAAGAACTGAAATGTGGTCTAAAGATATATATATATATATATATATATATATATATATATATATATATATATATATATTTGAAATCAAGAATACTTTAAAATTCTGAAACTGAAAAATATACAGGGTGTTCACCAGGGGCGTGGCCAGGATATTATTTTGGGGTGGAGATATGAATTATAAGTCGAGAGTAAAACACCGTAATTAAAAATTTGTTTCTCAACGTATCCTTGTTCTTCCCGCTTGAGAATGATTTTTATTTTGGAAGACCGTATGTTATTGTTACTCATGAAATTTTTTTTAAACCGAAATAGAGATTCTGCACTTGTGGCTTTGCACTGATATAAATTCAAACAGGTCCAGTGAGAGACAGCTATGGTGGTATGAAAAATGATGGCAAAATTTGAAGTATCAGAATCGTTGTGTATACAGTCCAGAAGAAGATGGAAGAGTGCGGATGAACAGATAGTGCCTTATACACTGTGGTCAATATGTTGAGCACGTGATTGTAAGGTTTCAGATAGTGGCTGCGAATAAACGCTGCCAAATTAAACATGTTTTGCACTAATTACATTAGAGTCCCTGACAGCATTAATGCGAAATTTTACTTTCCAAACACGTATCTTTTAAGGTAAGAATTGAAATTTTGAAAAAAAAAAAATCGACTATGTGAATTTAACGTATTTACACGTTTTGAGGTGTTCTGCACCCCTTTATGCTATTTTTACTACTATGTGTGTGTGTGTGTGAGTGAGCACGATAACTCTTAAACGGTGCATTCGACTGAGGCCAAATTTGGTTTATATATTAAAGACTACCCTCAATCAGCCGGTATTTATTTTGGTGCGTATCAGGCATATATAGTCTTTTACAGAAATACAGAAAAGAATTCTTATACATTACGGCTTATGGGTGCAAAAGAATTCTTATACATTACGGCTTATGGGTGCAAAGTCTTTAAAATGCGTTAGCGTCTGAACGGTGCATTCAATTGTGCGACAATTGGGTATGAATATTTTAAATCACGGTCCTATACCGGTATGAATTTTGGAATGTGTACACCCTCTTGAAAAAGTAACCGAGATCCCACCTCGGGACACATGGCATATCTCCTACTTTAGCCATTCAAAGGCTTCACAAAACAAAACACTGATCCCCAAATATATCAACAGCTTTTCCATGACCCCCAAGCCAAATACCATAATTATGAAAATCTGTACACTAATGGCTCCAAGTCTGAGAGCCCTGTTGGCTTTGCCTATACAAGTGGCTCTCACTCTTGTAGCTACATTCTCCACAATTTCTGCTCAGATTTTACAGCAGAACTCCTCGCTATTTATGAAAGCCTCCGCTTTATTTCTAACTCAAATAAAATGTGCTTTATAATTTATTCAGACTCTCTAAGTGTTCTAGAAAATCTCAAATCTGGCTCTCCTTCTAATAGTTACATTGCTAAAGTCTTCCATGTGCACAGACAACTTATAAATAGCGGGTATGATATTCTTTATTGCTGGGTGCCCAGCCCCATTGGGATACAGGGCAATGAGCATGCTGACTCTCTAGCTAAACATGCTACATTCCCTTTTACTGGCCCTTTGTCTTACAGTGATATAAAGGCGGAAATTTCATATTCAATAACGCACACTTGGACCAATGAATGGAACAACGAAACAGAAAATAAACTTCATTCAATACACCCGACTCTCACCCACTTGCCCTCTTTTCCGTACCGCAAGCAGGACGTTACTCTGACACGTCTTCGGGCTCACAAGACTTACCCATAAACACCTACTCCTAGGTGAACCTACTCCAGATTGTTCCCACTGTCATACCCATCTCACCATTCGTCCTATTTTAACATCTTGCAGAGCTTTTAATACATTTTACCAAAGTTATTTTAATTGTTCTAATTCAAAACTCGACGATATACTGGGTGAAACCCCACATTATAGTCTCTTTACTTTCCTTCAGCGTATTAACTTTCTCCATTTGTTTTGAAGTGTGTGTTCCTGACATGCATCTGACTCCTTTTTATCTACATTTTACCTTTCTACAGTTTGCTTTTATCGTTTTTAGATTTCATGGATTTTAACTTTACAACCCCTTTTTTACATGTAAAAGCCTTGCTTTTATATTTTACACCTTGTATTTAATATTTTACACATCGTCTGGCGCAGTATGTCCTATTTGGACCTTGTGCCATTAAACATCAACCAACCAACCAAACCAACCAAAAGTAACCGAGTAAAAGTCAAACTTCTTACATTCATTTCGTATATTAAAAATTAATTATCATAAAATATGAATTAGGATATGTATAATTATAATATTTCATATCTCTGTCGAGTTTTGCCTTTTACAGAAACTAATAAACTGTTATGAAAGCTAAAATAGGAAATGTCGCTTCCTCTCGAATACTTTTATGAGAGAGTGTAGGACTGACAGTTTGTTCACAGAATTAAAAAAAAAAGAATTCTTCTCCCTTTTTTAAAATAAAACTTCTATGGATTACAGTAGTGAAAAAAATTTCGTGAATATTTAACAACAAGTTTTTATAAGTAAGGCAACACTGATGTTGTGGGTAGAAAGTGTGTAGTAGTAGTAGCGGTAATATGTCCAGGGATTGTACAAGTCATTGGAAATGTGTAATATTTTCAGTATTTGTCTGTTTTATTATCATTTAAACGCTGTAAATGTTATCTGCTGCTGATGTTTTGAATATTTTTGACACAGTAATCTCTTTCTAGTGGTCTCATAACGGTTTTCTGGAAATCTGGTAATGTTCTGACCATTAATTTACGACGTACACCGCCCTGAATAGGGAAACTTTAACTGTGGACACCCTGTATCGTCAATTTATATTGGAGTCTAAACTGTTTATATGGAATATAAACTGCATGCTACACCCTGAAAACTGCACTGTTTGATTAAAGGCAAAAGACTGAAACAATTTTTAAGGAATTTTTTTTTGTAAATTGTTCCAATGCATACCTTTTGTAAATTTTAAGTTATAAATACGAAGTTTAACTTTAAAGAAAGTAATATTATAATTTCATTAGTTTTTAATAACTGTGGAAGTCTTATTTACTGTAAATGGAAAGTCAAAATATGAAAATATCATATAAGTTTAACTAACACATGTTGTTCTTTTTTTCGTGAGAGTCTCGTAACTATGTTCAGAAAATTCTGAAAAAAAAAAAAGAATTATCAAATAAGTTCTGTAGAAGAAAAATACATTATACTTCCAAAGCATTTAGCCTTAAAAATATGATAAAAGTAATATCTATTCAGTTGAGACTGGAAGAAAATTTTTAATGGTTTGAGATTATAATTAACGATCTCTAAACTATTCTCGTTGTACCACGCGCCAGCGCGTGGTAGTCACAGTGTAATCTGAATTTCCAAATTCAGTTTTGTAAATAACTAATTATTTTTTTGAAAAACACACAGTTTTAAAGAAATGCGGGAAATTTTTATTACTTACGACATGAATCCTTTATTATTAAAAAATATAGTTTATATGTGAAACTGACATAAGAAATTTTGCTTGTACTAATACGCTTTAGTCCGGCTGAGAATACATTAAATGTATCACTTAAAATTACCAAAAAACTTTTCTAAAATATACATGCATATTGTACAAAACAGTATTAATAAAATGCAAACAGTATTAATAAAATGCAATGCTCTTTATATACTAAGTCATCCTTTGGTTTTTGCATAAAGTCAAACCTTGCGATAAAAATCTAAAGACAAATATGAATATTGATTTGAAAAATACCCAGAAACTCTAAAATATACATGCTTTAGGAAAGCTCACTCCCAGGAAAAACATTTTCATTAATGTTCTATTCCTTAGAGCAACCAGAACACACTTTTAGAAAAATAGTCTGAGATAAATTGTTGCGTGTTGCGAAAGACGAGTTCTAGAAAGTACTATCAATCAAGATTTTGAAAACGACACAGATCAGATCATTGCTCTACCTCTATTCAATGAAAATTCTTTTGAAAATAGAGGTAAAGATCATAAATTAAAGAAAAATTTGTACTCGAGACATTTTCTTTATGTAAACATCATTTTATAAATCTAAAAAGATGTGTAATATTTTAAACAGTAGTACAGATAGTTGAATAATTTATTTTCAATATTTTGTCTATTGAAGGTTATCATAAATAGTTGATTTTTTCAAGCAGTGGTTTGTATTATAAGAAAATTATTTTTTACAGATTTACTCAACTAACATTTAAATACGTACTTCTTTATTCCTCTAACTATGCCTTTATGGCTATCTACATCAAATAATGAAATGTCAACTTCCACGAAAAATATTTTTTTAACTCTGTATATTGACCGAGTAAGTTTATAAGTTTAGTCTGGTACTAATATGGATAAAGATATTAAGGATCAGATAAAGTACACAATGACCTTTTAATCAACCGAAAATTGAACCAGATTCTCGAATCCAGTGTGCTATAACTGGACGGTCCGATGATAGTGTGTGACGAAATAATTAAAACTTTGTAATATAACACGCATAAAATGTACTAAATGTGTGTTTAATTTGTTTAGTACATTTTATTTTTACAAAGTTTTAAATTATTTATTATTTTAAACAGCAGTTTCATTTTGAGTATTTTTTGTTAACAGCGTGCGATATGTGAATTATCTAGGCGCAAAATAAGTATTGCTCGAAAAGTTTTCAGTGCAAGCTTTTATGTTACCCACTTGCTTAAAACAAATGTATTGTTAAGCTCGTTTACGAGACAATCTTCAGAAAAACACATTTCTGCAGCTCACAGCACAAAAACGAACGCTTAATTCACGCCCCATGGATTGCAAATCTTAATGAAAATAATACGCCCTAGTAGATTAAGGATCACTGGTTGAGAAAGAATAAAAATCATCGATTTCCAATGTTTTCCAAACGCTTTTCTTTTATCGGCATTGGAACGATTTTTATTAAAGACTAACATGTTAAGCTAAGTGGCGGAAGGCTTTAGGTCGCGTTTATTGCTTCGAAAGAGGAATTATTAGCATCTGTGGAAATAAAGTAGTCATAAATTTTAATCCTCTATATTTGTTCCAGTGTGGGGAGCATTACGCTTCAGAGAAATATTCAAACAAGCAAATGCTTTCTCGTATTGGAATATTGAAATATTTGTTATTTCTCAGACAACTGAAATATGACACTTTAGATTTATTTTATTATTCTCTGATTTCCATTTTTCTCGCTGCATTAGCTGTTAAATAGTTTTTAACTTTCTGTAAAAGTTAAGCGCAAAGCGTTAAGCACAGATTAAATAATGAATATATGCTAAATTTGTCTTTTACAGTGTGAAGAAAATGTTCCAAGCAAATTAATTATATTAATTAAATAGTATCGTTGAACATATTCATTACACTGCTGTTATTACGTCAATTTTTTTCAACATAATAAAAGCAGAAATTGAATATTTTGAATAATGTTAAAGAACACTATTTTACTGATTATTTAATACTGTTACCGTAGATAATATTTGTGCAAGTCAAATCTAAAATTTTTCTTTTACATTTTAATTGTTTATGGATGCTAAATTTCATTAAAGCATAGTACTAGAAAAGTTAGCTATATAAAATGGCAAAAACGTGTAATATTTGTTCAGCAGGTTGAACCTAAAATGGTGAATGTTGAGTCAAAATATAGAAACCATTTTTTTTCTTTCTAATGGCCGGGTCAATGGACTACCTGGAGGATTGACCGCTACGAGGGGCGGAAATGTTAGTCATTTGATTATGGGGCAAAACTGGAAACCGTTGAACCATAAAATGGCAAAGTATTGAAAATTATATATCGATAAAATATGAAATCCCTTTGGCAAAATAGTGGTACGTAAACTAAAGGTACGTATGCATGAGAGTGTGCTAAAGCAATTTCCTGATTTTTCTCTAATTCCTCAAAAAATCAAGCGGCTACGATGAATTTCATACTGCAGATGCACAATGTAGCACTGAAATGGTGAAGAAATCATAGCATACAAATTAATTAATAGGACACATACAGTATGGAAGGAAGCGGGAAAAGGCTGCACCAAAAAAAAATGGTGTTGGTACGAAACTCTGTCTGGTTAAAAGGGAGAAAAACAAACCAGAGTCTCTTAGCAAAACATATGATATGACCTATCCTGCTCTCTTATTAATGAAAGGCTAGAAATGAGATCCAAGGAGTGATTAATCGCCCTACCTTCGTGGCAGAATGGAGCCGACCTCCAGAGAGTTAGAAATCACAATTACGATGAATGACATTTCTGGAATACGTAATAAGAGTGGGAATTCAAAAGCACACACTCAATGAAAGGGCATCTTATTCTGAGGAAAGAGTGAGAACCTGTCATCTTTATTTAGAGTGAGCCATGCCTGGTCTTATGATCATTTTTAAAAGTAGAAAGCACTTTTTATGGAGTGGTGTGATATACATGTTGATTTTCAGAGCTGCTGGGTGCTCATTTTTGTTTTCCAGGAGAAGACAGCTCGCGTTACTGAATGTGTCGCTTAGAGCTACATATATGTCTTTCCCGGAATTTCCCGCCACAATTTAGAACCTCATCAGAAGGTGGGGGACTTCTGAATATTGGCACCCCTCGGAAACTGCTAGCGACCGCCGAGAGGACTTTCGGAACCACAGATTTAACGTGCACGTACACCGCATGTACACGGTGGACTTTAGTGGTACGCCGGTATCGAATCCGCAACCTTCCGGTTTCGAATCCAATGCCTTAACCACTGGGCTACCACGGCCCCTGGGTGCTCATTTGTAATATTTTAAAGCCAGTAAGAGTGATTTATTTTGTTAATGTATCTTTGTGACTGATAGCAGAATATAAATTACTATTATTATGCCCTTTTATCCTTAATTACATTTTTAAAATTATGTTTTGTATTTTTTCCACACACCCTGTCTTGCTTTCTTATCCCTCCTATCCACAAGGCTTACAAAGGTCTCTAATATTCAAGTTAATGTAAGCTGGATTTTTTCCAGGAGTAAAACTTTATAAACTTTCTCTTGCTGTAAATTCTATTGAAACTTTGATTATTTGCAACTGAAAAACACTGACAGATTATTGGAATGTAGGAGGGGGCGTAACCCAGTGATTGTGCAAGACAGCATGCTAAAACGAATAAGACACTACTTGCGAATAGCTTTTCTGAGAAGGGGAGGAATAAGAAAGTATTCAATCATTCTACCACGTGTAAAGGGATCCTGGTGGTTTTTTGTAGTCATATTGCACTTGCGATCTGACTTTTACCCGTACTACAGTACCACTGGAAACGTGCATTGAATAATTGGAATAAAGCAAAATAGTAAGTTTGAATTGTGTGTGTGTGTGTTTTCAAACTCTCAATTTACAATTTATTAGTCTAATTAAAAACATTCTATGAGAGCAGTTTCAAACCGGTGGGGCGTGCCTCCCTTAGGAAGCAAACAGCATTTGCAGGGGGAGGGCGAGAAAGACAGACAAAGAACAAGTGATAATGCATGCTTTATGTTATTTATTCGTATTTTTTACTCCAAAATGTATGTATTTTTACTTAAAATGTTTATCCGAACTACCAATAGCATTATTTTGTAGAAAAGGCGACTAAATGTTCATTGTTGAAGAAGAAAAAAACAGTATGTATACTGAGGAGGCGCCATCGTAAGTTATCCTTTGCTGGGTAATATGTACTATGAATTACGATGATGTCAATATCTATTAGATAAATTAGTAAAGTCAGACAAATATTAATTAAAAATTAGTAATAATAATTTTAATTAAAAATTCTGTTTACTTTTTACTTTTAAAGAGTAAAATATTTACATTTCTATTAAATAGGAGTTCATTCTTTAAAATGCACGTAATACTTCATTTTTAAGAGAAGACTGCGTATTTAAGTATTTTTTTAAACATAAGTTGTTTTACTGATAGCGATACACTTAAAAAAATGACATTTAAAAGGTTGCGAATAAGTCATGAATTTACAGGTAAGAGAGCCAAATAGAAGCATGACGAATAAAAAAGTAGTTGTTATAAATAGAAAAACGTACAATCTACTAATTAAGCCTGCTTTTCAGATAGAATACTGAAGGTTTTCATAGTTATAAACAATAGCTTTAAATTGCGTTTCCACAAAACGCATTTTTTTTAATTGTCCGTAAGATAACTAAATTCGCATCTTCAGGAAATTTTGCATGGTTATAAATGGTATCAGTATCAATAAAATGAATTAATATTAAAAGTGGGCAGGGCCGGCCCTAACAGTTTTGCCGCGCCGGACAAAAATATAAAATGCCTCCCCCCACAGTAAAATTATTATTAAGAGAAATAAATTGTTCACAGATAGTGTTTTCATGCCTATAAATCTGGAATAGCTCTTTAAACGTAACACAGCATATGAAAAACCATATTTATTAAAAACCACACATTAAGCTAAAAACCAAAATAAAGGAAAAAAATAAAGAGTTTTTTTTTTCCCCACTTTTAATTCCGCAAATACCTGACTTTTTCTCCTAAATCAATTTTTCAACTAATTCATGTTCGATAGCCAATGTAGTTAAATTATTTAACCTATCTGGAAGAGTTGTCGATCATAAGAAATTTTTGGTTAACTTTAATTTTGAGAATCTCTTCTCTGCACTTGCCTCAATTATCGGCAAAGAAAGCGAAATTTTCGAAGCAATAGCAAGATGGGGTGTAAAAGTTGAATATAGTTGAAATTATCTATAGTTGAAATTAGCTTTAAAAATTCAATTGGGCTTTCCTTTTTGCCTAATAAGGCCGTAACTGACACTATTTCATTTCCTAGATCAAGCGCGTTTATATTCCCGATTCCCCATCGGTCAGTATTAACTCCAATTGTTTACACTATAAACAGTGTTAACGCCTCACCATGACACAGTTTTCTATTTATAACTGGAAATGGTAGACGGGCGAAGTTTGAAGGTCCCAAGTTTGCTATGAAAATTGGTACACATAGATATTTGATCATGAAAATATTTTGATGCTATCCATTTTCATCCATTTTCATTTCCATATCGCTGCGCCGAATCATCTTCTTCACCATTCAAACGATCGCCATGAAATTCTTTATGCATAATTGTTGAACACAGATAATATTTATGCGATATCAATTTTGCTATATCTATTTATTATGATAAATAGTAATTACATTAAACCGTAATATTAAAAAAAAGAATCCATTCACTCCCGTGCGAAGAACGGGGCATACAGCTAGTCTATATAAAAAATGAATGTTTGTGGGTATGTGTGTGTGTATGGCGTCGAAAAACTCCAAAACCGCCTGACCGATCAACCGTGAAATTGGGTATACCTATGTCTTTTGTCACGGAGAAGGTTTTTATGCTATCCGTTTTCCTCTAGCTCGCCGCTAGGTGGCGCTGCAGAACGTCGAATTATATTCAACCTCTTGCTATGGAAATACCGTTTTACTTATCCTGACGAAAATTGGTACGTATGGATATTTAAACACGGAGAATATTTTTACGCAATCCATTTTGCTATAACTTGCCGCTAGGTAGCGCTGCAAAGCGTCGAATTCTATTCCGTTGGACCGCTTGCTATGAAAATACCGTTCAACTTATTTTGATGAAAATTGGTACGCATGGATATTTGAACACGAAGAATATTTTTACACTATCCATTTCCCCCTAACTTGCCGCTAAGTGGCGCTGCAGAGCGTCAAATTCTATTCCGTTGGACCGCTTGCTATGAAAATACCATTCAACCAATTTTGATGAAAATTGCCATTTCAAGATATTTGAACACGGAGAAGGTTTTTATGCTATCCATTTTCCTCTAGCTTGCAGCTAGGTGGCGCTGCAGAACGTCGAATCCTATTCCGTTCGACCTTTTGATATGCAAGTACCGTTCAACTAATTTTGATGAAAATTGGTACACACGGATATTTAAAGACGTAGAATATTTTTACGTTATCCCTTTCGCCATAACTTGCCGCTAGGTGGTGCTGCAGAACATCGAATTCTGTTCAACCGCTTGCTATGAAAATACCATTCAACCAAATTTGATGAAAATTGCCATTTATGGATATTTGTACACGGAGAATATTTTTACGCAATCCATTTTGCTATAACTTGCCGCTAGGTGGCGCTGCAGAGCGGCGAATTCTATTCCGTTGGACCGCTTGCTTTGAAAATACCATTCAACCAAATTTGATGAAAATTGCCATTTAAGGATATTTGAACAGGGAGAAAGTTTTTATGCTATCCATTTTCCTCTAGCTTGCCGCTAGGTGGCGCTGCAGAACGTCGAATTCTATTTCGTTCGACCTTTTGATATGCAAGTACCGTTCAACTAATTTTGATGAAAATTGGTACACACGGATATTTGAAGACGTAGAATATTTTTACGTTATCTCTTTTGCCATAACTTGCCGCTAGATGACGCTGCAGAACGTCGAATTGTATTCCGTTCAACCCTCTTGCTATGAAAATAACGTTCAACCGATTTTGGCAAAAATTGGCATACATATGGATATTTGAACACGGAAAATATTTTTACACTATCTGTTTTGCCATGACTTGCTGCTAGATGCCGCTGAATTACATCGAATTCTATTCCTTTCAACCGCTTCCTATCCAAGTACCGTTCAACTAATTTCGATGAAAATTGGCACACACGGATATTTGAAGACGTAGAATATTTTTACTTCATCAATTTTGATGTAACTTGACGCTAGATGGCGCTGCAGAACGTAGATTTCTATTCCGTTCGACCGCTTGCTATGAAAATACTATTCAACCGATTTTGACGAAAATTGGTACACACGGATATTTGAAGAAGAAGAATAGTTTTACACTATCCATTTTGCTGTAACTTGCCGCTAGATGGTGCTGCAGAACGCCGAATTCTATTTCATTTACGCGCTTGCAGTGGAAATACCGCTCAACCGATTTTGATGACAATGAGGAATTTGCACATGTGGGGAAAATGGTCAATTGTGATTTTTATTAACAGATTGGTTATCAAACTGTTCGAAAACATTAATTTAAAAGCATATATAGATCTAAATAATTATAATTATAAATTTAAAATAAGTGAAAAGGGTTGAAAAATCATGTGACCTCAAAACGGTACGTGATTGGTCTGACGTCACTATGCACGATCGTTTCTATGTTTACATTTTTCCAGCGTGAGAATTTGCGTAAAGCGTTGCACTTCATTCTTATAATATCGTTTTAAAATAATTTAATTTGTCTAATTTAGTGCTGTTAAGTTTCCCGTTGTTGTTTATTTATTCCTTTACTTAAAAATTATATTCTATCGTCGCTTTTATTGTTAGTTTTATTTATTTCATTCCTGTTTTGTTTACCATGGCTTTATTACCCGGTTTTGTAAAAGGACAATCCGACAACCTGCCTAAAATCGATTCATTTACAGTGTTTTCCTTTTTGGATAACAATCCCAGTTTTATTGGAGCAGAAATTCGAGGATTTAAAGCTCAGAGGTATGTATACATTTGTTTTAATTTATAGTATATAGATTGTAGAATGCTGACGTGCGCTGTTCTTTACACTAACCTTAAAATTAGACATTGTCTATGCATATTAAATTAATCACGTAGTCACAGTTTAATAAACAGCTTTTCTTATTTTTCATTCATATTATGTTTAATTTTGTAGAACTAATTTTGAGTGTAACATTGCAAGCAAGGGCGCCGGTGGGATCTTTTGTAGTTGGGTGCACCCAATGTTTCTACTGTCCTAAATTAACAAAAGTTACTGATATTTTCACGTTAATTATATTTTTCGAACTCCAGCGGGTGCACTTGCACCCCCTTTCTGGCGCCCATGACTGCAAATAATGTCTGTTATAAGATATTGAGCATATTTAATTGTGTATTAAAAACACTTCCAAAATTACGATTTTTTTTAGTGTTTTGTATTTATATAATGCACTTATATTGTGCATTGTGTATTTTAA
This sequence comes from Cheiracanthium punctorium, assembly GCA_038373885.1. NCBI lineage: Eukaryota > Metazoa > Arthropoda > Arachnida > Araneae > Cheiracanthiidae > Cheiracanthium > Cheiracanthium punctorium. The sequence continues at coordinate 651,866 of JAWZYV010016635.1, forward strand.
ACTGTAAAAGAATCAAAACAAATATTGACCAGGCATGACAGTTAAACTTTTACTGATGCTATAAGAAATATATTTACAGACACTCCCTCTAATCTCCAAATCCTTATAATCCACCATGCATTTCAGGTGTAAATGAATAACTTTACACTGGAATATTTCTACATGGACTGAAATACTGATACCAGAATAAGACTATCTCTGTAATGTTATCAGCTAGTTTATAACTATTTGTTGAAAATTCAGGAGTATTTAATATTGGTACAACCCATCCCAAAATGATTCTGAAACCGTCATACAGAATAAACCAAAGAAAAAATATTCCTTGTCAAAGGGTTTTTAATTAGCGAGAATTACACTAATTTTATTTCGAAACAGTCTTTCATTTGTGAACCAGAAATAGCATTTTTAACACAATTTTCAGACTAAAACTTCTGAGAACAAATGTTAAAATTTAAAACAAACTACTTTTACATCAATGTTTATTTTTAAAAAATCTGGTATTTTACATTTTTTAAATAAACATGGACAGTTTATTGTTCTACGTATATGTATTATTATGCTTGAATTATTTACATTCCATAATTGATAGGTTGAGTGACTGTTAAAAAAATACTTGATCTTAAAATTTGTTAGATCATTTGTATGTTTTAATATTTATTTATGCATGATTAAATTAATCAACTCACTCTAAATCTGCTAATAAAAGAAAAATATAGATTAAGACAATGACCTGTAATCCACACAACCTTTGGGCAAGACTTTTGCGTATTAGAGGGAGATAACTGTATATACATTCATATTTTATACTTAATTTTTATCTATCCTCTAACATTCATTATTCTGTGTTTTAAATTAATGCTTTAGTACTTAAAAAGTTACTTTTACTTAGATCTGCACGAGAAGCACGTACGATGGTGCACTGTGACGTCATATGTATCCGCGTAGGAAAAGCAGCGTTTTTGAGACAAAGTAAATAGTGCGCGTTGGAAAACAAATTATATTAGCTTTTACAGCTTTAAAACTAAAAAAAAAAAATAGGCTTTCGATCATAATTTTTCATTTTCTATATCATTAATGTAAAACTGAAAAGCGTGCAAATTCCTCATTGGTACACATGGATATATGAACATGGAGAATATTTTTACGCTATCCGTTTTGCTATAACTTGCCGCAAGATGGCGCTGCAGCGCATCAACTTCTATACCATTCAACCAATCGCCATAAAAATTTTGATGCTTACACATTTGAGCACGGAGAATACATTCTAACTATTCATTTAGCTTTTACTCACTATTAGATGGCACTCCAGCGCATTATTACTTTAACTCGCCATTAGATGGCAATGCAGCGCACCAACTTCATGACCGGACAATTGATCTCTATGAAAATTGATATAGATAGATACTTGAACACGGAGAGTATTTTCGTGTTATCCATTTTGCTATAAATAGCTACTTTTGTGCTGTAGCACATCATTACTTTAACTCGCCAATAGATAGCACTGCAACGTATCAACTTCTTACTTTAATTCGTCTATTGATGGGGCTGCAGCATATAAAGACTGTCCAACTGATCGCTATGAAAACTGGTATAGATAGATATTCGAATACAGAGAATGTTTTGGCGTTATCCACTTTGCTATAGCTTGCCACTAGATGTCACTTCAAACCAATATCTTCAGGACCGTTCAACTAAAAGCCATGGAAATTCGTAAATATGGATGTTTGAACGAAAAGAAGATTTTCTTAGCATCCGTTTAGCTATATCTCGTCTTCTTTACCGTTCAACCGTTTGCTATGTAAATACCGTTCAGCTGATTTATGAAAATTGGTACACGCAGATATTTGAGCACGGAGAATACCTTTACGCTTCCTATTTTGCTACGACTTGCTCTAGATGCCGATACAGCGCACCAAACTTCAAAGCCGTTCGACCGATCACCTTAAAAATTGGTGTACATACACATTTGAGTAGAGAGAATATTTTTTTAGTATTCATTTGGGCGTACTCACAACTTGATGGCACTGCAGCCAGGACCTGATTTCTGGAAGGGCATTCGGGGCAAGCGCCCGGGCCCACAACAAAAAGGGGGCCCCCAAATTGTTCTTTAAGTTTAAAAATTTGTAAATTTTTAAAGTTTTTGAAAGAGGCTCCCCTAATGCAGCTTTGGGCCTCCCAACTCGGCAAATCTGCCCCTGACTGCAGCCCTAGAGTTTATTATTTTAACTCACCACTAGATAGCACTTCAACAATCAACTTCTTGATCGTTCAACTAACCGCTCTGAAAACTGGTATACATACACATTTGAAAACGGAGAATATTTTCGCGTTATCGATTTTGCTTAACACTCGCCCTTCGATGGCGCTGTGGCGTATTATTACTTTAATTCGCCACTAGATGGCGCTGTAGCGTATCTTAACCGTTAAACTGTTTGCTATGAAAATTCGTACATATAGATATTTGAACATGAAAATATTTTGATGCTATCCATTTTGCAAAAACTTCGACAGTTGATGGCGCTGTGCCGAATCATCTTCTTCACCGTTCAAACGATCGCCATGAAATTCTTTATGCATACTTATTGAACGCAGATAATATTTATTATATATCAATTTTGCTATATCTATTCATTATGATAATTAGTAATTACAGCAAACCGTAATATAAAAAAGAATCCATTCATTCCTGGGCGAAGAACGGGGCATTCTCAGCTAGTGTTTTATAAATATCTTTTTTTGCTATTCGAGAATGGATCCTATTATCAGAAAATAGTCTATACTTAAGTATGTTAAAAATGGCTGTGTGTCCGTGGAAACTACCTTCCAATAATAATTTACTCAGTTAATATTTCATACCAGACTTTACTACTACTAGATTTTACTTGAATACTATATAGAATATAAATAGTAATCATTTCTCACAAATAGTTGTTCTGTTTAAATACTTTAGAACACATTACAGTGGTATAGCATCAAATGTCATAGAATAACTATATCAGGATCCATTTTAATAGTTTTTAGTTTAGGTTTACGCTTAGTTACGATTCTCTGAATGCATGCTTGTTTTATAATTATCCAAAGTGAAGTGATTACAAATGCCTTTTTTCACGAAAAAAATATTAACTATTGTCAGATTTAATAACTTACGATTCATGCCTATGCTTATTTGCTAAATATATATATAAATAAGTAAAATTTATTTATATGAACTTATCTTTTATGCTGTTAAAATTTGAAGCTTGATGAAATAAGTTTTGCTGGCTATTCCATTACATTTTGGGTAAAAAACGCTTACGTGAGCGATCCGCTTTGACAGTGACAAGGTCTAACTTGAACACTTTGTTCTCAGTACTTCAGCTAAAAACAAATCGCTCCGGAACAAAATAAGGGATTTTACTTTATTGCAATTGAAAATAGGAAAGCCCCAGTAAAAGCAGCTGCACCCTCACTAGACAAAAACCGCATTGTTAGAAGTATTGCAATTGTTAAGATTCGTATACTGAAACATGGAAAAGCCCACGCCAATCTTATCGTAACCAAGGTAGTTTTATTCGAACGATTCATAAATTGAGATTGGAATGACAGATTTCTCCAGTCAATCCTTTATCAACTCAAACTTCAATATTTAGAAATGATTTGGTAAAAAATATTTGATAAGTCACATTCAAGAACTGAAAACTTGTTCTTTTTCAAACGAAAATAATGACATTATTTTAAATATTATGCTTTAAAAAGGCTTTTAAAAAATAGTGAATGTCACTTGTGTAACGTTTGTAATGACGTTTGTATAATTTAGCAAGTTGTAGAAAACGCATATTCTGAAAAGTACAATGTAAAATAGGTCTGAATAAGAATATTGGTAAAAACATGAAAAGTTTATCAGGTTATATCTGTAAGATACTTTTAAGATCACTCAATTAGATTTACTATATAGGGCGTCTCAAACGTAAGTTATGTCTTTTTTTTTAAAAATCAGACTCCTAAGAAATCTTAGGTCTGTTTTTATCATATTTAAAATGTGTTAAAAGTGTACGGTACTAAATATAGGATATTCCAAACTTTCTAGTGTATTTCGGATTAACAACCCACTACAATAAATAGATAAAAATTATGTTTAATTCACTACAAGCCAGAAATCTAAGACAGATTCAAAAAAATTCAAGGAAAAACTAAATTATAAAGCTTGCGTCAAAATTTTATCAAAAGTTTCAGCATACACTTATCGGTATCCTTGAAAATTTCATATCTTTTCTTCTTAACACTCTGAAGTCTTTAATACGTTAATTGCGTAACATTTCTGCAATTGTATTTTAGTTGTAAGAGTAAACTTCTCAGGATTACAGTGTAAAATTTTCAAACATCCTGTACAAGCGAAAATAAAATTTTATTGAACTCTTGACTATTTTTTTAAAGATGAATTATCTTGAAAGTTTTTTATTTCACAAATACAGGAATATATACTATTGAGGCACACTGTACAAAAGTAAGGGAGTGGTGCCTTGAACGTCGCAGGTTATAAGAGAGCCAGAAATCTTTAAGCATACATTTTTGTACTATCAAATTCTCTTAGTACATGTATCTAGATTTCACGCCTCTTCTTACAAAACAAACGTAAAATAACTGATAGCGTGGTGACAAAAAAAAATGTCAATGCATAAAAGTTATGATAAATGAGAATTAGCTTTCCAGTAAGCTGAATTGATCCAGTATGCTAAATATTAAATATCCCAAGTCAGAGGCGTAGCCAAGGGGGGGGGGTTAGGGGGGTCATAACCCCCCCATGAGGAAATTTTTGCCATACAAAATGTATGTTCTTCTCTACATTATCACACACACGTATACATATCTATGAGTTACAGTAGTCATAACCCTCCCCCATGAAAAATTTCTGGCTACGCCCCTGTCCTAAGTCTATCAGGAACCAGGAATGAATTGGAATAAAGGTCATTTGAAGCTATCAATTTGCAAACCAGAAGCAATTGGCTTAGCAAGATCTGCAGTCATCAATACCCATAATATTTTTTTTTTTTCAAATGGCGGGCCTTAACAATGCCTAGGATGGATTGACCACTACTAAGGTCGGAGTTGCTGGTCACTTTATTATGGGGGCACCTATTAAGTGGACCAACGTTGGCCCCTATGAAGGGACGGGCACAATGACATCACGCCCGTAGTACGGTGCTTTTTCCACCATACAAGCTGGTTGGCATACGCATAATGTAATAATATATGCAGGGTGTCCAGTGCTAACGCTGTCGAATGGCTATTTCCTAAACCGTTAGTCAGAGACACATAGTTCCAATTGCAAAAAATGCTTTAAATTGTATAATCTATTATATCAGAAACAATTGAAGTCAATAAATAAATTCCTATAAAATTTTGGAAATTAAAATATTTATACGGTCCCCCGGTCCTATCAGTTATATTTAGAAAAATTTCTTTACACAGTTTTATGCACAGTAAAAAAATTGCCCTTATACGACCAAAATCCACCGAGTTATGAAGCAACAAACATTTTGACTTAAGTCACTTTTCCATGTTCAAAAATATCCCGTTGGGGGACTGTATAAATATTGAAATTTTAAATTATAGGTTTTAATTTAATTTTCTATCATAATGCGGAGAAAAAGAAAAACCAATTTTAGAATACTAATCTATAAGCAGAAGGTTATAGAGAGACTCTAGAAAAATTTATTCGTGGTCTTTCGAAAATCTTTTCTCTAAATGAAGTAACAGAATTTTAGTAAGTTGTGTAAATAAAAAAATGTTTTGTCGAAACAATGAGAAATTTATTAAAAAGATAGAACATCTAAACTTTTAACAAATTTTTGAGCGTATTTGAATAAATGGAAATGAAATATCGTGTTTCAGGTAAAATGGTTCGCAAAGGATAATTGCTTGAGATCCAGTTTTAATGGTGATATGGCAACAGACGATAAACATTAAATTTTAATAATTTACTAGAGCTAAAAAACTATTGTTTAAGTTTCTTTGTTAGTGTTTGTCTAAAGTTCATGATATTTGAATTCGTAGCTTATTGAGTATAAAAAACGAAAGATGGTGTTTAATACTAACACCGGTCAACAACAAAAAAAAAAAATCTTTTTGGGTTTCTGTTCTCATGCTCAAATTCTGATTCTAGACACTGAAAATCACTTAAATTTTCATTTTTAGGTCTTAAAGTTTGCTTTTGTCTGATTTACGTCGATAAGTATATTTTAATTTATTTCATAAACGAAAGATGGCAGCACTTTGATTAACCTGAAAGTAAACTGTATTATTATTTGTAACTCTGTAGTATTGCTTGTAGTATTATTTGTAGTATTACTTGTAATATTATTACTTGTTTGTATTATGATTTGCTCTTACGAACATAAAAGAAATACGAAAAATATTCACTTTTAGACATTCATTTCTTATTATTTTACATTTATACGTTATTGTTTATCACAAATCTTGAATAAAAAAGACTTTTATATCCAGCAAAAACTTTTCTGATCATAATTTAGAGTGGAATTATAAAAAATATAAAAAAAAAATCAGTGATTTTTGCCAAAAAATTGAAAAAGTGCCTTAATTTCTACAAAAGCAAACTTTCATTAAAAAAATATTTTCCTTAGTTTTGGCGTAGGAAAAACTAAAATTTAACATGTAGAAGTCAGACCCAAAAATCGTGTTGACCGGTGTAATGAATACACTGAAATGGTGATACTTTATGGAGAATTTCATCGGAATAAGCGAGAGGCTGCGAAGCAGTATGCTATAAAATTTCAGAATGACAATCACCCATCTGCTTGTACAAAATCAAACGTAGTGACGTGTTTAAGAGAAACCCTTAGCGTTCTAAATCGTAAAAGATCAAGAAGCATCATGGATTTAACAAAGCACGTGCATGTGGAAGATGTCCTAGGATATGCTCTCGTTCATCCACAATCTAGAGTACGAAGCATTAGTATGTGGTCATTAAAAATCGCAAGTATGGAATATTTTAAGTACATATGGTGCATATCCACATCGCCCCGTTTTGGTACAAGATTTATTGCCTGGAGACAAATAACGTAGATTTGATATCTGCAATTTCTTTTTGAATAAGCAAAATGATAATATGTTGTTCGTTAGTGACATTGTTTACCAATGAGTGTTAGTTTACAAGACATGGTGTTATAAATACACAAAATTGTCACCATTTGTCTCTGCAAAACCCATTGGTCTCTGCATTTAATTTGTCCGAACAGGCATTAAGTGCGTTATTCGATAAATGTTTAGTGCTGCATATGGAAAGAGACCCTATTTGGGCCAATTTTTTTCGATGGCGCTTTAACATCCGAAAGATATGCACAGATTTTAGAGGGCTCAGTGACTGACTTCTTAGAAGAGTGTGTTTTACTTCGAGATCTGTCACAAATGTGATTTCATCATGATGATGCTCCAGCACATAAATCTCTAAAGCCTCGTACTCTTCAAACAGAAACAGTTGGAAATAATATAATTGGGTACGGCGGTCGTGTTGAGTGGCCTCCAAAATCACCAGACTTGATTCCCTTAGATTACTTTCTCTGGGGTTTGTTGAAAAATAAAGTATATGAAAAAGAATCAACAAGACCATTAGACTTACTAAATCGTATAGGTGTAGCATGCAGATATGTACCACCGAGTATGCTACGCAAAGTAAAGGAAGAGTTTTTGACATGGGTGCATGTTTGCATTGCAGCCGAAGGAAGCTACTTTGAGTAAATGTTATGCTAATAGAATTTGTAATATTATTTTAAGTTTCTAAAATTGCATATATTCGTATTGTAAAATGTTTGATATTCTGATTTAATATTTATTGAAAAGTTTAATGCTCTTGTTTTTTATTTTATGTTATTTAACACAAGTTCATTTAAAAAACTCTTTAAAAAGTTCTATTTTCAGTATAGGCTTTATTTTTATGTTAATTTATTGGATACACATACTTAAACGTTAATCTCCTTTATTGGAATCTACAATCATAAAATAGTTAATGAAATTGCTAATCAATATTACAAGGCTCAAAACCATGTGGAGAAATTCATTTTTCTGAAATTCATTTTGTATACAATCCTTATTTCGCAGTTCGAAAAGTGCTCTAACTTTAAGCAGCTGTAACTCGGCGAATTTTGGTCGTAGAAGGACGAATTTTTTTTTTTATCGTGCATGAAATTGGAAAGAAAAATTTTCTAAATATAACTGATAGGACCGGGGGACCGTATAAAGATTTAAATTTCGTAATTTTTATAGGATTTGATTTATTGACTTCGATTGTTTCTCATATAATAGATTATACAATTTAAAGCATTTTTGCAATTGGAACTATTCGTACCCGACTAACGGTCGTTACAGCGGACAGCGTTAGCACTGGACACCCTATATATATATATATATATATTAATATGTTAACCAGTTGTTTTGTTAGCTGTCTCGAAAATATCTTTCCAAATTAAATGAACTATGCCGCATGTAAAAATAAGGTTGGAATTAACTTTTAAAATATTTCATTTTAAGCCCCATTCATAACACTGTCTGGCATAACTTTTCACAATTATTAAAATTGTTTGAATGTGTTTTTGTGTATGTTCCATAAGAACTAAGACAATGCTGTTTATTTTCAAGCAGTTCCAGTTTAAAAAATTGCAGTAGATTTCTTTTTAAAAATTCCAGAAGGCAAAATGTCTTACACATATTCCACTTCTCCGTTGCCTATAATTTTGTTAGTGTATGTATCAAAGGTGCTTCCATCTGAGTTAAAGGAGCAAGTCTTCATGAAAAGTTAGGAATGATTTCCAAATCGGGTTAAAAATCCGTAAAACTTCCATATTAAGATGCAACTATAAGATCTATTCAGCACTTCACCTCATTTACTTCATGTATCATTTAAAGAATGTTCGGAATAAATGAGGTGTATAATTAAAGAACCATGATAGTCGTTTCTCTTAGATTTTACTTAATTCTTTCTCATTAAGTCGGCACCATTGCTTCTTCAACAAGTTTCATTTTGAAGTGAAAGAAAAAAAAAAGGGTTTGGGGGGGAAGCAGTTTAATAAGGTCTAGAAGTTTCATTAATGTTTCAGAACATGTACTTTCAAAATGAAATCGAATAGATTTGAATTTTAACTGCTTTCTTTCTTCTTTTATGTGAGATTATTCATATGTGTGCGAAATAAACTCAAAATATAATTCTGTAAAACACACATTTAAGAAGAACAAAGAAAATTTGCGTGATTGCTTGAATTTAATGCGATTAGGTATTTTTGAAGTTTTTAGCCAAGTGCTAAAATCTTATTAATTATGAAATCTCACATATTCGTAAATCACGTATACAACATCCTCCATTTTTCTAATTGCTTATCGTTTCTCTTAGGAAACAATCTGCAATTGTATTTGTGTGTATCAAGTACTACGAAAGCATTTGTTACTTTAAACAAGGTAAAATAGACGGACATAGAATGCATAAAGTATTTTTAGCTTATTTTTGCTACTTTTTTCCTGTACTTTTTGTGTTTAACTACTCCTTTTATTACTTCATTTACAGAATAAGAAAGGGATATCAGTAAACTCCTATCGCAAAAAGAATAAGAAGAGAATGTTAAAAGCCTTGCGATAACCCTCAAATCATAATTAGCTGGATATGTCAAATCATTCTTAAACTTGATTTATATTTAGTTCTGTATATTTACTTTTCTGGATTACGTTCAAAAGTTATTTCACTAATGTTTACGTGCTGAAAATTTTCTTATTGAATATGTTAAGTTTTGTCCATTTAATATTTTGAAAGAACCTCTTTGTTCGACAAGTAAATAGCGCATTTTGCAATTTAAAATAAATAAGTAGATTTAATGCTACAAAAATAAAATTAGAAATGTCCCAGAATAATTAAATAAGTTTTTAAAAATCCAGACATGAAAAAAAAAATATATCTAGTTATGTTAATTAAATTTGTTTGATAAGTTAAGGTACATTTTTCTGAAAGTAATTAACTTAGTAATTGAACTTTTCCGCAATATTCCCTCACGTGCTTTCAATTTTAATTTATCTCCAGACAACTGGAACCTATCCGCTTTGTTGTTTGTTTTAACAGGAGATCAATGTCTAGGTATTTGTTTATTTTTCAGCTGAGTTCTAAAACAAGATCTTTTATGTAAAGTATCTTAAGTCAATAAATTTACGGAGTAAAGCTGTAGTACAATATTTGCTTCTATTATTTCTAGCAAAACACTTTCATAAAGCGAATGTTTAAAAATATTACATTAAAGAAAGAAATAATTTCTGGATCTATCTATTATTGCTGCTTTATGTTAAAAAGACCTTACAGCACTTATAAAAGAACTTGAGCGGTCTATTTATTTTACGCAGACTACGTATGAATATTATTTAAAGTTAAAAATAGGTATCTGAAAATTGAATGCTGTTTTCTACGTAGGGTTTAAGATCACTTTCCATTTATGCGATAATAATATCGAAGAGGTTAAGTTGAAAAACCTTCCAACTAAATGAGAAAGTCAACTTTGTGGTATTTCTTTAAAGTGTACCAGAGCTTAGAACTAGAAACAAGCGTGGCCTGTAGTAGGACGTAGAATATAAAAAGTTAACGAAAATAAAATCCAGGTGCTTTATTTAGATATGGAAATGCAAAGGTTAAAACTAGTCTGAACATGGAGTAAATAAACATTTTACAATTGTTTCTTTGAAAATGACGTCAAAACAAATATCTATACTGAGCACTATAAAATTAATGTTTAAGTAATTACTAAACGTAGGAAAGTTTTATTCTTTTTTTACACAAACAAAAACTTTTTCGGAAACTTAATCATTTTTAAATAAACTTCTGTAGAATAAAATGTTTAGCAAAGGTAAACACTTTGGAATTGGGCACGAAGGCTTTAAAATTTCATGACATCTCACGCAAAATTGTAATAAGTTTAGTTTTAAAATATTGATAAACTTGTACTAAGAGCTCTTCATCCTCGACCTATCCAATATTTATTATTTCTAAAGTTAATGTCCACTTATAAATGGAACACGATCTCTTTTACTGCACTGCTTTTAAAAATTCATACACATTAATAACTCTCTTGCAATAGGAAAATTTCTATAATATATTTTCAAAATGTTTTGCTAAATGGATTCAACATAAAAAAATCCAGATTAAATGTTTTTGCCTTACTGGAAAATTATCAATCAATCAACTAATCAGTCAATTAATCAATCAATCAATACATACACACACACACACACACACACACATATATATACATAAAAGAGGTATATTTTCTGTCTCTCTGCTTGTTTGTTCGCTATAGGCGTCCAGACCTTTCATCGGATCTGGACCAGATTTGGCACACTGACTAAATAGGACAAGAGAAAGCTAATGTCGAAAAAATGAAATTAATTGGATTAATAGTTTTTTAGTTATTTTGAGTTTTGTCCAGTTTTTGGCCATTTTCGTGCATTTTAAATGAAGAAGCGACAGGAGAAAAAGGGCGTGGCACGACGGGAAACGGAAATCCCCGTATGTTGCCAACAGGCAGCAGAACCAGCACTGGAGGGGGAGGGCAGCTTTGTCTCCAGCGGTTCTTGGTGTTCAATTTTTGTTCGTTGCAGGGGGAAGTCCCATGTCCCTTTTTTATCACTGCAACGTAAGGATTCCTTCCTTTACAGTCTCATACCGACGACCAGACTCTATTTGCTTTTAGTAGTTGCATAGGTATTTGCGATGGATGACTGTTAGAACGCAGACAGTTAGAAGGGGAGAAACGTAGCCACGTCCAATTCTCGGTAACCTCTGTACGCTATCAAGTGCAGTGCTCAATTTTTTCTCGTTGCATCGGGAAGTCCCTTGTTCTTTTTTTATTTTTGCAGCGGGAGGATGCTCATTCCTTCCCTTAACAATCTATATTTAAGATTCTTTTTTTCGTTGCAGCGGGAAGTCCCATGTCCTTTTTTTATCATTGCAACCGGATGATTCACTTTCCTTCAATTTACAATCTTATACTGACGACTGGACTCTATTTCTTTTGAGTAACTGCGTAGGTATTAGCCATAAATGTTTGTTATGGCTATGAGGGGCCATGTGGCATGAGGCTCACGGCTAAAAGGTGCCGTGTTCGTTTTTTTTCCTTGCAGCGGGAAGTCCCATGTCCCTTTTTTATCATTGCAGAGGGAGGATTCATATTCCTTCCCTTTGCAATCTATATTTAAGGTCAATTTGCATTTCTCTTCCATTGCACGGGCAACGCCGGGCCATGCTGCTGGTATATCTATATATCTATAGATATAAAAGAGGAATCTTGTCTGTTTGTTTGTTTGTTTGTTCGCTATAGGCATCTAGATCGTTCGTCGGATCTGGACCAAATTTGGCGCACTAACTAAATAGGACAAGAGAGAGCTAATGCCAAAAAATGAAATTAATGGGATTAATAGTTTTTTAGTTATCTTATGTTTTGTTCAGTTTTCAGCCATTTTTCGCGCCAGATTAGCACGGTGGTAGAAAACTCGGTTCTTCTTTGACAAGGTCGTTCCGGCGAGCTTCAAACGGGAATCCCAATCCCGCGGGTGAATGGAGGAATTTTCGTCAGCCACGAGGAATTTTCTTCTCACGGCAGGCAGTGTGAAAGAGAGAAAGATGGGATAAGAAGGCGCGACCGATTAAAAGGCGAATATTGGTTATTAGGGAGTTTTTGCACAGCAGTTTTACTCACAGAAACGCTAACGTTAATTGACTTTGAATAGTACAGCGCATGCGCACGTATACAGTTTACGGTATCTGGACTACTTCCGAAGGAGACTTTTTGCAAGGAGACTTTCGTCTCCCTTGCTCCCGTAAGCGTTCGTCAGATATAAACAAACATGGAAGATTTATTTGAAATCGCTGCATTAGGAGGTATGAGTTCCGAAGAATTTGATGATAGTTTTTGATACGAATAATCCGTTCCTCGAGAACATACTTACTAAATTATTAGAAACTCATAAAATATTTATAAAAAATTAAACCCACTGCGAACATTACACGCAAACCTGGATTTTTAATTCTTCTACTATTATTTTATTAAAAATTCAGGTTTGTTTACTAACCTGGGGTTTTTTACTAAAATAATTACAAAACCCCAGATTTTTAATTAATCTATAATTATTTAAGTTTTCATCTTCTGTATATATGCCCAAGGATTTGCGTGCAGTGGTGGTTGTCTCGCGCCTCCAAGTGGCGCCGCGGGGAAACCGAGCACTCTCTCGGGCAAAGACGAGAGAAATTAGGAGCGATGTAGCGAGGGTGGTGTGAAGTCGTCTTATGGAGGGGCCTGGGGGAAAGTCACCCCCTCCTGGTGGGGTCCCCATAAGCAGTTCACCAGAACGGACTGAGGGTCCTCCCTCGGAGGACTCCCGTAATCCGTTCACCAGGACGGACTGAGATCCCGCAAGCCGCACACCAGAGAGGACTGAGGAATCTCTCCACCTTGGAAGCCAAGGAAGCCATTCTCCCGCGGAGGGGTCCCCACGAGCCGTTCACCAGAACTCACAGAGGGACTCCTCCGAGAGACTCCCATAAGTCACTCACCAGAGCGAACTGAGGACGACTCTCGTTCCAAGTCATCCTTCGGTGGAGGATGGCTTCTCCCAGGACAGTTGCAGACAACATTTTCTGGTGTTGCAAACACACTATTTTGATCAGCACCTTGAACACATACTGTGGTAGTTCCTCATATTGCTCACTATAGTACAGCACTTACCCAGACTTTCTCGCTGGTGGTATTTCACAGTTATGGAGGATGGAGGCATAACCCCGTATGGCGCCATTCTCCTGGTCTCTCCTATGTAATACACAAGTTTACACTATTAGACTGATGAATTTTACATTTGAAGATATGGGGGAAAATCTGAGCTACTTTAAAAATCGTAAATTTTATCTATTCCTTTGTTTTTAGAAAATGTTTGGCCTGTTAAAAATATCTTTTAAACTCTGAATGTAAAGTGAAGTTTATGTTTAAAATAACTATTTTGATATTTTGCATTAGTTGATAACTACCTCACGGATCGAAAATATTAATGTCAAATTACAGTTTCTGTTTAATTGAAGTAACAGAGTACGTTACGATTTATTTACAAGAAAAACTTTTCTATTTATATTTGGAGAGTACTCCTTTTTTTTTCTTAAATCGTGCCAATAGTATTTCCATTCATTTGGTCCATCAAAACTCTTTTTTTTTTAATCCGAAAAAATTATTTCTATCCAATGGTTAGCCCAGGTCATTACTTGCTGGCTGAAGTTCAAACGATCTATTTTGTGCTTCTGCAGCAACTGAGGCTTGGTCAATTTTGCTGTATAAATGTAACTTCCAGACCTTCTAATTGTGTTATACACAGTTTTTTGACAACCATTTAAACCTGTCGCTGGAATAAATTTCCTGGTTGAGTCCTTTCCTGTAGATGCAAGTCTGCAAACTCTTTTTTCATCACGCGAAGACAAAGCTTTAAACCTTCCCCCTATATCCTTTTTACCATAATTGTCTTTAAAATTAAAAAAAAAAAAATTGTTGACTATAGTCTTCGATCTTCCTAGCTTTATTGCAATAGTACAGCTATTCATTCTTGTTGAAAAAAGATCTCCAAAATGCCCCTTTCGTGATCAGTTAACTTCGTACCTTCCGTCATCTTCACAAACAGCATGACAATTTGCATGAGTTGTTACAACCTAAGCAATTTCAGTAATATTAAGCCAGTATAGGTATATGCTTTTTAAAAAATCTGGAGTGACTCCACTCCACTTTCCGAACACTTACGATTAAGATTATTACCAAGCATTTACATAAATTTTAATCGATAAATAATTCAAAGATATATATCAAATTGAATCTCAATCGAATGTGCCATTTAAACGCTAGCGCACCTTCAAGAATTTCTCTCCATATGCCATTATGAAAAACAAATCTTTGTCGTAGCCCTGTAGAAAAACTATAAGTCTTGTACAAATCAAAATAAATACCGGTCTTACGATGGTAGTTTATAATACGCATATGTACCCAATTTGAGCTCAATCGAATGTACTGTTTAAACGCTAGCGCATTTTCAAGAATTTCCCCCCATAGGCCATAATGTAAAAGAAATCTTTGTCGTAGCCCTGTAGAAAAACTATAAGTCCTGTACACATCAAAATCAATACCGGTCTTACGATGATGGTTTATAACATATACACCCAATTTGAGCTCAATCGAATGCACCGTTTAAATGCTAGCGCACTTTCAAGAATTTTCCCCCATATGCCATAATGTAAAATAAATCTTTGTCGTAGCCCTGTAGAAAAACTATAAATCCTATACACACCAAAATCAATACCGGTCTTGCGACGGTGGTTTATAACATATATACCCAATTTGAGCTCAATCGAATTCCCGGTTTAGGAGCTATTGTGTTCACTCACACACACACACACACACACACACACATACATACATACATACATCTCGTAAAAATAGCATAAATGAATTCAGAAGACCTCAAATCGCTAATACACCAAAATCTCGAAGTCAAATTTTTTCATGATTACAATACTTTCCTTACATGGTACCTGTTCGGAAACTAAAAATTACTGCTCGCCTTAAAATTTTTACTCAAGCTGAATATACCGGTTTTGTATAAGTGACTTTTTCTGATAATATATAAATTATGTTTGTTGCGCTATTTCTTAACAATGAACTTTAATAATTAATAATACAGTAATATTTGAATCCCTTTTACTTCAATTTTCCCTTTTCTCAAAAAATTATTAATGGCCTTAAAGTTTATACTCAGACTGTAAATTCCAGTAACACATATGCCACGTAATTATTTCCGAAAAAGGAATAATCGCTAAATTGAATGCACTATAATACAATAATAGGAGCTACATTTTGTTTTATATTGAGAACAACGGGTTTATAATGGGAAATGATAGGAATTAAAGAAGTTTAATTAAACCCGCTAAAGCAATTTAGAGACTTAACATGGGATAATCAAAATCTCAATTCCCTTGTTTGCATTTTCACTTCATCATTCTATTAACCGAAGAAAAAGAATCCAGAAGTTTACACGTTACACACATATATATTTTTTTAAACGCACCTCATTATCCGTCATCAATAACCATCAAACAATACTAATGAGTAAACAAAGGTACTCACTACTTTAACTTCGCTTTGAATCATTAGAGTTGTTTACGCTTAATTTTGTTTGATGTGTAAACTGTTATGATGCACGAGTGTTTACGAGAGCTTCTAAGTGTTTTTTATGGGATCACAGTTGTTTAATTCTTGTGAAAAATTAGGAGAAGTAATCTATTTTAATTATTACTGTTGAATACGTATTTTATCCTCATTAAGGCTTTTATAAACTTTATAAAAGCGGAACTCCTGCTTCCAAAAATATTTTTAAAAACGTATTTATGTAAATCTATAATTCATTTGCTCTTATTGGAGAAACCCCAAAAGCCTTTAAAATGATTAAGAACGCACATACAAACTATAAAACACTTATTTAAATATAAATACCTCCTGTAAAATTTGTGGTTCAAGCATGTTAAAATAATGCTGACACGAGAAAGTAAAACAAAATATTGTTAAGAAAGGTATACTTTTCTACATTGGATTAACTCACATATGCACAGACAGAACGCAGATTTCTGTCTAAATTAATGGAAAAGCCGATTTTACTTGGCTCCATAAGATGGTAGAGGATGTTATCAACTTTCAGGGTATGTGAATATTATTAAAATTAAAACATTATGGTAAGGGTAAGTTAATGTTAAGTAATTACGCTCATGTACAAAATTAAGGTCGCACACAAAATCTGCAATAACTGGAGAAATAGGAAATACTCGTTTTATTGTAACAAAATTTGGAACAGAGAAATGTTATTATGGGAGAAAGCAACGTAGCAACGTAGCAATGAAAAAAAAATGTGAATTGTTACTTAATATAGAGTTTATATCAAAAACAATCTAATCATGATATTTTATATCGAGTGAAAGGTCACCTAATATAGTGTTTGGATACGTCGGACTGCTTTACAAGCCTCACAACCAAGGGAGGATTAAAGGGAGAGGCGGAGAGGGTAACTGCCTCTCCCGAGAAAGAAGAAATTAATGTAAAAGATCCTATTTTACTTCCATAAACTGGATGCGTATGTGAATCTTCCAACTAAACGCCCCCACGTTCAAAATTCCATTGATCCGTCAGTGCTTACAACAAGCTGTCAGTGTTAAGAGGGTGTATTTTTAGGGGATGCCATGTTGGTTAGACCGTTTTTGATATAACCTGTATATTAACTAACCATGCACATTTTTTTATTGTTATGTTCTCTATGCTTTCTCCTATAATAATATGTAGTATTTTTCTGTGCCAAAATCGTTACGATAAACCGAGTATTTCTTTAGTTATTATAGATTTTCTCTTGGCAACGTAAATTTCGAACACCAGTGTATGCAACTTTCCGCATAAGGAAACTGAAAAGAATCATTGAAAGTGGAAATTATTCAAAATCAGTAAGGGAAAAAATGCCTTTATTTTAATGATTAGTCGAAATGCTGAATTAAAAGATTGGAGATATTTGGGTAAATGACGCAGATGCGTTTTTGTCGATTTCAAAAATAATATAAAAAGGCTAATAGACCCGCTAATTGTATGCATTTTACCGTCCTTCATTTTTAATGCAAGACATTTAGCTATTCAATTTAAGAAAAATGATATATTCAAAGCATTTTCTAAAAAAATTAAATTTTTATCGCTTTTAGTGACAATAATTCTCATCACAATACTTTATTTTTGTTGAAATTTGTAAATAAATAATCTATTTCAAGAATTTAAAAATATGATGCTAGAAGATGTTTTTTACAATGATGCTTTTTTTCTGATCAGTCAGAGTAAAGCAGATGTGATATGTGAACACCAACGTAATAATGGATAAAAAGAAAAGAAAGATATTGAAAAAGAACTAAACAGAGCTACTTGAAATTGCTTAAAAATAATACATTTTACAGCACTTACTTTTCTTAAAGTTAAATAATTTAAATAAAGGAGTGTATTAGTAATTAGGAGTGTATTTTAATATAATACGTAAGTGTCATTCTTTGCAATTCCTGAGACTGATGATTGAAAGTAGAACTATAAAGTTTGGATGCTATCAATTGAAGCAGCTCAAATGAAGCAACTAAATTGATCAATGAAGTTTCTTTTTTCGTTCCAAAGTACATGTCATCTTGAAAATCCTAATATGATTTATCGAAAAAAAACGTCAGTTAATTTGACAAAGTATTTTGACAAATAAAATATGATGTTATCTTCCCTTTTTTATTGCTTTGCTACGGTATACATTTAATGCACCTTGATAAAATATTGTTTTACCTGTCTTGCTAGGAAATTCTTATCCATGTAATCGAAGGCAGGCATTTTTGTAAATACTAATGTAATTTTTCCGTTTCTGATTAGATTTTCAGTATGTAAAATTGAAATACAAGCATGTTTAAAGTTGCAACAATACAGTGACTGAAAAATGCATCAGTGTATATAATATTTCTAATAAATATGGAGTTCTTTTTCCCGGTTTCAAGTCTTTTAAATGTGCACTTTTGGTGAAACAGTTGAATGTTAGTAAATTATTGAAAGACTAAAAGCACTTATAAATAGGATGGACGCAAGACGCGAGACGAGAAAGGAAATATTTTGCGAGACCGGACGCAAGACAGAGTCTTGTCTCGCGCGAGATTTCTCGCGAGAATTTCTCTTCTCGCATAAATTTACGATACGAATTACTTTTCAATCAGAATAGCAGTGCTGTATTTGAGGAGGTATGCCATCCTGAGAAGGGAGGGTACACTTTGCCTGAAGCCTCTACCGTTTAACTTGCGTCTCCTTTTTTATCGTTCCTGGTATACTATCAGAACTCTACAATACACACAAAGACGTAACATTTAAGAGGCATTGCAGGGGCAAATCGGGCAGGGCGTTCCCATCACCATCTCAGAATTTCATGATTTTATTTTATTGTGTTGCCTTACCCAAGGAAAGAACAAATCTGAAATATTTTTGATTTACCTCTTTTAGTTTTGGAGTTATGGGGAGGTCAAAGTACCCCAGAGGAGCAACGTCGAATTAATTTAGGGCCATTTTTGCCACTTTATTGTCTCGACTGTGACTGGCTCAGAAGTGCTTCAGAGAATTTTTTCATTTTATCCTATAATATACCTTGTATATTAACATCTCAAATTGAAAATTCATTCGAAAATTGTCAGAGCCCCAAATTAGGGCCCCCCAAAATACCCCCAATTTCATAAAAAATACAGTTTTAAGAATGCTTTAAATCTTGGCTCTGACGCGATACAGAAAAATTTTTTGCACAGTGCAGTTATATATCTTCATATAAAGTGAATCCAATGTTAAAAATTTTTGAAGGCCCCCAGGGCCCCCGGTACGGGGCCCCAAACATGGTCCTTAGCGCTAATTTACGCAATTTCGAAGCATTGGTACAGCTGAAGCCGACTTCCCACAGGAGAACTATTGACATGGAGATGTAGTATCAACATAGTAGTTTGATATTATGAAAAAACATTTCTTGAAGGTACAACTGTTTCCAAGAAAAATCCCAAAAAGTACCTCCCTATTTGGGACATTCCACTGGCACGCATGGGGGCATTTCGGCGTTACTTTTAGAAGTTTAATCGACAGTGGCAATATTGAAAATTAACTTATTCTTCATATATCTCAAATATATCCTCCATATATCACAAATAGTTATTTTACAGGGGCACTCATAAGAATTACATTACGCTGTATGGGGATCTCTGTAACTACTGAACCGATCCGAAATTTTTTTTCACTGATGGAAAGCTACACCATTCCTGAGTAATATAGGCTACCTGTCAGCATGCAGCATAACTAGTTCTTTTACAGGGACACTCAAACATTCTAGGACATGACGCTATATGGACATCTCTGTAACTACTGAATCGATTCAAAAGATCTTTTCCATGAAAGCTACACTATTCCTGAATAACATAGGCTAAAATTCATGCATGCAGCATAATTTACAGGAACACTCAAAATAATTCGTAAACATTGCCGTAACTGTCTCCATTCGCCACTCAAATTTATTCAAATTTTATTCAACTCCATTCAAATTTTTGAACAGTGATTCTAAAGATCTTTTCACTGAAAGCTACACTATTCCTGAGTAACATAGGCTAAAATTCATGCATGTAGCATAATTTACAGGAACACTCAAAATAATTCGTAAACATTGTAGTAACTGTCTCCATTCGCCCCTCAAATTTATTCAAATTTTATTCAGATTTTATTAAACTCCATTCAAATTTTTGAACAGTGCAATTATATATCTTCATATAAAGTGAATCCAATGTTAAAATTTTTGAAGGGCCCCAGGGCCCCCCGGTATATTTTTTGAAAGCATCCCCGTTTTCAAGAAAAATTTAACACAGTAATAAAAAAATATATCTTTTCATAATATGAAACTACTATGTTGAAACTACAACTCCATGCCAATAGTTCTCATGTGCGAAGTCAGAGCCAGCTGTACCTTTGCTTCGAAATTGCATAAATTAGCGCTAAGGACCATGTTTGGGGCCCCGTATCGAGGGGCCCGGGAATTTTTTTTTTTCTGTATCACGTCAGAGCCAAGATTTAAAGCATTCTTTAAAACTGTATTTTTTATGAAATTGGGGATATTGGGGGGGTGGGCTTATTTGGGGCTCTGCCTATTTTCAAATGAATTTCCAGTTTTAGATGTTAATATTCAAGGTATATTATCAGATTAAAAAAAAATTCCCTGAAGCTCTCAGAGCAAATCACAGTCGAGAGAGTAAAATGGCAAAAATGGCCTAAATTGTCACTCCTCTGGTACTTTGACCCCCCATAACTCCAAACTAAAAGAGCTAAATCAAAATATTTCAGATGTGTTCTTTCCTTGGGTAAGGCAACACAAGAAAAAAAAAATTCATGAGATTCTGAGATGGTGATTGAAACTTTCTTCTTTTTTTTACCTGATTTGCTCTTGCGATGCCTCTTAAAATGACTGGAAGGTAGAGGCCGCAAAGCTGGGAGCATTCAAAAATATTTAACATTGGATTCACTTTATATGAAGATATATAATTGCACTGTTCAAAAATTTGAATAAATTTGATTGGCGAATGGAGACAGTTACTGCAATGTTTACGAATTATTTTGAGTGTTCCTGTAAATTATGCTACATGCATGAATTTTAGCCTATGTTACTCAGGAATAGTGTAGCTGTCAGTGAAAAGATCTTTAGAATCACTGTTCAAAAATTTGAATGGAGTTTAATAATAAAATTTGAATAAATTTGAGTGACGAATGGAGACAGTTACGGCAATGTTTACGAATTATTTTGAGTGTTCCTGTAAATTATGCTGCATGCATGAATTTTAGCCTATGTTATTCAGGAATAGTGTAGCTTTCAGTGAAAAAATCTTTAGAATCGATTCAGTAGTTACAGAGATATTCATATAGCGTCATGTGCTAGAATTTTTGAGTATCCCTGTAAAAGAACTAGTTATGCTGCATGCTGAAAGGTAGTCTATATTACTCAGGAATGGTGTAGCTTTCCATCAGTGAAAAAATTTTTCGAATCGGTTCAGTAGTTACAGAGATCCCCATACAGCGTAATGTAATTCTTATGAGTGCCCCTGTAAAATAACTATTTGTGATATATGGAGGATATATTTGAGATATATGAAGAATAAGTTAATTTTCAATATTGCCACTGTCGATTAAACTTCTAAAAGTAACGCCGAAATGCCCCCATGCGTGCCAGTGGAATGTCCCAAATAGGGAGGTACTTTTTGGGATTTTTCTTGGAAACAGTTGTACCTTCAAGAAATGTTTTTTCATAATATCAAACTACTATGTTGATACTACATCTCCATGTCAATAGTTCTCCTGTGGGAAGTCGGCTTCAGCTGTACCAATGCTTCGAAATTGCGTAAATTAGCGCTAAGGACCATGTTTGGGGCCCCGTACCGGGGGCCCTGGGGGCCTTCAAAAATTTTTAACATTGGATTCACTTTATATGAAGATATATAACTGCACTGTGCAAAATTTTTTCTGTATCGCGTCAGAGCCAAGATTTAAAGCATTCTTAAAACTGTATTTTTTATGAAATTGGGGTATTTTGGGGGCCCTAATTTGGGGTCTGACAATTTTCGAATGAATTTGCAATTTGAGATGTTAATATAAAAGGTATATTATAGGATAAAATGAAAAAATTCTCTGAAGCACCTCTGAGCCAGTCACAGTCGAGACAATAAAGTGGCAAAAATGGCCCTAAATTAATTCGACGTTGCTCCTCTGGGGTAATTTGACCCCCCCATAACTCCAAAACTAAAAGAGGTAAATCAAAAATATTTCAGATTTGTTCTTTCCTTGGGTAAGGCAACACAATAAAAGAAAATCATGAAATTCTGAGATGGTGATGGGAACATTTTTCCATTGACCTGCCCGATTTGCTTTTGCAACGGCTCTTAAAATTAACACAGCACGAGGTATATACAAAACACACAAAGGAGAGGATAAAGAAAGAAACTGGAAAAAAGAAAGAAAACAGAGAAGAGTAGAAGACAGAAAAATAATAAGTAAGCAGAGAAAGGCCGTACGATAAGTCCAAAGCCTGACCCTTTTTAGATGGGGCCCCTTTTACCATTACAAGCATTTTAGCCCATTTTTGACCGCTGTAGAGTTTCGCAATGCAAAGCTTTTTTAAGATCCCCTAAATTGAATTTTAAAATTACTTACATATATTTGAGCAAGCTACATTTAAAAATTATTTTTGTTTTAATATTTGTAACACATTTGTATCATTAGCTCATGTGGACGCTAAGTCAGGGATGGCTTTTTATGACACATTATGTCTAGGGATGACTATTATAAGACACTCCTGTTCGTACTTTTAAAATTTCATTTTAAGAAAGATAAAACTATAATACTTCAAATATCCTTTATAGAAGTTTTAATATGTTAATATATATGTTTATATTTTGTATCATTTATGCTTAGCATATTATCATTTACGCTTAGTGCTTTTCCGTTTAAGACGTTTTCAACTTAAAATGTTTGTTGAAATCTGGGAAAAATTCTTATAACACACACACTCATACGTGTGTGTGTGTATTGTCGGTTGTATAAATAGGTTCCCCCCCCCTCTCTCTCTCTCTATATATATATATATATATATATTGTTATATGTCTATCTAGATAATAAGTTTATGGAAAAAGCCCCTCCATGCATAAATTTGTATATAATAATTACAGAAAGACTTTTTTTTTAAAGAAACCATTCAGTTATCAATTTATGCAGAGTAATCGTTGCTTCTAAATAAAAGCCAATGTAATTCAATCATCGTGTTAGAGAACTTTTTTAAAAAATTATTCTTTTAATTACCTCCCCCCCCGCCCCCAACTCATCACTGATGTCAACATACATATTCGGCTTCATAGTTTTGATAATTGTTGTTTTTTGTAAATATTTAGATAGCTTAAAAATGAGGTTTGAATTGCATGTGAGTTTTAATGTCTAATTCATATTTACGCATAATCCAGAATTATGAATAAATTATTCAATTATGTTATCATTATTTTTCATGGAAAAAATATCAAACTTATTTAGAATGTCTGGCTATAATTATTACATTAAAAAAAATAGTTGATGCAAGTATGCTTACTTTGAAATTTTATGCTCGAATTGTGCACTTAACAATTGCGATTTTTTGTTTACTTATAATATTGGCTACATTTCATCAAAATCGATGAATACGTATGTAATTAAATCTTACCGATATTTAATATTTTTCTCTTAAATAAATTAATATTTATAAATAAAATGTTTCATCAGTTATTAAAACTGCTTCTTCACCATAAGTCAAGCAAGGCGAAAGTAAAAGAATGATCTACTGGAGCAATTTCGCTATTACGACGCTGGGTCTCAGCGGAGCATTCAAAGATCCATGTTGAGAAACAACCCTGGTCACAAGTCTTCTCTGTTTTCTCTTCGTTTTGATAGTGTGAATGAACATGTTAAATTCGGGTTCCTGATTAAATATGAAACTCATATCGCATACACTAAAACGAGAGGGAGGGAATATGCAGGCTTCACTATAACTATCCCGTCCCCAATTGAAACTTTTATGAATTCACTATTCCGCACATTGCGGCAGTTTAATTAGATTAAGATTTAATTCGCGCAAGATGCGCTGTGTTCTCATCATTTCTAACAAAATTCAAAGCTTTATATAATTTCAAAAGCAAATGAAACGCCCATCAAATATGCATATTACATTTACGCAGTTCCAGAAATAAATAAATAAAAAAAATATTTTTTCGGTGTCATGTCACATTATATATACGGATTAAATCTGAATTTTTATCACTTCAAATGCATATTTGAGTTAATATGGTAACTAATATATGTACTAATATGGTAATATATATAACTAATTATTATTATTATTATTATTATTATTCATTATTAATATTGTTATTACTAATTGTTATTATTAATTTTTCCATGAAATTGTATTAATGTCACTAAAAATATGGTAAAAAATCGCAGTTTTTAATTCTGCGAGTCGCTGTTTCTCTTCTATCCCTACTTATAAAGTAGTGAAGAAATTATTGTACAATAAGCTTAAAGTTAACTTACGTATGTTTATTTAACATAGAACATACATTTATTTGCTTAACACTAGAAATATTTCAAATGATAGATAAATGCACATTTATGGTATCTAAAGACAGAGAACTGAAATGTAGTAGCTAGAACATATTGATCGGATTTTAAGTCTAGATTTGAAGGTATAGATGTTTAATGTTAAGGAGATATTTATAAATTCGTAAAAGCGTTAAAAATTTTTGAAGATACTTTATTGAGATTAATACGAATTAATAGTAACTTGCTTTTGACATTAGATTGATCTCATAAGAAAATATAAAATTTCCTTCAAATCTTAATGAATATCTTAAAAGAACAACTATTGAAGTTTTTTAAAGTAAATATCATAGCTTCCAACCGCTGCGTTTTTATCGGAGCATTTTCCACTACTATTTTTGAACAGCTTTATTTTAAATTAAAAATATGGACTTATTTTAAGATTAGATTACTAAGGAAAAATTAGTGGTGGGAAATGTTCCGATAAAAACGGGACGGTTGGTAGCTATGAAATATGCACTTAACAAAATAAATAAAAGCAGAGTTCTTGCGTCTTTAAAAACCGTTAGTTTTAGATTTTAATTAAATAAATTTTTCAATTATTTCTGTCTAGCACAAGAGGATTTCTTTTTATTACAGGAAAAAGTTTTAATAAATTTGGGAAACTAATTAATGTGAAAAATTTAAAAATGAATGATGTAATAGCACAAAATTGATCTTTATGTGAAAAAAGATTTGGAAATTTTATAGTATACTAAAAATAACGAATCTAATTTAATTTAAACATAAATAAAAAAAATTATTTCGGGCAGAAAACTGCAAAATTGTTCTTTATCTTTTTTGAATGCTTTTCTATCCTTTTGTAGCACCATTTTCATTCAGTTTCTAATTAAAAACAATTGGAAATCTTTACTAATATTTTTTTTGGAAGGGGAGATTTTGGAAGGGGAGTTTTGAATATAATCCCGTTTACTGAGAGAATCCAGTGACGAACTTAGAGGCGAATATGTGACGGGGAGGGCTACAAATACCGTTGAATTCGGATATAGTGACCTCAAATGTTTTGAGAACTATCTTATAACGTCGAAACTTTTTGTACTGTTCTGTCATTCATTCACAAGACATAAACGTATTTGCAACATCTCTTGGTTTTAGAATCATAAATAATCTGGTCTGTTCAACTATCTGTGAGTTTAATATCCAACCTTTTATTTTTGTACTTTAAAGCTTCTTTCAAAATAGTTTTTAAAAAACTTTTCAAATAAAGTATTTCAAATTATTAATTCATTGAATTTTCTCTTTTTTTAATATGTACTGTTTTTTCTTTACTTTTAGATTGAGGACACCTACTAGAGTGCCTATCGGATATGTAATATCAGGTCAAAACCTATACATACCAATCTTTCTTGGTGTGTTTTAAATGAGGAACACTCACGCATTTAGCAATCGTGTTTAATATGAACTTAAATTGCCTATCTCAAATTTAAAATTAGAGAATCACACGGGAAACTGTTCTGTGAATTTATGGAGCTAAAAAATATTTGTTTAAGACCGAGCAAAGTTATCTTAAATTTTAAGTTGGCTTTTTAAAACTTGAACATTATATGCATAAAAAACATTAAGTTCAAGACAAAGAAAAATAAATTTACTTTTAAATTAACTTATTAAAAGTGAAACATTACGGTCACTTTAAATTGTTGGAATGCATGTGATTGAAATTTGCAAAAGTATTTGAAATTTTAAACTAAATAATTATATTTTTTGGAAAAAATGGTAAAATGATGATGGATTCAGGTACTTTTACTAAATGAGAGAAAAAAGGCTTGAATATTTTTACGTATTACATTTAAAAATTTCATTTAAATTTTCTAACTTAAGAGACACTGACTGACAATAAATTGATGTTTTTATTATAATACTTCTGTGCTCAATAAAAGCAGCCATTTGAAGATAAGGGTGTTTCAACAATTGTTTGAAATTGATTTTAAGCCGAGAAATGTAAGCTTACAATAAAAACAAGATTACAGATTTAAATATTTTGAATAATATTTAGCTCATAAATTTCTAGTTTATGGTCCATAATAATAGAATACAGTTTTCCCAAGCTGTACCAATAAAATAAAATATTCTCTATTTTACAAGATTCGTTTTGTAGCTTCACAAACAGAATAAATTCGCCCAGCATAAAGTAACATGTAAAATTTATTGCGAATAAAGCACTTACGCCCTTCTACGTTAAATTTTCACACAGGCAGAAAAAAATTATGTGTTGTTTACATTGTTATAAAGATTGTTACTCGCTTTATTTAGTTTTATTAAAGGTGTAAAATATTTTTACTGCTTTAGGGAAATTTCTATTCTCCATTTCTGAATAAACTACATGTAAGAATGTTTTAAATTTTCTTTATTGAAGCCGGACAGAAACATTAAAGGAGAGACACGGCTTTTCCCCTGAGCACCCTCATTCAAATTTTATTTGCAGCTGCTACAACTGTAACAGATTTTCTAGTGGAATAGCGAAGGGAAAAAAACGCTGATTACTGCCAACTAAGTAGCCATTTAAGAAAAATGAAAATTATGCTAACCCGCGGGGAAAAATCTTTTTAACGGTGAAAGACAACAAGTTTTTTAAAGCAGTTACTTACAACTTCTATCGTAATGATACGTACTACATGTACACTACATATAAATTAAATTTATTAATAGAGACAGCAATTTTTCTAACACATGAAATAGAACTATCCTAAATACCATATCGCATTAAATTATACCATTTCCCGGGAAATAAATTGCTGCTTTAAAATCATTGCCAGAGGCACAGGTATTAGGCTTTCCCATTTATTTCGTTGTTTAAGCAAGATTAGCTTAAATATTATTGTGTGGGGTACTAAATTATACGCACCTTCCAAAAAGCAAACAATTACTTTAAAATTATTGATAACGGAACACAGTTTAGAATTTTAAATTCCAACTAAATAAATAAGTGCCGTTTTTGGCATTTGAAATTAAATATTTTGCATAGATGAATGTTAAGTAACATTACCACTGGTTTTCAATTTAGCTGTTAAAAACTCTAAATTATTCAGGAAAACTGGATGACACCCGTCAAACTTTGACCGTGAAAAGCTTGATAGTTCTTCAGAAAACAGCCGCACGGAACTTCATGAAATTGTTAGAATTTTTTACAAGAGAATGTTAATAATGGTTAAACGAAATGAAAAAAACTCTTCCATCCTATTATACCAGGGACGCACTCGCTTTAACGTGGTACGATCCATGGTAACGAGTGCGTTTGTGATCCTTTTTCGTAAATCTTGTAAATCACGTGGCATAGGAATCCCTAACACATGATCTTTTATGTAACCCCATAAAAAATCGCATGGAGTTAGGTCCGGAGAGCGAGGTGGCCACGAAAGAAGGCGACTGCCGTCGTCAGAATCTCGACCAATGCAACGCCGAGAAAGCTCGTTATTTGTGGAACAAAACTTGTAATGTTTCTTTCCCCAGTAAAATCAACTTGTTGCTGTACTGATAATATAACATTTTTTTTATCAGCCTACCAAACCCGGGAGGGAATTGTGAAAAATCCTGTTTATACACGATCTCTGAAGAGAAATCAGCGAAAAATTCATTTTTGTTTCGGTTGTCTTCGCACAGACCTGACGAAGCCTTTCGGCTTTGCTGCTATGACGACGGTGAGTGAAGATGGTTAGGCGAATTTCTCATGAAAATACTTCAAGGCTTTACAATAAATTTATTTCAGGGCAATATAATTGAGTAATTTCTTGTAATCACTGTCAAAGAAGCCTCGCCCCCTCTTCAACAAACGTTTTAATGAATGTACTTTTAACACTTATTGGGTGTAATAGCCTACCTTCGAAACCCATAACGCTCCACTAATCTGTCTGTATCTACGCCTGTATATGTCCGTTCATAATAATAAATTACAAAAAATACATTAATTTTTAGAATAACATTTTTTATTAGAAGTAAAAGCAAAATATATTTATGACATAAAGCAAACAAACGCGCAATGAACATAAATGAACATTAAGCAACAGTTGAAGCATAAAAAATTGCAAAGTATAAATTTTTAAAAAAGTAGTATGTAACTAAGCCTTACACGTTCCATATATAGCGTTTTGCTTTAGTGTATGAAATGATCATGTTATGACATTCAAAACTACAGACAATTGAAATATTAATGTGCATGGCTGTTTACATATAAAATCGAGACCTTTCTCAATATTTTAATTTTAATGAATGTTATCCTGAGTAGCGTTTTATTAATAAATACCACAAGGAAATTTTTACTTTATCTGTGATACCTAACAAAAGTGTAGGCCCAGTTATTATTTCGTACGCACTTTTGTGATGTTTGATATTTCCAAGCCAACGAAAAATATTTATTTGCTTTAGAGAAAACGTTTTGTCATGGGTACTCTAGATAATTATGTTAATGCATGCAATGTATCCAAACAATGTTTTATTTATCAGCAAAGTGCTAGTGAATGTTTCGTGAAAATTAAGTTCGTAGTTCCAGAAACAAAAACGTTTATTTACAAAATTATCCATGAGTATTTGATGCCTTAAAATTAGATGCAGTAGCAAAAGTAATTAAAGTAAATAAGTAAAGTATAAACTGTAAAACCTCATACGTCTTTTAAATTTGTAAAAATAAATTTTTGGGTTATTCTTTAAAACTGCAACGTTAGTTGGTTTATGCGGTGTTATAATGCATATACTGCAATTAAACTGCAATAGGTGATTGGTTGTGTTTTTTATGAAGTTCATATGAATACATATATTCATCACCTTCAAACATAAATTTATAAATAATTATTATATTATATACTCACAAAAGTTTATTTATTGCTACTTAAACGGGGATTAGATTAGATTATTTCTAATCTAGATTATATTACTTCTTATCATTATGTAGTTGTAATATTAACTATTAGAGGAAAGGAGAAAGTTGTGGAATACCATCTAACTATAACGTTAAAGGTTTTTGAGTAAAATCCACAAAATTATCATGAGTACATACTATAACTAATTGTAACGAAATCTCACTTGTAAAGAAACACACTATTAATATTGTTGTTGTAGAAAAAAAAAACATTAAAAAAAGTTGCAAATGGAGGTTAATATGAAATAGTCGGGTAATCTGGAATAGGTGATTTAAACCGTTTAAAATATAACTGTACTTCATAAAAAAAATAGTTATTTTTAACTGTAAAGCCATATTTTTAAGATTAAGTATGTTTAAGCGATTTGTGCTTCGACTCTATTTAGAAAAATCGCTGATATAGTGATCTTTCTGTACTCCGATAGAGTCAAAGTGAGGTCCCTGATAACAGCTGAAGCATCCCCAGCAGCACACTTACGTCCCAAGTACGAACTGTGAACGTTCAGTTTAAACGTTCACGGTACGTAAACAAAAAACGCTCTACTAACGTCTATATGTCCGGGCAGCCGACGTGTTTAAAACGTAGAAAACCGGTTCAAATTATGTACTTCCCGAACTCATCCAGAACCATTAAATGTTTCGGTAGAACGTTCACACTGTGTAAATTACATATTCTTACTCAGATAGCAAAGGAAATTTGCATCCGTCTTGCAGTAAGCTTGATTTATCAAGTCGATAAACTTGCATTAAGCTTGATTATTTCAAGCGTGTAAGCTTAATGCAAGCTTGAATGAAGTGTTCAAGTTTACACTTGCCCAACTTACATTAAGCTTGACATAGCAAGCTTGATTCAAACTTACTACACTCTAAAAAATTTTCCTAAAAAAAAATCCTAAATACATGGGGCGCCGGACTTGCCCCATATATTTTATTTTTCCCCCTCTACGCTGAAACCTCAAGTTATTTTAATCTGTTTCCGTCTAGCGTACGCGACTGGGATCGATCTTGGGACCTAAGGTGTGCGAAGCAAGCGTCCTAACCACGATTCAAATCTGACTCGAGGAGAAATGACTAAAGTTTGAAGTGACTGTTATGGTTGTCACGCCGTTTTTTGGGGAGATTGATCAGTATTTCCCATGCCGAACTCCATCTCTTGTTTTTCCCATAGGATGAATCAAAATTAAAAATAGTGTGATTGATAGATTCTACTACTAGGGAAATAAGCATAATATAAACTTAAAAGCAGCACACGTTTTAAAACTTTCAATATCGCAACACTCATGTTGGGCAATATTGGCCAAAATCGAGACAAACGACTGATTTTGAAATCAATTTTGTAATATATTTGTATTTTATTTTGAAGAATTTCAATATTTGGAAACATAGAATCTTTTTTTTTTTTATTCTATGGTCAAGTACATTTATGACTGATGATAAATAATTTGTTATGTGGCTTTCCAAATCAAGCAGTAATCAAGTCGTATTCAAGCTTGAAGTTCAAATGACTTAAATTCTGAGGGAAAATATTTCCTTCCGGTGGGAAAAATCTCATTTTTTTGTAATCTCCAAGCTTGTTGCAAGCTAAAAATGAATTGAACTGTCAAGCTTGCATTAATACGTCAAATTCAAAGAAATGTGAAGCTTGATTTAAGCTTATGTGCTGTCTGGGAGTAACTCTGAAAGTAAGTCGTAAATTCTGAAAAAAAATACGACCAACAGCCATGGGCGCCGGCAGAAAAATTCCCGGGGGGGCAAAGACTACTTCAACGTATGGTTACCATGCTGGAAAGAGCAAAAAAGCAAGGGAAAACACTGCATACAAAAATCCAGGGGGCATTCCCCCCCCCTTGCCCTATGCTGCCGGCGTCCATACAAACAGGAATTTCACGAGGAATGCAAAATGATTTTGCCGCTTGCTTGCCCCTTGCGCAACTCAACACCGGGATGTTGCCAAACAGGTGCCTGCAAAAATTTATTAGACGCCAAGTGAACGACTCATTCCGACGTTTCAGGAATAATAAGTTCAACGCGTCTAGTAGTACGTGTTGTTAAACATTGCTTTTAAACTTAGTACCACCAGTACTTTTGTTATGCGATGAGTATGACGATTTATGAGCACTGCTTTTGACCGGTTTCACCAGCACTTCTGATGCACGTCAAGTAGGACGGGTTATCAGGCATAACTTTCGAAAGGTATCAACAGCACTTCTGTTATACGTCGACTAAAACGTGTTTTTAGGCATAACTTTTGAATGGTAATACCAGCACTTCTGCTGCACGTCGAATAGAACGAGTTATTAGGCATTGCTTTAGAACGGCATCATTAAAACCCTGTTGCACGTCCTATAAGACGTTATTTATTCACAGTTTTTGACAAAAGATAGCTTAGTACAATTTTAGAACGTTATACAGAACGTAAAAACTTTACCTGAACACTTTTCTTACTATTCTGAACGTTACTAGACGTTCATAGAACATTCTTGTGCTGCCTGGGATTGAATCCAAGTTTCTTTTTATTTATGTTTGGAGATCTTTCTGTTACAGAAGATACATGCAGCGTCTTTATTTTTCGGTTGATGGCATGGAATGCAACTTAACAATCGAACTGGTTAACCGAAATATACAACCGAAATATTGCTTTATTTAAGGTTAATCATGTTCATAACAGTTCCGTCTAAAACTGCGTATGAACATTGGAATAGACTCAGTTGCAAAAAATACTATACGTTGAGAGTTTTCAATTATGTAATTTTTTCAGAACGATATGTTTCAAATGTCACTGAAACAATTAAAAAATGAATTTTTAAGGAACGAAAACAATAGAAATCTGTCATTTTTTGCATGATACTTAGAAAATAAGAGTTCTCGATATTGCACTAATTTAGAAAATTAGTTTTGAGGATACTCTGCAAATGGCACCGTTAAATGGGGAAAAAACTTGGCATGAATATATTGAAAAATTAAAAAACTGACACTTCAGCAAATGCCAGTAAAAAATTCGTGCAACTGGAATAGTGTATTCTTGCTGGCTGCGAAACCATTTCGACTCCAATGTGTTACGAGAAATTTTTATCGCAGGATAGACATTGTAGTTATTTTGAAAATAGTCTTGTTTAGCTTTTATTTTTTTTAAGAGTCATTGCAACACACTCATACCGTTTCTTGATTTTTACCATTAGACAGCGCCTTCTATTGTGACCTTTGGAAATAATTTCGACGATTGGCGGAATAAAAATTCTGTGTGTTTCCCCAGAAGAATACAGTGAACGGCGAATTTCTAACGCATTTAAAAAAATAATTTTAAAACTGTTTCAGCAAATTTTTTAACACACTACACAGTGTCAGCAAAATAACTTGACATTTTAATAGTCCAGTAATACTATTGATAGATCAAATTGTGTCCCCCTCCCCCCTGAAAAAAAGTGCTATTACATGATTTTATGGAAATGCGGATGTAATTAATGATCATGCTATTAGTTCGGAATGCTGGGAGGTTTACAGGGTTGCCAGCTGTCAAGGAAATCCGAAAAACCTGGAATAGTAAGAAAAATTTATTCTAACAGAAAAAGTCAGGAAACTTGGGAAAATTTTAGCTACAAGCCTGGAAAATCTTGACGTAGAAAATTATCTGACGTCTGCATTTATTAATGAATGCTACATTGGCTGTCATAATGATGACTTGAAATAGATGCGCAAAAGTGTAGGATAAGGTAGTTCTTTTGGGGAGGGCCTAGTTAAAAAATTAAGGTTATTAAACAGAATGTAGAATAAACCAAAATGTTACCCTACCACTGTTTTCCCTTTTTCTTTTAAACAGGCCCTCTTAAAACAATTTTGTATCCACTAAGCAATTCTTGCGTACTTATATTAAGTCATATTAGAGCATTTTTTAACCCTGAATACATTAAAAAAACCTCCTAGCATTTCGAACTAATAGCAGGATCATTATCCACAACTGCATGTTCATGAAAACATGCTGTATGTTTTTTGAAGCACAAACTAACTGTCAATATCCTCAGTGCCAAATTGAAATGACACCTTTTTTTCCGGCACTGTACATGATTATTCTATTTTCTTACTACCACAACTCTGACCTGAGTTAGGTTCGACGAATTAAAAGGTTCGACGAATAAAAAGTATACATAGCTCTATCAAAAATTAATTTTCTTTATTACATTACCTACTGAATGGAGGTCTGTTCGCACTTTTTTCGTTAAGAGATTACTGTACACTAATGACTTTAGTATTGAAGATATAAAACAAGACATTTATGCCTCAGTTGGAATTACTTCTTACTTGCAAATAGGCACGCATATGATATGAAGAAATATAGTAATTTAATTCTGAAGTGTCTCTTTTAATTAATTAGTTACTGAAACATTAAACATTTGCACGAAAAATACAATTAATTTGCCTTTAATATTTTCTATAAACTGTTAATACGAACAGTTTGAAATAAAATTTTGAGCCAAAACATCTTAAGAAAAATACGAAAACACTTGCATTATAAAGCTTCTAATCTATCTACTTTATGTGATCCATCAGTCGACTTTGTAGCAGAGTCTCTTCTTCTCTCATTAGCATCATTGCAAAATCTTCGCAAATGTGCTATTTCCTATTGCTACATATTCGATGTTAAGTTTTCCTTTAAAGTAGCCAATTTATATTATAGCTTCAAAACTTTGATAATTAGGAAATCAAATAAATGAAATGCAATAGAACACCTGTTTAAGGATTAGCACAAAATCTCTTTCCTTAAACGCTCTAATTCGGTACAATGAGTTCAGTTGAACAGAGAATTGAAGGTAATTTGCATGTACTATCAATTGACATTGTAAAATTTCGTGACTGCTGTAGAAAGGATAAACATTTGCTGCCGGTCTTGCATAAATGCTTCTAAGAGCGTGTTAATTACGTGCTGAGAGGGAGCTTGTTCACTTGATTCTAGTTAGTTTATTGAAAATTTCTGAATGAACTTGTAAGGAACATGTTATGATTCGAAATTTTGCAGGGCGTATTTACTGTAAAAATTTAAGCGTTTAAAATATTAACATTGTTTTATTTTGATTTAGATGTCAAGGCTTAACATTTAATAACGCTGTGTAGGTATGCACTTGGGAGCAAAACAATGATTACATATTTTTTTGTAAGTGCTAGTTTGTGTCGTTACTTATATGTTGACTGTTCTAAAATATTTACCAAAATTTAAAATGTATTGGAAATATTTTCAATGTAACGTCAATATGAGTTTGTCATGGTGCGAAAATATTCTCCAATGTCAAAGAAACTATAAACCAGCTAAATGTGATTGGGCTATCACCGGGTAAATTACGGTTTGATAGTAAAAAACACTGGTTCAATAAACATTGGTTAAACATTGGTTAGTGATATTCGTTTTTCATGGAGAATTTTGGTTCATTGTTGGAGGATTTCGACGAAGTTTTGGCCCAATATGATGCGATTTTGACACAATAATGAGAGATATTGGTTTCTGTTACTACACAAAAGTTGAAGAACATAAATATACGACCCAGGATGAATAATGTGTTAAGAAGAAATATAAATATTGCTTATACAATGTTAATGAGCAGTGAATATATTGAGAAAAAAATTATTTCCAACACAAAATAAATTAGCCAAATTTTAGGTCAATACTGTATTAGTATTGATACTGAGTATATTATTACTGAAAAACACACTCGAAAGTTACTAAGATTGTATTTAAAGGTTTTGACTATTTAGGCACAGAAACAGCAATTTCCTGAACTTGAAAATCAAGAATATAGATATTAGAGGTGGCATTGTGTTTCATTTTATGCAAACTACTGCTAATAGATTCATACAATACCATGGTCAGAAGGCGTGTCCAAACAAATCCTTTAAAATGTCGCTATATTCAGGCTTGCATAACTTATAGACATTTTCTTTGTTGTTTTGAAAAAAGAAATTCCATTTTTTAGGTATGATAACTGGATGCTAAATTTTTAAAAAGCGTGTCGTACGATGCTTGGTTTGTTACCTTTAGATAAGTTTCGATATCTGAAGGTCTATGAGAAATTGCGCTATAGAGGACCGCTATTCATAAATACAAACACTGACATAGGCTTCTATTCCTTAAATACTGATCATAGACACATACGATAAATTACAAAATTGTATTTTGGCAATTAAAATTTTCAGGAGATTAAATCTAAATAACCATAAAATTAAAATTTTTATACGGCTCCTGTACGAAAAAAATTTCTATTAGTAAAATTTGTCCAATTTATCAACTAAGTGATGTAAAAATTTGATCATATTTCTTCTTCAATATTGCCAAAATATGTGTCGGAGATTTGAAAATAAATAAATTCTGACCTAAACCATTTTTCAATGTCTTACTAAGAGGAAAAATCCCGTTAGATGGTCGAATTTCAAGGGTTTTACATAAATTATGAAAGAAAACAATGATTGTAAAATTACGTAACATTTTTGCTATTATTGATATTGTATAACCTAACTCACCAACTTTGTTTAAACATAGCTTTCAACCTTTTTATGATGAAAGGATTAAATATTGTTCATCACCTACTATTTAATGTATAGTATACATTTTGATAATTGGGAATTTTTTGTACGGGGGAGTGTACAAATTTATGTTTTTTATTTATTTAGATTTAATCTGCTGAAAATTTTGATCGATACGATTTATGTACCTTTTCCTTTACGTAACTTTGTAGTTTATTGTATATGTCTGTGATCAATATGTAAGGAATAAATGCGTACGTCAGTGTTTTTGGGTCACCCTGTATACTCTCTGTCTTTTTGAGGTTGGCGGCCAAATGACCGTCCTGACTGATAAATAAAAACAGCTAAGTTATGTTTTGTACAGCACACACACAGAGAGTTGACTTTTATTAATACTCTTCACGACTTTCA
This sequence comes from Cheiracanthium punctorium, assembly GCA_038373885.1. NCBI lineage: Eukaryota > Metazoa > Arthropoda > Arachnida > Araneae > Cheiracanthiidae > Cheiracanthium > Cheiracanthium punctorium. The sequence goes on from JAWZYV010016635.1 coordinate 688,407, forward strand.
CAAAATTTTGCTTTTCGTATGAAATATTTAAATCGTGTTTGATTAATCATACATTCTACGTTTGAAAGAATCATCGTAGTGAAAAATAAAACCACAATAAACTCTCCTTTAAAGTGGACATAAAAGCCTACTATTTTTAGCTACTTTAATGTACTTAAGAAATTATATAAAACAATCGTGTATGTTAATGTAAACATCATGATAATTTTTCTATCAGAAAGTAGTTGAAACATGTTTAATAAACGAATGTAAAAGAAAGATTTGGAAAATGATCACACACACACACACACACATATATATATATATAGTGTCAGATATTCCAATAAAGTTCCAGCGTTGAGGCTGGTGAAACGGTTTATTGAACATTATCTTTAAGTTACAAGGTAGAGGGAGAAGAGGGGAGTGAGACGGGTACAAAAGTATGACAGGAAAGCAAAACTTGGAGTGAAAGTACCCGCTTGAACAATACCCAAACTACCTTTTTATACATTACACACACACACACACACACACACACACACACACACATATATATATATATATATATATATATATATATATATAGATATATTCATTTTAAAGCCTACAGCAAGACATTAGCAAATGAAGATATTTTCAATTAAAATTTCAACATGAAAAATGAAATACGAAATATCACGTACGATATAAATATTCATAATTAGTCTTGACTTGGCAACATTTTCAAAATGTATATTCTCATTTTTTTATGCATTTTTTATGCATGCTCTTGTTACCTGCTTTTGTTTCTCGAAACTCACAAGGGAAAAAAAAATTTTTTTTTTCCTCCATTTGCTTTATTATTTCCTTCTTCGAGAGTAGGCGAGAATTTGCATTTTTATGCAGTGTTGCCTGCGTTAAATTGTCATCTCTGTGATATTGCATAAATCTATAAAACCAACTTACATTTAGATCTTTTCAATGGATGGGAATTTTGATAAAAATTAAGTTGCACATCTGCGGAACAAAAAAGTCCCACTTGTACTTTTTTCGGCCGTCGATCGTCATACAGCAAAGTTACAGATACCAATCATTTTCGATTGACGTACACTTTAATTTGCTATGCATAAAAATTGCATAAGGGGCCATCTACATATTAAAATTCACACGAACTTTTTTTTCCCAATAGCAACCCCTAGATTTCACTTCATATTTCAAAAATTTAGCTCATTTTAACCCCGGATACCCATTTTCAATAAATTTGAACTGAAAATGGGTGAGTTATGAGCACCCAAAATCCCCCTCCCCATATGTTAAAATATTTTTTCATACTTTAAATCATATCTCATATAATATTGATAATAAGAAGCTGATTTTTATTCGTACTATTAGAACTAAACGACCCAAACATAATTTAATGTTATTATGATTTTAAATAAAATATTAATATGAATTATGAATTATTAAATTAATATTCATAAAGTTTATGAATAGAAACATAGCCAAATTTCGATGTAAATAGATGCAGAAAGTAATATTACATGGCTGTGCAAAATTTCAAATTTTTACGTTCGGTAGTTTAATTTATATTAAATAAAATATGTTATTTTCATGAGTTAAGGGACCATATATAAATTTATTAAGTGACAATTTTTTGAAAATTGCTTAAAATAAAAGTAAATTAGATTTCTTTTGTGCAAAAACACAGTAAAAGATAGCGGTATTAAAAAATATCAAATTTTGAAGCAAATAAATTAGAGGTTTTTAAAGTTTGATGGTGATTCTATAAAGCGTCTATTGTTGCGTCCGCTACCATATTCCCCCAAATAAAATATTTTCCAGGTATAGAATTAGATGCAGTAGATGTATGTCTTCTAATACAACGTCCTATTTCTGAAAAACTAACATCCTCAATATTCGAGGCATGAATTTGACCTTTTTTAATATTGGAAACATTGGGTCTTTGGACTTCCCATACTTTATCAAACATTCAAAATCACGTTTTTCTGTCTAAATTTTCATCTGAATATAAATTAAAATTCCGCCAAAAGTCTTATAAGAATATTGCACTTTGCAGACGATAATATTAAATGAAGAAAGTGAAATAACAAACACAGTGATAATATTGGGTCGGCAAAAAAGTAATTGCGTTTTTTACATGGAATTCAAACAAATAAATTTTCAATCATGAAACCATTCTTCAAGTTTGACCGTAGCTGAGTAACATTCATGCTTGTAGTCAGAAGAGCAGAGAGCAGCCTCTCACTCCTGCCAACATTTCACCTGTCTAAGAGAACCATCAAGGGAAATACTCAATAACAATTTCAAAATTAGAAAGATTTTCAAAATCGTGAGCAGTCGTTTTGCATTTTTCCTTTAAATCATGTGTACGAACCAAGGAACTTATGAACTCACGGGTCATTTGGACCACTGACTAAATATTCTAATTTCTACCCTTGATATTCTTACTACAAAAAACTTTAAGAGAGATGGAAAAAATATTTTCCTTGAAAATAATGTTTATTTCTTTTAACTCTCTTGAGCGAAATGAATGAAAGGCGAAAAGTTCGGAACCTATAAATAGCGTTTTTCAATTTGCAGAAAGTCCCTTAAAAACGCGCAAAAAATAATTCGCAATATCTCCGGAAATTATCGTAGAAAATTGGTGAAAATTTATATTTAGGGTAATTTGAAGGTTTTCTTTCGTTTAATGTAGTCAAAATACAGTGTTGCCAATGAGAAAAAACGAATTTGATGCAGACTTATATATGAAGACGGCCCCTTATGCAAATTAAATTAACAGCAAATTAAAGTATGCGTTATTTGGAAACGAATGGTATATGCAACTAACCTGTATGACGAACGACGGCGAAATAAAGAGCAAGTGGGACTTTTTTTTCCGCAGCCGTACAAAATAAGTAAATGTTAGATTCGGTTCGTCTCTTTTTATCTTTATGTGCACTAATGAGACGTACATTTTGCTACTTAGTGTTTTAAAAGTTAATAATGTTTTTTTACAAGTTATGCTTATTTTATGCTCTTTAATAACTATTTCATTTTAAACGTAATTTACATTGTGTTTTAATTATGCTTATTTAAACGGCTTTTTAAAATGCTGAAATGTTTTTATCGGAAATCAGACGATTATTACTAAGTATTAATTGTACGAGCTGGTTTTAACAAAGCCAAAAAGTTAAAAATTAACTTATATTTAGGGGAAGGTGGCCCAAAATGATTGCATAAAATAACATAAACAAAACGTGCATAAAATAACATAAGTGTTAAATAAAACATTGTCTCTTTTCCACAATATTTTACACTATATTTTGCAACATAAACATATTTTAATAATATTTTAAATCCAAACTGAGTAATGAAAAAAATAGAATTTTGAAAAAGAGTCCAGAGGTTCATTTTGCCCTCACCGAAGGGCAAAATGATCCTTCATTTGAAATTAATTGTAATTTTTTTTATCGCCAAAATAAAAGATGTAAAAGTAATTACGATTATGCATAATGATATAAAGTGTACAATCATACGGTATGCAGAATTTATTTTCTGAAAATTTTCGAATAATAAGTGCCAGAAACAATAAAATGGAATATTTCAAAATTATATACAAAAAATAATGCATTTTGAGAACGTTTGAAGGTATACTATGAGGGCTAGGACTCGGTACTGGAGTTTCTTCAGTAGATGGATCGTTTTACATGGTAGGACGGCTGCCTACTTCAGGCCATATTACTAGAACACGCCGAGAAACGTAACAAACTAAACAAGTGTAATTCACATCTAAAAACATGATCTGTTCAGTAAACCAAGTCATATTTCTGTACATTAAAGACTAAATTTTTAAATAAATAAGAAAGTTAGTGCTTACCTTATAAAATATATGATAAAACCCAGTTTTTTGAAAAATTCTACTCACTCACGTAATACACCGATCGCTTAAATATCGCCATTGCTTCTTCTTGACTTGGCAGAACTAGTTTATGTGTTACCTTGCAGATAGCACTACCTGTATCTAAGAAAACATAGTGGATCGTTTTGCCTGCTAGGATCATTTTGGGACGCCTTCCCCTACATGTTTTCATAATGCAAGAATTTTTACAGAAACGTAAAAGCGATGAGAGAATATTAAATATGAAGTGAAGAATTTTAAAGATAATCATATTATGGTTAATTTATGTAACTTTTAATAGTAATTTATATTACAAATGTTTCCAACGATCATATTATTCGCATAGCTTCCGAAGTACTGAGAGTTATTTGACATAAATCAGAAAAAACTATTTAAAAATTGAACTTATTTTAACACCATACTTTAAATAAAATGTTATTAGCTTTGGATGAAAAAAATTCGCTTGCTTTATATTTTGGTTGCATTTAATTTAAAATAAAAGTATTGTTCAGTTACAGGGTGATAATAAATGAAGCAAAACTTTAATAACTTGACTCTTGGATAATTTGACTAATTTTATATTTCGGGATTTATGCATCCTAAGGCCGATACAATGTTAATTTCAAAGAAGAAAATTTTGCTTTTTATCGCCACTTGTAGCAGAAAATCTGCTTTGTGGAATGCATAACAATATTTATTGAGTATTATGTACAATGCAAATTAAAAGCATAAAAATGCTTACAGGGACAAATTATGCAAACCTCTCTCACTCGGCATAGCTTTTTCCTTTATGGGTTATCGAGTTACCAATGTTCCAATGAAATTAACTATATTCAAAAGAAAGATATGATGTACATTTCAAACAAGGCACGAAAATGAAATTTACATTAATTTATAAATAACTCCCACGGAAAATTTTAAGAAGATTATTGTGAATCCTGCAAAAGGATGGAACTTTTGAGTAAATTGAATGTATTCCCGGTTGGATGTTTAGAACGACTTCCGAATACTCTTCAGGCAGAAAGTTCTACGTTAATTCTAATTCACGCTCTAAACACGAAATCAAAGAATGGAATTAAATTACTAGCACTGTGTATATGTGTGCACCTGAAAGTGATTAATGAAGTAACAATTATCTTATTTGGGACATTTACGAAGAATTTTCAGTAATGTTAGAACCGCTTTTGTGTGGTTAGTCAAATCGTTTGTTCAGTTGTTTGAATTCATTTTCGGAATACTGATAGTGTGGTAGAGTTGTGCTGTTTGATTTAATTCAAGGAATATTGATAGTGTTGTAGAGTTGAGCTGTTTGATTTAACTAATACGTTACTAATTGAACTATAGAACCAGTTTTAAATAAATCGATTAATATTTGATTGAGTTTGTAAGCCGATGCTTATTTAAAGGTAATAGTCCAGTTTGATATAATTTTTTTTAGTACAGGTGGGCCTGCCTAATGGAACTACCTTCGAGAAGAACTTGGTCACCTTATAAAGATGGTCACCTTACGTAGGCAGTAAAGTGTGGTTGTAAAGTGAAGTTGTACAAAAGTGTTGACTGTAGACAGGATCTCTTTATCAAGGTGGTCATTTTATAAGGTTCCACTGTATTTAGACTGAAGTAGTTGACAGATATATATATATATATGTATATGCATTAAACCTTGTTTTCACTGGAATACGATACAAATTAAAGTTCGAGCATGAGTAGTAAATCCAGGGTAATTTTGAATTAATCAGACAAATATTTAGTAGAAAGGATTGGGACCACCAATCCGGCTTCAAAAATTTTGTCAACCCGGAATTTCAAAAATTGTTTTCAAGGACCATTTAATAATCACTTAATTAAAAATATTAGTCGAATTTCCAGCTGTGGCTTGCGAAAGATAGATTAATTTTTTGTAAGAAAAATGTAACAAAATCTTATATTTTACAACTAGTGATTGATTTCTAATAATGCAAATTCCAGAGAACAGGCCCATTATTCACGAAATGTAGTTTAAAAATTTTATTAGCAACCCAGTACTCCGTATACAGAAATTATCATGCGATAAACGAAGAAAATGTTTGAGATCTTCCATTGTTATGTGATTATGGTCCAATTTTGCTTATCCTATACCCTGTAGAAGTTTATTCAACAAATTCTGAATCACTTAGTATGTATGCATTCGCTTGGTGTCTCATAAAAATTGTCTCGTATCCAAAGTACATAAGTCTGTAAAAATGCCTTCAAATTTAGCAAAATGTTGAAATGTGCTTGTTTGTCATTGATAAGGAGAGTATAATACCATCGTCATTAGAAATTTCAAGTTTAATAGTAATATATAATCTGTGCTTCGAAATGTGTCATACTGTTTGACGTTGTTTGAAACAACAGCGTACTTTGTGGAAACACGCTTGATTTATCTGCGTTAGTAACTTGTATTTAGAACCTGGCTCATTTTTGAGAGATCTTATAATATAGCAACAATAATAAATATCCCAAGCTGTATATTTAGTATGTTAGGAATCATTATCGTGTTTGATACTCTGAAATGTAAAGTATTTGAAAGTAATTTTTCCGGATATATAACCAACTAATTTACAGTTCCGACAAAAAGAAAGACATTTTAATTTGCTAGAAATATTGTTGACAGTTAAATTGTTTTAAAAAAGCTACTCCATGTTTTCATGGAAATTCGAGTGTAGATAATGATCATGCGATTAGTTCCGGATGCTGGGAGGTGTTTTGGCATATGCAAGGTTACCAATGCTCAGAGAAAACATAAAAGAATAGTCTCAGGAAATTTGACTTAAAAAGTCAAGAAAAGAGTTTAAGTAAAAGTCAAAAAAATTACTAAGTTTGATTAAAAACATCCGAAATCTGGAAGTGTTAGCTGGAAATTATCTGCAGCCAGCATTTATAAATAATTTTACATTTGCTTAAGTCTGGAGATAGATACATGCCACTTGATATAAGCGCACAACAGTGGTGGAAAAGCTAATTTTCTTGGGAGGGCCTAGTTTAAAAAAAGGGAAAAAAATTATTTAACCTAAACAAAATGTACGGTAAAACAAAAAATGTTACCCTAAACCAGGTTTTTTTTTTGCTTTTTTTTTTTTTTTTTGAACTAGGCCCTTCCACCCCTAAAAAATTTTTTTATCCGCAATTTTTGCGCTTCTATATTAAGTCATACTACTATTTACAGCATTCCATACGGCAAATGATAAATTATTTTTAAATACAGACTTTAGATAATTTTCCAGATCCCATTTCAAGATTTTTCTGGCTTTTAGCCAAAATGTGCAATTTTCTCCGACATTTTCCATTAAAGTAAATTTTCCTGACTATTACAGGCTTTCAAGTTTTCCTTGACCGATGGCAACCCCGCATACACCAAATGCCTCCCAGCAGGGGCGTAGCCAAGGAGTGGGGTTATGGGGGTCATAACCCACCCCCTCCCCATGAGGAATTTTTCGCCATACAAAATGGATATTCTTCACTTCCTTATCACATACATATATGCATATATATGAGTTGCAGTAGTCGTAACCCCCCCCCCCCCATGAAAAATTTCTGGCTACGTCTCTGCCTCCCAGCATTCTGAACTAATCAGATGATCATTATCCATACCCGCATTTCCACGAAAACATGCAATGGGTTATTTTGGAGCAGAAATCAACTGCCAACATTTATTACAGCCGAATTAAAATGTGAACTCTCTTTTGCCGACACTGTAGGTTACACAGTTTTAGGTTATTCTTCAAGCGTATTTTGTCGATTTTATATCAAAGGTAGTAGCTGGATTTGTATTTACGACAATTAGCTAATGCTGTAAAACTAACGAAAATATTAATACCCGTATGTATTGGTTACTCTAAACTCACTACATTACTCACTACACTACTTGCAATACAGTTTGTTGGTGCCTTTCATCTGAGAATTCATTTTATTTTCTTCGTTCCCACGGGGCTTTAATAATTTTGCATAGGTTACATTTTATCTCTATTGATCCCCCCTGTGGCGTGTCACATTTAAATTTTAGCATAAACATATAAGGCCCAACGTTTCTTTTCACTTTTACATTCTGGCGATTTATTTGGCGACAGTTCCTTTTAGCGCTCAGCTCCATCGCCAGGTTGGCTGATGATTCTTAGACCTTTTACACACACACTTCACACTTTGGTCTCTTCCCTGTAAGGTCACGTTTCATGTCGCTATTTTGCCAGCCACCGCCCTAACCGTATATAATTTATAATTCTTCATAATGTCAATAAAATACAGTACAACTCTCTATCGGAATGGAGTTCCTGGTTATTGCTTGCTTCCACTATACGACAGAATAGAATAATTTACTTTTCGCGAGTGTAAAATGTCTCCCATCGGACTCTATAGCACAGCCTTTAGGGAGAAGATGCTTAAAAATAAGTCTGCATGTTTGCTAGCTGTTATTCAGTACGAAATTTCTGTTTATAAACTGTTGAATCGGTTTTTAGGACATTACTTTAAAAAAAGAAAGGAAGTAGACGAACTCCATACATATTAGTATTCGATTACCGGAACTCATTCCCCCCCTTCAAAGCTCGCCTGGGAGTTTGTATTCGAATTTCGAAGCTGGTCGATCCGGATGCAGTAACGGCTGATATTCGAAAGTAGCAACTCGTTACTTCGAGTGTGAGTGATTATCCGCATCTCAGTAACGAATATATACGGTTTGCTACAGCTCTACAATTTGCACTTGGTAAACTTGTCTATCAGGAGGCCTTCGCGTCCTGTATATCAGACATTTCATTGCAGAAACATCCGAAACGAGTTCAAGTAACTCCAAAAGACATTTGATAGCATGGGGGACCGTCTGTTGAAAAATATTAACCCTTTTAGTACCGGTGATACCAGTTGGAATTATAACATTCACATATGCTTCGTCAGATTTCCTTTGGATTTGAAATATATTTGTAATTGTATTTTTCTTGTATAATGCAGTACTTTGCGAATTAGACAAGAAAAATACAAATACAAATATATTTAAAATGCTAAAGAAATCTGAAAAAAACCTGTGAATGTTACAATTCCAGTTATGATCTCTCTCATTGGGACTGTAAGGACTAACATATCAGCTTATCTCTTTCAATTGGCAAAATTATTATTCTGGTTATTTTCGTGATAATATTCAATAAAGAAAGAGCATATATTTCATTTTACACTTTAAAACGGAATATTATAATTACATTGTAGTTAAATGTTATCATATTTGATAAAAGTTCATAATACACAATTTAGTTTTAATGCTTTTTCCACTATAAATACGTTTTTGTTTTAATTATTTATAAGCAGGCTCATCATGATGCTGTTTAATAAATTCACTCCATCTAGGAACAATGCTTCTTTTTTTTTACACAAATACTCATCCCTTCAAATTTGTCTTCATCAGTATTCCACTAAAAGGAAGAAAGCGGTAGAAAAACAAATAACTTTTTATGAGCTGTTTATAATTCGAGAATGTGTATTTAGGGATAATGAATAGACCAACCCCAACAATGAACTATGTGTTAGTTGAAATGTGCAAAATTCTTTGTCCCGACTTTTTTCTTCTTCAAGAGAGGAAAGCTGTAGGATAAAAAAGAGTAATTGCTGCGAGTTGCAGACATCGATCAATATAGAGGTGACGCAAGATCTCGGGGATTAGTCATTTTATTTATTTTTAGTTATATAACTTTTTCCATTAAAACTTTCGTTCTTGTTTCCAAATTAAACACGCTTTAAATACCCAACTTCTGTGCTGCTGTTTCTCGAAATTATGTTTTAAGTTTAATAAAATATTGAAATATTTTGTCTGCATATAACAGATATACAGGGTGAGTCTGAAAAAGTGGCCAAAACTTTATGGGGTGATAGAACGCATCGAAACGAGCAAATTTCGCCAGAGAAAGCATGAGCACAAACGCAGTCTTCGTGTACCAAGTAATAATTACTTTCAAAAAAGCGTTCAAGCATCAGTCTTATTTCTTAAATGGGTCTCCTAAGTTATGATGTATTCTCTAAAAATGTCAAGTTTCAAAATGAAATAAGATTTTTTTTTTTTGAATATCTATTTTAGGTGACTGCTTTTACCGAAAATGAAACTCATTTCTCAAAAAAAGGAGTCGGAAATTTCACTGATTTTTCAAACCTTCTTTGAAAGTGATTATTATTTGATACACGAAGACAACCTTTGAATTCCTACTTTCCTTGAGGAATTGCCTATCTAGATGCATTTTATCATCCCATAGTTTTAGCCACTTTTTCAGACTCACCCTGTATAAAAATTTTTGGTCGGCTGTACTGAGGACACTGCGGTAGTGATGTACTTATGAAAGCTGTAACGAGTGCGTATGCACATGAGGATACATACGCAAAAATAGGAAAATCTCATGTACAAGGTACATTTAATAATATAACCAAAAAACTACAAATTAAACTAATCGTTCATAGATCCGTTGTTTTCCCTGTTTTGCCGAAATTTTTTAGTAAAAAGGTTAGTTTTGTTAAAATTCTTCTGGTAAAGAGCAATAAATATAGCACAATTTCTGCCACCAATTTTGTAACCTTCCGCTATGACTAGTATTGATCTGAAATATTTCTATATTTAACTGTGTAAGGAAGATAATTTTGTTGTGAGTGTAAGTATAACTACAATTTTTAAAAGTAGATTTACATTGTACAGAAAGGTTGTAACTTCTTTAGTTTTGTGCTTGTAGACCTTCAAATTTGAAGTATTCTTTTGTAAACATGCTATATAATAATATGACATTGTAAAATATAAATTTTCGAAAAAACTCATCAGTTGAAAAAGACGTAACTGAAAGTTTAAGTGCCATATCTTCAATAACAATCCTTTAGATAACGTTTCGTAAAATATAAAAAAACTTAAAAACTGCACGATTTAAAAAATTCAACTTGCTACGGAAAACTAGAAAGGAGCTTCGTGTTTGGGCGTTTTTTTTCGTAATTTTAATCAATTTTCACCTTTTTTAACGTCTCTTGTACCTTTAAAGGCGATGAATTAAGATAAATTCAAAATCCACCTGTGCACTAGGATAAGATTCCGCATACAAGAGGATCCGTATTGCTGTTTGTTGTCACATAAAAATACTAGCAGCAAAATTTTCATCTTTCCCCAACAGTCATCTTCCCCCGAAATAAATTGTGTAATGAAAATAAATTGTATTGTGTTGTCCACTTCACTTGACGAGGTTTTATAAGCGGATTCTGTAAACCAAGCACACAAATCCGAAAATACATGTTCCTATTACATCACATTAGTCCTTCCAATTGAAAGTCAAGTTTCTTAAAAAATAATTTCTCATACTCAAAAATGATAGAATTTGAGAAAGAAATCCAGGCATATATATATATATATATATATATACACACACACACAGGGGGATTATTAATTCTCGGATGGGGGAGGGCGATGTAATGGGTGGTAGGGGCAGCCAAGATGGCTCAGAATCACATTGCAATGTAGGGTCGGAAACGTCATCTTCAGTTAACTGTTAATACTCACGTATAATATTCACACCGACTTGGTCGCTCAATGACGTCTTTCATCTCGTCTTCTCTCTAGTTATGAATTTTTGCACAGCTAATCGGTAGCAGAGTGGGAAATCACCTGATTTTACCAGCCTGAGAGACATCATTGATTGCCCAGGCCAGTATGAAGATTGTCCAGGTTAATAATCACTCTGGAAGACGTGTTGAAGTAAAAGTGAACACCTGACCACTGTTTGCCGAAAACGAATGCAACTTTCACAGAAAGCAATGTACTAAAATTGATAATTTACGAATTCTATTTCATTTCATTGATGAAATTGTCAGAAAAAGTCTATTGTTTATGAAAATCCATTGAGGAATTACACGAATACTTCTTCCAAAGTGATTATCAACGGGTACATGAAGACAACGTTTCCATCCCCACACTGCTGTGTAATTTTGAACTGCCCTGGTTCCCTCTAATACCCCTTACACCCCCTTACATTACCTATATATATATATACTATATGCATATATGCATTTTTTAATGTCATCTACATGTTTTGGATAAATGATATTCATTGTTTTCTTCTTGAACGATGATTTAATCTCTTTTGGCAATAGCATCTTTTTATATGAGCAAATTTTTATATTAGATAACATCTGCTTTATAGCTCGAAAATGTGTTCTAGGGAATAAAAATAAAACCCTATGTGCAAAACTTCTTTCTTGGTTCAATTTTCTTCTGAAGAACTTCGTTCGATTTTTTCTAGGGGGCACAACATAAACTGCTTTTATGTAGAAATAAAAATGTAATTTTTTTCTTCCCGAAAGGAAGAACATTAAAATTGGGAAATATTTTCGAAGAGCGTTGAAAGGAACAATTTTATTAAACATTACAAATATTTTCTCATCCGATAATCGTTTCCTGAGTAAATCGTGAGGTTTTTGGTCTACTATTTGCTTATAGACCAAAATAATGCTCCTTTTGCTCCTTTTGCAAAGAACTTGATTTAAAAAGTTCTTAAGTAACTTTATGCATTTAAAAATAAAGTAAATAATGAGTTTGAATAACTGCAATTTTGAATTGTTATTTTGTTTTGGATACAAAACTGCATGAGTAGATGATCCCAATGGCAAGACTTGGCTGAACCTAAATTTTAATTTCAGTGAAGCACTAAGATACAGACAGAGTAAAAAGATAAGGGATGAGCTGTTTCCGTTTCTAATAAAGTAAAAACGGTTTTTAAAGGAAAATCAATTATTTCAATAAGGTGCCACTTCACAGAAGATTAGTTTTAAGGCAGGTTCTTAGTGTACAAGCTAATTAGAAAATATCTATTTAGTTACAAATATTTGTTTATCAACTATTGTAATAAAATTAGTTGATACTAGTAAGCTACTTGCGTAGGATGAAGCAATATAGTAGCTAAGACAATTTTCAGTAATGTAGAACATTCCCGAAAATGTTAAATTACTCCATAGTCCATTTCTAGCTACTAGCTAACCCAGCTAGAAGACACACTCTCTAAATTTAATTAACTTGTACGTTCGTTCCATATTGATATTAATATCTTGGTACATCTACTCACGAAATTACGTGCTTCAATTGGAGAATTCAATAATCAGCCTTTGAAACTTTGGTAAAAATGTACGATTTTCCATTAAACTGCTCGATATAAATATTGGCATCAGCAATCAAGTGGGAGAACACCAGTTAATTATTACAAAAACTATGATAATCCCAAAAAAACATAAGCATAGTGGTACGTACATAAACCATTTTTCCTAAGAAATTTCCTCCCGATGGCTAAGTTAAAATGCTAACGTTTAGCAAGAAATAACACATATTTTAAAGTTTGGGTAGTGCTTGTTTGTTCCACGATTCCCAGTATTAAAAAGAAGATTATTTTAGAGGTCAGGTTGCAGTTAGTGGTCAAGGAAAGCAACATTTGATAGATTCTCACATACCTACAACATTACAGTTACCCTGGTTTTAATTTTTGCAGCCAAAAAAGTAACGTGGAAAGAGTCCATGTACTGAAAAACTGCGCATGAGGAGGGAAAAAGTGTGTGATCTTTTCGAGAGATGGAGCAAGAAACGAGTTTGATGACCTCTGGTGGAAAACATAAACGAACCATCAAGATATTTATTAAGGGTTAGATCTCACCGAAACTTTCCTTGCCGTGGTGATAAAAAAGTAATAAATATGGAGAACATTTCCATTCTGTCAAATCACCTTGACGAGCTATACACGAAATCACAAACCCTCTTCTCTGCAAGGCCATTTCATCTGTAAGATGCATTTCTCTGTGATGTCCCCAATTACTGCTTTTGAAGACCATTAAAGTCATTCGCCTTAAAAAGGAAAGAAAGAAAGAAATACAGACTTGTTCACCCTCAGAGCGAAAATTCTGTGGGCTCTAAACTTTAGTATGCCTAAAGTGACCATACGTCCCGTTTTGAACGGGACAGTCCCGTTTATAAATGTCTTGTCCCGTTGTCCCCAAGCACAGCTTCGGGACACCGTAATGTCCCGTTTTTAGAAAATGTCCCCTGCAATGTCCCGTTTTTAGAAAGAGAGCAACCCACGGTAACGATTTCAATAAAGGCTGCTAAAAATCTAAAATCATCCAACGGCAGGGTCTGTTAAAAAGAAAAAAAAACCCTAACCTCCCTCCCTCCCCTCTCGAGACGCAAAAAAAAAAAAAAAAAAAAAAAAAAACCGATGGGGGATGTATAGTTTTGTGTTTGTTCTTTTTATGTTCTTTTTTGTCAACTATTTCAATTTATTTAATTTTTATTTCTTTTTTTGCTTATTCCTCCCCCCGATCTCCACTTTATTTTCCCTTTTCACTCTGGTTTTCTAAGAATTTTTTTCCTTCTGAATGACAATTTCCTTTTTTCTGTGTGTCCTTTTGTTTACATTTCTCTTATTCCTACCTTCCTGCCTTGCGTCGGACGGTGTTTTTGAAGCCGAAGAAGGGTCTACCCTTTGTACCACCAGAACCGTACGTCTTGCACTATTTGTTATAGTATATGTGTGTTTTAGCAAAGTTTTTTTTTTCATTTTATTTTGAAATTATCATTAGCACAAGCTTTTTTGCGCGGTTTCTTAACAACTAAAAGATACCCAGACCTGAAATTAAGTCTCCCTACACTACCTTAAAAACAGTAGATGTCCCGTTTTGAGGAAGAAAATAAACACACTATTGCCAAAAAAGTAATAGATGTCCCGTTTTGAAGGAAAAAATAAATGGTCACGTTAAGTATGCCACGGAGAAGCACGGGGGGATGTGTGAACTGGTAAAACCAGTGGCGTAGCCAAGGGAGTGGGTGGGATTAGGGGGATCACCCCCCGCATGAGGAATTTTTTGCCATACAAAATGTATATTCTTCACTCCTTTATCACACACACGCATACATATATGTGAGTTACATTAGTCGTAACCCCCCCATGAACAATTTCTGGCTACGCCACTGGGTAAAAGTGTTTATGTGTGTATGTGATTCTTGAAGGTGGGTAAGCTTTATATCAATCGGAATTCGAACTGTTTCGAGCCGGGACCTACCTTGGGCCGAAAATTTAATGAATAAAATATAAAATAAAACTCATTTGCACTAAATTTAAAGATCATAAATAGGTTTTTAAAATGTTGTTTTCTTAAAATAGTGAAATGTCATCAAAAATAAAATTTATAATTACAAGGTGTAAGATAATATTTTCATTGAGATTTCATCAACAGGGATATTTCTGGACTTTTTGCTTCGATGTCATTTCTTGTGGTTATTATTGTTTTGTATATTTATTCTATTTCCCTTCACTCCTGTTAATTCACACAACTTTGTTTTGCCAGAAAAAGTGAAAATTATTTTTCACTTTGCCGCACTACGCATTCATTTTCACAGAATATGAAAATAAGCAGACGTGTATTTTTAATTTTGCATATGAAGTAGTTTTCTGTAATCCTGATGATCATTTTCCTTAAAATCTACTTTTTATTTCCACTGTTCATCGACATTTATTTTCATCAGTATGCAAAAGTGAACCCTTCGGTATTTTCCTAAAATAAAAATTCTCGTTCAAATTAAGAGGCAGCCAGCCCTCTTGGTACAATTTAATATTGAATCAAAATAATGCTTTCAACGACTTCGATGGAAACGTTTCAAGATTACGTTTACATTTTATAAAAACTTGTTTTGATTTGATTGCTTCAGTGAAACATTTCCTCGCCTCTCTTGTTGTGAAAGTCCCAGACTGAGCCAGTTGCAAATAAATTACAATTTTACAATTGAAACATCATGCAGTAGAGACGACTTACATCGGGAAAAATAAAACTTGCCTTTAATTTTTAGTTGTTTGACATATGTGTATTGACGATTTTATTTAAATCTAAAAATATACCGCATTTTTTTGAGGATATTGTTATGATCGCAATCAAGTTAATTACGAGCAAAAAACATATGGAAAATATGGTAGTTTATATATTTTTTTCTGCTGGATTAATTATTTTAACACATTCAGTGGGAGTACTTTCCCGTCAGAAAAGTGCGGAGGTATAATCCGGATTACGTATATAACCCATGTGATATCTGACGTCAAAACTTGAGCTTACGAAATATTAATTAGAATTATTGGCGGATTATTTAAGATCAATCTTAATGTTTAATTTAGTTTAGACAATTTAGAGTTTTTTTTCATAATAAATATTATTTCTTCTTAAAAACGAAAAATAAGCAAGATTGCAATTAATTTTTCGTGGATTAGTGATAATTATTAAAGCTGTGATTTTATAGAATTTGAACATTAAATTTTTGATTAGTATTTGGACTGTTTTACTTATCACTTTTAAAATTAATTGAAAAATACCTATGTATATCGAAAACATATTTATGCTAAAATGCGTTTTTATAAATCTGATGATTATAAACAATCATAAAAGAAATTATTAATAAAACACTATATAAATGTTTTCTCTTATAATTTATGCAGAGGTGTCTAAGGTTCTAGAACTTCTAGGACTTTATCGTTATTGTAATCATTATTATAACTGATTTTTAAGAACGGAACTCATGTAAAAACCGCAGTTTCAACTCAGCTCAGCAGATGAAACGTGGTGTAAATTTATAAATTTGAGCATGTGTTAGCTTATAAATTTAAGTTATCATCGTTGCAATACACAAGAAGATCTTTTACCATAAGGTTTTGCTTTAGTAATTTGAGAACACTCTTTATTTCTTCCGTATGTACTGCCACTCGGTTTACTGAATAATTCTGAAAAGTTTTCACCCAAATTATGTAACTCAATCGAAAATGGATGATCCAAACTTTATGCTGGACTTAGTTTTATGCAACCCAAGATATTATTATGGAAATCAGTTTTGAAAAATTGACTCATATTTGTATATATACATTGAGGGGGCTTTTTATACTGAAAATTTAGTGCAGATTACTTCATTAGCAACTGATTTTTTTCTCTTGAGAAAAGTCCCCTCAAAAATTATTTTCTTCTTTACTAGATTATCTACACTATGGGACAAAATAAATGTAATTTTTCAAAAAGTGCAAAATAGTCATGATTTTTGTTTTTAAATACACTGTTTTAAGTGGATTACACACTTACCATAATTATAAATACAATCTATACGCATATTTTTGTGTTAGCTTTCATAAATATATAACAAAAAACATTTTTAAGCAATCCAAAAAAGAAATTGGACAAAATACATGTAATTTTAAAAGCTGTGTGTAAAAAGTAAAAAGTTTGATGTATGTTTAACTTTTCCCGCCAAAACTTTATGAAAAGTATATATGTTCTTTTATATTTTAGGGGTGTGAGCAGCAAAAAACAATTCACAGATGCTGAAAGATCTTTGATTTTTAAATTGAAAAATCAAGGTAAAAAACAGAAGGATATAGCACAATTACTTTCGGTGTCAGCAATATGCATCTCATATGTGCTCAAGAATTACACGAAAGAGTACTAACTACACCACAAAAAAAGCAACTGTGGACGAAAATCAATATTAAATGAAAGGGATTTAAAATGTGTGCAAAGTATAGTCGAGAAAAATAGACATTTGGCAGCTCCTAAAATGACAGAAATAGTGTCAGTTAAACTAGAAAAAATCGTTTTCACCAAAAACATTGAAGAGAAATATTAGATTGTTAGGCTTTAAAGCCTCAAAACCAAAAAAAGTCCCTTTCATATCTGCTAAGAATATGAAGGCAAGATTAGAATTTGCAAAAGAATACATTTGCAAGCCCAAAAGTTTTTGGAGTAAAGTTATATGGTCTGATGAAAGCAAAATCAACCTTTTTGAATCGGTGAAAGATTAAAAAATAATTGTACAACGGCGGAAGTATTATGATTTGGGGGTATATAGGTGCCAAATGCACAGGAAAATTGGCCAAAATTGAAGGAAAAATGGATTCAGCAAAGTACATTAAGATATTACAGGAGAATTTGTTACCAAGTGTCGAAGAAATGGGCTTAGGGGATTGGCTTTTCCAGCAGGACAATGATCCTAAGCATAAAAGCAAGCTTACACAGGCTTTTTTTGCTTCCAACAACATTAAGTTAATTAAGTGGCCATATCAGAGTCCTGATTTAAATATTATTGAGCATGTTTGGCACTATATTAAGCGCAAGTATTCCGAAAAGCCTGCTTCAAATTTAAAAGAGGCGTATCTGAAGATAGTAAAAATGTACGAAGAAATACCAGTTGAGTTTATTAAAAAACTATCTGATTCTATTTATGAACGACTATCTGAAGTGATTAGAGCTAAAGGAGGAGCTACTTCGTATTAAATGGACTGTTTAATTTAAAATTACATATATTTTGTTCCATTATTTATTTTTGTGAGATAAAAACGTTCATAAATGTATCATTATTGCAAACAAACTAGTCTCGATGGATATATAGTAAGTGTCTGTGAAAATAGGTACAATCAGTCGTTCTTATGCAATTAAACAACTTTCTTGAATTTGTTTTACAATTTTTAAAAAATTAAATTTATTTTGTCCCATAGTGTACATTTTAAAGTAAGCAGTCTATTAGTTTCAAATTATTGTTGTCATTTGTTTACCACTGTTTGTCAGCAACTGAAGCTTACGTTGATATCGAAGAGTTATAATGTTCCAGGAAAGAGGTGTTTTTATATACAGGGTCATCAAAAGAGATTGGACGCATTTCGAAAGCTCATAATTCTAAAAGATATCAAGCAAACGCACTAACATTTCTTTCAAAGGGCTCAGCAAGGGCCTAAGATTCGTAAATGTAACAGAGAGGCCGACAGGCTTTCAACCCAACACCAGGTTTGGTAGAGCTATGGTTTGGTCAGGTTTGGTCCTGTGCTATGCGTGCTCACATTGACACTTATTAAATAAAAGTTCATTTAAATTCTAAGTTGGTATATACTACGATTTACTTCAAGAGTTCATATCCATTTTTAAAAACTTTTTTAAAAAATATTTAAAGTATATTTATAATTTCTTAAAAAACGACATTTAATTAAATACGGATAGTTATTTTCCCAATGCAACAAATAGAAAATAGAATTCCTAAGAAGATAAGACACAGAGAGCGCTTCACTTCAAACGTAATTGAAAGTGTCTTCGCTTTTAAGTCGAAAGCAAAAAGAGCGCAATTTCATTGAAAGCAAAGGATTGTGAAATCGATAATTTACAGAATGACAACATCTGCAACTGAGTTTCAATACAATTATTCTGTTTAGCGGTATGCAGATTAAATACATTAATTCAGAACTAGAAATACACCCGACAAAAGGAAACGACGAAATAATGCTTCATGTTAAAAATATGTTATATATTAAACAATAAGGACAAACATTGTTTCAACGTAGCTACAATTAGAGCTAATTAGGGGAAGCCGTTTAAAGATTTGAGAATGCTTAATATAGATTTAATTTTTAAAACAACTGTTGTTTGATCATACTTTAAAAGAAAGTCCTTGGCTTCTCTTTCCGAAAAGCTTTAATCTTCTGCATTATTCTCATTCGACTTGAAGGAACAGCCGAGATGTATAAATGCTGAAAAAGACGTTTGAATATTTTATTTTATAATTTAAATATTCAAGTGGATTTGCTGAAGAACATAAACAAAAAAGTTAAACAGCAGAAATAGCTTCAGAAAAGTTATCGAAGTGTGTATCATGACGTAGCTATTGTTGTTTCCTAAATAAGTCGTAAAAACTTTTTATCAGTCGTAAAATTGAAAAATTGTTAACAATTCCTGGGAATAAAAATGTGTTTTGATAAAAAGTAAGTAAATATATGTTTTTATCAGTTATTCAATTAATAGTCTAAAATGACAATTTTAAAAGCAAAACTCGCGACTATAAACTAAGTACTATTCAATTGTGCTACTTAAAGAAAATGGCAGTGCATTCAAAACCTCTTTTATCTGTTCATCTTTTGCATGAAAAAAAACCCATGTGATATAATTAAACGTGTCTCATTACTTGGAAAAAATAAAAACCAAAGTAAATTTGAATGCTGTACATACATACATATATATATATATATATATATATATATATAATATATATATATATATATATATATATATATGTATATGTATGTATATATGTATACATTATACATATATATATATATATATATATATATATATATATATATATATATATATATATATATATATATATATATATATATATATATATATGTATGTATATATGTATACATTATACATATGAGTAATTAAAATTTTAGCATGGTAACTCTACTCTAAAAATGAATAACTTATTACATGTCATATTTTGAGAGTTATGAGAATATTTTAAACTATTATTGCATTTATCTAAGTTCAGTTGTTTGGCATTGTTGTATTTATTACTGTAATTCATTTTTTCATGTAAACAACATCTCAAACTGAAGTTTCATTTAAAGTTACTCAGATGAAGTATTTTAACATAAATAATTTTTTATTACTGATAAATTTTATTTCTGAAGTTAATAAAACAGCACAATTTTTAAGTGAATAAAATACATTTGATTTTCAACACTAATTAACGTCTTTTAACTTTTTATATTATAAAACCTTTCTAACGATTTTATATAGGGTGTCCCAAAAAGTTGGTAACACAGTTTAATTCTTTATCTATTAGGGATAAATGAGCAATGTTAATTAAAAATTGTTCAAAATAAGACAGGAAAATAGACTACGCTAAGAAAAAATTCCTCTCGTTAATTTAAAAAAGTTACACTTTTTAATTATCTATATGACCCTTGTACGAAAAAATTTCCAGTTAGTAAAATGTGCCCCCATAAACTGAAAAGGTGATGGACAAAACTTCAGACTTTCATCATAAAACGTCTTAGAGATATCTTTAAACAAAGATATCAAATACTACACAGCAACTTGATGTAAACTTTTACGGCTGGAATGAAAAAATAATTTTCTTTCGTAATTTCTGTACGACCCCTGAAATATGATCATCCGACGTTATTCTTCCCCTTCGAGAACCGATGAAAAGTGGTTTAAGTCAGCATATATTTATCTTCATTCTTTGACACTTTAGGATATAATTCTCAAATTTTGTACATCACCTCATTAGTGTAAGAGGCAAATTTTACTAATTGGGATTTTTTTGTATGAGGATCCTATACAAATTTAAAAAGCGCAATTTTTTGGTAGTGAGAGAAATTTTTTATTGTCTTAGTCTTTTTCTACCTTATTTTGTACATTAAAAAAATTTTTCTTTGCCCATTTATTTCTGATAGTTAAATAACCGAAGCGTGTCGTGTTACCGCCTTTTTGGGATGCCCTGTATATTCAACTACGATTAGAGTTTAGAGGCTAAAATCTACTAAAAACTCAGGTTCGTAAGCGAGTAAAAACAATTTCTGCTAGTACAAAATAATTTTAACGAATCAGACTTTTGACTGTGTTTAAGTCTCCAGTAAAAAAAAAAAAAGAACGTAAAAGGCTGCCTAGATATACTTAAAATATAAAAACAAATGTCACCAAAATTTACCGTTAATCCTCCTATGACGCATTCAAACTTAGTCTTAGCTTTACATTAAAGCATTTAAATGTAAAATAATGCAAAACGTCATTTGCGTACTTTCACGTAAACTAAGGCGTGAAATGCAGAGAGTTAGCGAGTAATGCTGCTAAAAGTTTCACAATTCAATTTCATGAATTTTCATTGCTGTCCGCCCACATGAGGATAGATATTCATGAGTTATTGACCTTTTTTTCCCACTTCAGTTAAAATTATGAAATGCCGGTTTTCCGGCCACATTTCTATAGCATTGCGAATTAGAACCCAATTTTGGGGATTTATTTACTTTGCAAAATATGGCATAATATTTCCAAGAGTAATCAGCCACAATGAGACTTAGGGCATGCCCTTTGCATATTTTGCTTTTCTGTATATGGACGCTATTAAGTAATATTTTGTAGTAAAGAAGTGTCTAGACAATTGGATGCGACAACCCCGAATTATAAGGACAACTTGGCCGTTGAAAAGTTAAGGACCGTAATTAGTTTTATTTAAGTGCAAAGTAGACAGGATTTCCCCCGAAGCAGCTTTAAATCGTAAGGGTTACGTTACAACAACACAAATTTTAGTTCTTGGCTTAAAAATCAATCACCTCTATCATCCTAGTCTAGACGCAAGTTGAACAATGCGGAACGTGGGTAATAATCTATATGCTCAGCCAGAAAAGCTCAGTCACTGTCATTCTGCGAGAGACAATCTGGATCTTCTGCAGTATTATTATTAGTAGTTTTTTGGGAGACTGGTGTGATATTCGTTAAAATTTAATTACTGAAATGCTGTTTGGGATAACCGTTATGTGAAAGAAACAGCTCTGTTTTTCTTTTTAGAACCCGGCTTTGTTAGTGCCGATCTGCTTGACACTCTTTTAAATCCCTTGCGAACTGCTCTCGAAAAATTCTTTGGCTTTTCTTAAAAACTATTTTAAACGATCATATAAATAATTATTTTCTGGCACCATAAAATATAAACTATGAAGTAAAATTAGAAAGGCAGAGATAAACCAATGCCACTAGTTTCTATGTGTTTACTTAAATTATAACTTAACTTTTGAATACGATGATGCTTTTATAATACTAGAATTACTTTAAGGACTTCAACGGAAATTAAAATTTAGGTTGAATTACTTCTTACATACGAAATGTATTTCAATTCAGTAACCTCCAGTTTTACAAATTATTTCGTAGACCCTTAAAAATGTCCACTGCCCAAGGCATCCCCCCAGGCAGATAGGCCTCGTGTAGCATTAAGACGTAACCAAATACAAAACCTATTTCGTTAAACTGTTGGAAACAGGAGAGAATGGTAAATTACTCTTAGATTATTTAAGTATTAATAAAGAAACCAAATTTTGAAATATGAACTGCAGTAAGGGAGAATTGACATGCACGGGACAGTTGAATCGGTGAGTGCAGAAACCACCTCAGTCACAAAAAGGAAATTATTTTCAGGAGAGAGAAAAAAACTTCATAACTCCTCCAAATTTTCAAATATTTAAACTTTTTTTTTTCCCTCTGTCATAACATGCATTTATGTTTCTGTCATGCAAATATTACCTAATTTATGAAGTTTTATGAAGTTTTTTCTCTCTCCTGAAAAAAATTTCCTTTTTGTGACTGAGGTGGTTTCTGCACTCACCGATTCAGTTAATGAATGGAGCATTAGCCACAAATACTGAAGTATTTATCTTTTTACGATCAAATTCTGCTAGTAGATGTAGCTTAGTAGTTAAGTACCAGAAAACGACTTTCCTTAACACACTTTAGTACACATTTGAAATACATATATGAATGGTTTAATTTACAAAGTGAAAATACTTTTCTCTCATTTTTTCTTTCTTTCAAAAATATATCCCTTACACTTTTATGAATTGATGCAAAAGTCAAAAAAATATATGAAGCAGAGAACGTCTTATAAAGCTCTCAAAATGTAATATTTAAATACTAAAAACTAAAACAAAAAAAGCATTTATATTGATTTTAGCAATACTGAATTCATAAAAAATGTACTGTCAAATATTAACAAAATGTGAGACTGAGCAATCTGGTATGCTAAAGTTTTATTGTGGTATAATCTTAAAACTACAGTAGTTTTAAAAAAGGAAAGTAAAATCTTGAAAGCTTGCTTAAGGAAACATTATTTTGAACTATCATTAATAATATATTGAATATGTTCAACGTGCACAACTTCTTTATCAGAATACTGTCTTGGTTCATGCAAATAGTTTTGAAATGTGGAAGCTGGTGCAATGATGCCATACTTAAGAATGCATTTCTCATTAAATAACATCGAATGTTGTTAGAAAGTCACGTAGAATATTAAAATCCAAAGAGTTGCTCGATTATGATCAAGTGAGCTTGACATTTTTATTGAAATAATGTCAAGGATGGTTCTGGAATCAATATTTAGAGGATGTATTTTACGACACACTAGTGAATTTTACAAGCTATTTGCTTTTCAAAAACAGAATGTTGTTCCGACGTAATAGCTTAAATAATCTAAGTTTATTAGACAAAATTGAGGTAGTATGGTCTCTTCAGTAATGCTATTTCATTGCCTAGACTGTTTGAAAACAGAGGTAATTGTTTAATTAAAAATTTACATTCATATTAAGTTGCTAGACTGTACG
This sequence comes from Cheiracanthium punctorium, assembly GCA_038373885.1. NCBI lineage: Eukaryota > Metazoa > Arthropoda > Arachnida > Araneae > Cheiracanthiidae > Cheiracanthium > Cheiracanthium punctorium. Next base: position 712,434 of record JAWZYV010016635.1, read on the forward strand.
TGCTGAGAATGGGAAATAGCTCACGAATAAACACATTCTATAAATTAAAGTATTAAATTGATCCCTTTATAGAAAGAATTAAAATTTTCTAAAAGAATTAACTTATCAATACCGAAGGTAATAAAACTCGACTTTTATAATGAACTAGTATTTAAAATTAATGAATTTATAATGCTCATGTTGTTTTAAAACAAATAGTTTTATTTGATTTCGCAAGCTATGCTATTTATGTGAGTAATTAAATTAATTTTATGACCTATGTAAAACTGTATAAGATGAAAATTACTTCATTTATCCATCATAAAATTAACAAACATTAAACATGTGCGCTCATTTTTCGTCCATTATATATTTTTTTGTTTATCTTATCGTGCATTAAGCAATTGTTTTAAGCTTATTTTAAATTTCATCAACCCTTTCAGACCTTTTGTCCACAGTAAAAGAAACACAAATCGCCTAAACCATCGTACAGGTTGGATATCCTAATTTTGCGCACATGAAGAAAGACAAATTTTCCTCGAACATTTGATAATCAGGGTTATTTAATTTATTTTTGAATTACGAATTTAATCTGAATTATTAAAAAAATTATTTAATTCAAAGAGACATTTTTTTAATCAGATCTCAAAGGGTTAAACGCGCACAGGTAAAATTATGTACTATTTAAACAATTGTCATTGTTGCTGTTATGCGGTTTTACTAAAACCGAGGATACAAACAGAGAGCTAGATGTCTAGAGGAGACGAATTTTTAAGAAGCATTTTTAAAGGGAATGTTATACATTTACTTAGAAAAAAATCGAAACTCCGTACAACCAGCTCAAGCACCTTAAACGGATTTTTGAATCTCAAGCATTTTCGCATCAGCATAGAAGACCAACTGGATAGACTGCCCAATACTGAAAAAGTGCAGCCGTTGCTTACGATCCATTTAACTACCAACAGCATAGCGGTCGATCGAATAGCCCATCTGGCGCAACAGAGCTAAAGAAGTCGACCGCCATGTTGTTGGTAGTTAAATCAATCGATGGAAACGGCTGCACTTTTTCAGCGTTGGGGCCATTTAACCATATTTTTTTTGCGACTAGCAGTGAAAGTGCTGAAATAAGGTGGCGCAACCACCGTGCGTCAAAGGGTTAACTATACCGTTTTATTAAAATAAACATATTTATTACAGAGCTACAATTTAATTATTCTTTGAATGGCAACCACTGGACTCAGTTTTGAAAACGACTGAAAAATCAAAATTATTACTAAATAAAGTTACTATTTGTAGTTCAGGTCTTTCCCCGATCAATATCCTTCAAATTAAGTTAACCCACCAGGCAGTCGATGTCAAAATAATGCTGAATAAAATATTTCTACTTTATTGAAAATGAAATACATATTTTTTGTCATAAACATACTTCATAATTTAATGCAGTATATTTACCTTTCTTAAGTAGTCTGTTCATTACTTCATAAAATGAGCTGACGGTGGTTTTGGGGATTTTTAATATAATAGTATAATTAATGACGAAGAATTAACCTCGTAAAATAAATTTAATGAATTTAGCTTTCGTTACATGTGTGCGTAAATTGATTTCAATATTTTTGTAAACGTGCGATTTTTATGCCTCCGTATACTTAAAGTGATAATGTATACTTAGATTTATTTTAGAAGAGCAAAATTAACAATGAAAAAACTTACATAATTAATAAGTGTTTTAATTCTTTTTGATAAATTTATTTGCATTTAATTTAGTAAACACTATTAAATAAAAGAAGTTAACTTAATATAAAATAAATAATACTTAAATTTTTACACTCGTTACGGATAACTTTTAATTCGTTTTGATGAATAATTTGTATATAATTTGGTAAAACTTGTTATAAGAATCAATAACCTGGTAAAAATAAATCAAATATAAACATTAATACACATTAAATAATTAAAAGGTTTTGTTCAAAAGTTTCTGTAAATTTGTTTTACTTCACAAAAAACCTTTTAATATAACTTTATTTAGTGATGTGCATTTATTGACAAAGTATAAACATTTTGTCAAATGAATCGGTTAAAAATTTTTGTTTCTAATAAAACAAAGCAAAGCACGAAAAGCAATCTATATATTCTAAGCAATATTAATTTTTAAACATCCACATTTTATTTAAAGATTTAATCCGCATTTTCCTCAATTTATTAAAAGAAGAAGAAAAAAAATAGCCAGTATATATATATATTTTGCTAAATATTTATTCCCCCATGCCAAAATAATGAATTTCTCTTGCATTGCAGGAAAGCGCTCAGGACACGCTTTCGTCAACAGATGGCGTTGTGGTAGGGATCACGTGGGGATGTGCGGAAGCATCACTTTACTCTTCTTCATCACTCTGCATCCATCCTCTAACACATCTTTTCTTGATGCCGAGCTCAGAGGCACATTGCTCAGTATGATCCCTTGCCTCCTGAAGCAAGGATGCAAAACAACGGCCTTCTTCAAATCAGTCCTTGAATAGTGATAAAGTCCTGATTTAGAGGCATTATGGCTTAGGGACGAAATCAGGCCCATTTTGGCTCCTCATTGCAGTGAATTGTTATAAATAATGTAGTTTTGAAATGCATGCTCCGGTAAAATGAACGCAAATTTAATTTTCTTTTCTTTAAAGCGAGTAGATTAAATTAGATAATCTGTCAACTTTGAATTCGGGTTATTGACATTTTCTTAATAAAAACCCGGATTTACTATCCCACTGGACATTCAAAGCATATAAACTGTACTGTGCTGTAGATAGTGGTAAGTACGAAATTTGATTTCTATGTGTTAATCTGATAACTGTAAAAATAGCATGATGAAATAGTTGTTATTATTTGTGCCTTAGTTATCAAGGTATATACATGCAAAAATAAAGGCAAATATTTATATTTATTAAGAATTCACATCCACACATAAATATTCAGCTACACTCATAAAAATGATAAGAGTAAAAATTTATGTAATTGAAAATTTATTAAGTGTAATCAAGCTTAATATGTGTCATAAATTAAATGGTCATTTTGAAAAAGTGTAAAGTATGTGTTACAAGATGTTATTACAGTTTACTATTTAAGAAATTTGAAATAATTAGGAATACAGACAGAAATATTACTGAAATAAAAATTCGTACTTTCTGTCAGTTTTGTATAAATTTCGAAAGTGTAATATGTGACAGTGTAAAACTACTAATGTCTTATAATTTTCGAAGTTGTCAAATAGTTTTACCCTCTCACACGCAGGCAATAAGAATGTACCTTTAACTGAAACTTGATCCCTATAAGTTAATATTATTTTTAATGCAATTTTAAAATAAAAGTGATTACTCGTATGAAATTACATTTCTCTTTAGCAACACTTTATGTTGTTCATATTTCACGCTCTGGTACAATGCGAAATTATAGGAAACATTAATCAATTATCCAAAAGAAATACATCTTGATACTCATAGGAAGGTATGTAGTCTATACAATAGTGACTTTAACGGAAACAAATATGAAATGTTTTTGTTAAATGCTCATGACTTATTTTTATTCTGACATTAAATGCTAATAATATCACTGTAATATATAAGTAAACTTTGGTAATAATTCAGACCACATTTATTTAAAAGATAATAGGGTTTAGATATTTTCTGCAGAAGTTTTGCATTGAAGCGTTACATAATTAGAATTTTAAGTGTAAATTAGAAACAACTATTTTTTTTTTAGTTGTATTAATATCACTTGTGAATTTCCGACCACATTTTCAAACGTTTTTTAACTTTCTTAGAGTGGTAATGACTCACTGAAACAAACAATTGCTGAGAATCTATTTCTATATAGTGTCTTGTCTTTATGTTCTGTAGTTTTTCTCTAACGGATATAAAAACATGATTCACGGAAAAATCATAAAGGACTTTAAATTTATCAGAGAATGAATAGTAGCTATTTACATATGTTATCTAGAATGTGCTTAACTCCACATGTATTGCTCAGGTAAATTAATTGAGTAAAAATGGAATGAAAATCAATAAACTAATAAATATTTATTAATTTAATATATTGGAAATATAATTTGCATAAAAAGAATATGGTTATTTAAAATAGAGAAACATTGTTGAAATATGTTAAAGTTTGTTTGCGGACTTTTATATTTAAAAACTTTTCGTATAAAAATTTCCTAGTGCTAAATGCTTTGATCAGTACGCTACAAACAAATATTATAAACTAAGACATGTGTACCTTCATATTTTTCACTGATTTCTACGCAAAAACATAATATAAACAGTATGAATTTAAAGCATGATCATGAATAATGATTCAAATATGTTTCTCAGCAATTTAAAGTGAGCGAATTTATCTAATTATATAAATCTTTACTTTGATTTTATAAACACTTTTAATTGTATACGTATTTCAACAATTTCAGGAAAATTCATATAAAATTATAATTTAAAAGTTGTATGTAGGACATACGCTTACAATTTCGAATCTTTTTAAGTTAATAATTTAATATTTAAAATATTTAGTTGCAGAGTAATTTTACGCTCAAATTTTTTATTTTTCCGAAAATATAAGTAGGTCTTATAAAAATAAAACTCACAAACCTGCAAATATTTTTCTAAACACCCATGTTTTAAGTGAACTCCAAATTACTCCATGTCAAAATAAATATTTTTGAAAATTATTTAAAAGAATGTTACAGTAAAATTTTATTAAAAGAATGTTTTGACAATTTCAAGAGATGAGAATCTCTTTTTAAATCAATTTTACGGGTTGCAATAACAAAAAGTATTACGTTCCCAAAAGATGGTGCGTTGGTCAATTAAATTAAATAATTTAGTATGAAACATACTGCAGATTAAAATAAAACTCACGCATGTTTCGAGAGGAATAAGAGTTCTTAATTCTTATTTTGTTGCATATTTAAAGCAAAATATAAAACAAAAATGCAAAAACTGGAAAAAAAGGTACAAACTTTAAAGGAAGATAGAGGACACCAAAAGGATTGTGAATCATGTAGAAATTTAGAGTCAAAAACTTTATTTTTAAACACCGATAACTATCCTTTCAAAAAAGTGTTATTTCTCTTATTTAATTTCATAAAAAAAGGATTTATTTTCCAAAAAATGAGACTTTTCACAATGAAATACGTCTTATAAGTTTTGAATTTAGTCCATTATTAAATTTTAGCAAAACATATTAGAAAATTTCAACAACAATTCAGCATCTTTTTAAAAAAGTCTTTAAGCTCATCTCACTGCATTGTTATGCTGTTCTCGATGCATCTTATTTGTCCCACATTCCTGGAAGTTTGGAGTTCTGTTCATGGGACAAACTGTATTTATAAAATATGTTTTGGTAAAGAGGGTGGCCACTGTACCTTCCAAAACGTGGGTGGTTTTGTTTTAGCTTTATGTGTGATTCGTTACAAAATAAATTTAATTTAATTGGTTATGCTTAATGCCACATTATCATTTTTATTCATCAATCAAATAAAAAATCTGAAATTAGTTTCTCTCGATATTTAATACTGTAATTTATAATAATTTCCATGCAAGAAAGTTTTTGTAGCAATGCTCTATGTCTTACAGAGAGAATAATATTCAAGGTTGAAAGATATTGAATAATGCATTGTGTTTTAGGTTTAACTTAAAATTTTTTTAATGAAAATATTTTTTACTCTTATTCTTTAAGTAATACTACAACAAATGTGGTATGGTTTTTCAACTATCCTTATTTTAATCTACATTTAAAAGTGTTTCTGAGACATTTAATAAAATTTCAAGTGAAGCACTACGCAAAATGACATCTAAACGGAACACTTAAAAAGAGTGATGAAATTTCAAAACAATTAATTATTTAAACGAAATATGAAAGATAATTAATTAATTAAATAAAGTCATTTGTATTATTCTTATGCATTATAACAATTTTGAAACCAAATTTCTAAAATGCAAAGGAAAAACGTGAGCACGCAAACAAACATGGTAAGACAAAATTGCTTTTACAAAATAAGAGTGGTGATATTTTACTGATCTAGATGAGCAATAATTATCATGGAACATAAGGTCGCATGCCACTCTGAGCGGCAGAAAAAAGTAAAAGTAGAATTCCTAACTGAACTCACACCCTCTCGAAAAAGGTATTCGAATGTAATCGAAATTTCCTATTTTAGCTTTATGAATTAGTTTAACGAATACTTTATTAGTTTTTGCAAAACGCACAATCCCACATGAGTATGAAAAAATATACACAACTTAATTCATATATTATGATAAATAATTTTTAACGTTTGAAACCAATGTTGGATGTTTGGCTTTTACCCAAATATTTTTCTGAGAGGGTGTGCAACATTGACGGGAAGGTGAGTAAATGGTGCCTAAAGTTATACAATCTGATTTATTGTTCAGAGTAAAACTCAAAGAAAGTGCTGAAAGTGTTGCCACAGAGTTCACACCGGCAAATGAACGACTGGCAAAACCCTCTCGAGGATTCCTGCGGTTGTGTTAATTTTGTCGGGGACAACAACGGGTTTCGCTTCGAGATCTTCCGCAGAGTCCACATGCATCATCGTACCATAGAGATATCATGTGCCCCAGAAGAAAAAGTCCAGTGTGTGAAGTCACCCAGATATTTCTGCCATTTTCTTCGATTTTTTCTAATACCAGCAATAATAGATAAATTTCTGATATCAACTTATTGATCAAGGAATGATTCCTTTTAAAATCATTATTTATAAAAATTGAAATGTTTGTTTGTGAACACGTATTTCTGATTTGTGTGCTTAGCACGAAGCCTGCTTATAAATCCACGCCAGAAGGATAACACGGGGGGGTGCCCTCCGTGGGGGTCTTTCAAAGGGGTCCTAACCCGTATTTACTCTAGTTTTGGAGAAAACCACGGAAAACTCCGAACGGTTAGGTCGACAGCCGCGCAATGGGACCCGAATCCAGGAACTTCACACTTCGGCCGTCTACCATTTTCAGTGACATAACCATTGTGCCAGGGTGAGGTAATTGAAATGTCAACACCCTTCTTGGTCATGTTATAATATTTTGTGTAGTTGAGGCTCAATACTCGTGAATAAAAGCTAGGAAAAATAAGTAACGTTTTTGACTGATAGCGAAAATGCCGTCCCAAAAAAGGGACACTAGACATAAATGGGTTAATTTCAAAGTAGTATACATGAAAAATGCATGAAAATTGAAATACATGAAAAATTGCAACATGAAATAATAACATTTATGATTGTAGCACTTACGAAGGTTATAGAACTTATGAATACCTAATATAATTAGAAAATATGAATGATATAGCTACAATCTGGACTTTTAAAAGTCATTTATATGTTAGAGGAATTAAGTGTAAATAACCAACATGTGATTATTTACACATAATTCCTCTGACGCAGGAGACTGCAACTTGTACGTATAATTATCTCTACTGCCCTACCTTATCTCTACTATCTCTACAGCATACATTAACATTTTAAGTTTTTAAAAAGTACAAAAATAATATTTTAAATAAATAATTTTAGGGAATCTGATTTCTCCAGAAATTATTATTTCTGGAGAAATCTAGTAAGCTTCATTTTCTGTAAAGTGTTGAGAAATTAATGTTTATATTTATGACACATATTTCCAAGTATTATGAACGGGGAAAATGTGTGCAATGTTCATTTTTGTCTGTTGAGGAGTTGCTAGAACTTGTTCTCTGAAATACACATGAAAATCGCACAAAAGAAGTCTTAGTAATCTTTAATTCTCACCTTAGCTAATACGGATTGATATAGACTTTAAAAGTACCTATCATTAATGTTATAAATGAGAATTTGAATATTTTATTTCACCTAAATTAATACGAAATGATAAAACGAATTTAGTGGTGAAAACTAAGTAAAATCTTCAGTTTATAACATTACTAATACGTACATTTACCGTCTTCATTTGGATAAAATTGGCAAAGAGCAGTCAAATTTCGAACGTAATTCATTGTCGTACATATTCCTGTGACATTCGCAGACCTAATTTATTCAATCTTTAATAACAAACGCTGCCCCGGTGCTAAAACGGATGATATCATTTATCTGTTGAGATTAATAATTAGGACCTCGAACCAACGAAACCTACATTTTCCCGATCAATAAATTCTACTATGGACAGTTGCATTAGTCGCTAATCTTGTAGGTGTTGAACAGTAGCCAAATTATAGCACGTCCGCACATACGTTTGAGGGGTCTTTCTAATTTCACTTTCCGCTAGAATTCAGATATTTCACTATTTAATAAATTACGCTTCCGAAGTTCAGACTGTTATAATAAATGAATCATTGTTCGTATGGAGTGCATTAGAACACGTATTCTCGTATCGAGGGGGTACCTCAAAGAATTTGTAGTCCTGGAAAACATGAGGATGCAAACATGCGTGGAATGCTATTAGTTGTAAGAATACTTTGTCTTTTAAAATAATTTGAGTATGTTGACAGTAATTTGTCTTTTAAATGAGACTGGATTCTTTGTTGCAATATGTATAGATATACCGGGTGTTTTCGAACTCTTTGATCAGAGGGGAACTTAAAAAACTATTGTCTTTAGCACTACACTTACAGTATGAAAAATTTCACTGATCCCCTGCAATTACTTTTTTAATCTTTTATGGCATAAAGCTGAAATTTTGTACTTCCCTTAATTAATGTTTGGGGCACATTTTACTCACGGGGAATGTTTCTGTAAGAAAAACTTAAAAAAAAAAAAAAAAAAAAACAACGTATTTTGCATTTATTTAGGTTTAATCTCCTGAAAATATTAATCGATCCATAAAATTTTGTATTTTTTATGCCACTTTGTGATTTATTGTACAGATCTATGATCAATATTTAAGGAATAAAGGTCAGTGTTTTTGAGATACCCTGTATACATAATTGTTTTTAAAGAGCTTGGGTTTTTATGATGCTCTGAATATGCAGTAATGTGATTGTCTACTGAATTTCTTAATGTTTTTATTTTCCTTTATTTTTGGGATCATGGTTTATGTTTTTATATTAAGGACTTTATTTATAGCTTTGGCTCTTTGCAGAGTTACTCATATATAGCTATAGATGTTAGTTTGTACAGTAAAAGCACTTTATGCCAACATTTTTAAAAGAGAGATTTATCTTCATTTATTTACTTTGTCTCGATCCTGAATTGTATTAGTTATCCATTGTTATATGTGTATTTCCGCGTTTCTATATATTTCTGGCTTCGTTGATATTAGTACTTAGTTTTTAATTTTGTTTACATAAATATACATCGGATTTCTCAAAAGGTTCGTTACAAATGTTTAGGAATGATAGAGTTTACCAAGCACACTAGCAAACACGCATAAATGTAATGGTTTCAAAACCTGTCTCCTTTGCAACCGTAAATAAGTACTTGAAAACCCAGTCGTACTTCCCAAATGAGAGTCTCATAAACTATACGTTTGATCTCCAAAAAATGCATCGTTAGAAAACTAAATATGACCGTTCAGCTATCCAATGTAGGTCAGTATTTTTACGAAAAATAAAATTAACAACTCATGAAAGAGGTCGTAAATTTCATTGATTCATCAACGCTTCTTTTAAAGTGATCATTAACTGGTGTAAGAGGACGACGTTTACGACCTTTTGCATTCCGCTGTTTTTCCAAGATTTGCGTAGTTGGATTTGGGAAGTGTGTGTATGGAAGTCGACGCACATAAGCTGAATGATGATAAGACTAAAGAAAAGGGGCACTTTTTATTTGACTCACGAATTTAATCTGGCTTGCTTTCTACTTGGAATGCATTTTTATTGAGCATGGTTTTTGAGATTTGGAATTTATGAGCTAAGTTACTGTTAATGTTTCATATTACATTGTTGCTCGTTTTTACACGTTTTACTTTGACGCTATGGATAAGTGGCCTCTTATACTCACTGCTGGGGTTCAACATTTAATTAATTCTAAAGATTTGAAGGTATTCTAATTTTCTATTTGAGCGTATATCATATTATGTTTTTTATAATTAAGAATAATGTAATAGAACTCTGTAGCCATTAAAGCTCTTAAGCCATTCCCTTTTTTAACTTTGCAAATTTTACTTAAATGTTTTTAAATATTTTGCTTTGTATATTTTCAGTACTTCGTCAAAGACAGGGGAGGGTTGTTTTTCCATTTCTAAATAACACAAACGCACACACAGAGCACACATGTATCTATAAAATATTGCATAAACTGTCAAAAGAAATATATCGCACACCAGAAACTTGAAAGACAGCAGTATACACTTTCACAAATATTTATTCTGGCATTAGTGACGTTTATTTATTATTTTTCAGAAAAAGCGCTCTAAGAACTAGACATAAGAAATACGAAAATATATTTGTAATCTTCGTTTTTTCTTGTCGGTACATTCACGTACTTTCATCATGTATCGAGGATTTTCTAGACTGCATATCAGATAGTTCGGAATATCTGATTCAAATATTTACTTGACAGATGTTTTAAATCTGAGCGCGATAAAGCTTATACTATTTACATTTTTCATAATATTCTTGGGTTTATTATTTATTCAAAAAATCCGTTATAAAACATACACCTAAATTTTAATTACTTGTGTACTATGTAAAATTTTTATAGCTACATATAAAAAAATTAGGCCCTATCGCATTTCTTGAAATTCGGAATATGAAGCTAGAATGAGTGTCTCTTCCAAAATTCTACAGAGAAAAATATGGACATATCCATCATAAAATATTTAAAAAAATATACGACAAACATTAATTATTAAAATCCCAAAACAAATGTAACAATAGTAGGCAATACAAAGTCCTATTGGTCGATATGAAGCGAAAGTATCTGAGTATGTTCAAAGATTCTTTTTCTTAAACTAACCAAAATATAATATATTGAAAAAATTTCAGTGGAAGCATTTTTGTGAAAAATTTTACCTTTTGCACTTCTTGCACCTTCCCTGAAATAGTTTTCTCGCTACATCACTGTATATGTACCTATGTAGGGCGATTCAAAACATGGAAAATATGTAAAGGAGTGGTAGAAGGAGCCAAAGACGTTTCAGAATCCCATAGCAATGAGGTGTCGCAAACGTTGTCTTCATTACCCTGTTAATAATTACTCTGTGATGCGCATTAGAACCCCTTAAAATGTCCTCCGACCAAGTCACCCTCTGAGGGATATACCCCTCGTTCAGGTTCGTCTCAGCACACACAATAAATTGAAAGATGTGTTGTAGTGAACTTTCGTGATTTCTCAAAAACAAATGCATTTTTCACATAAGGCACTTGACTAAAATTCATATTTCGAAAATTTCTATTTCATTTTATTGATAAAGTTGAAGGATAAAAGACCACTGTTTAGGAAACTCCATTTAAAAATTGGACGAACCTTCCAACAAGTCTCCATCTCCCCCTACCCTGAACTCTTCAACCCACAAACCACTTAAAGTGATTATTAACGGGTAATGAAGACGACGTTTCCGACTCCACATTGCTATGCGATTCTGAACAGTTTTGGTTCCATCTGCGACGCCTTAAATTTTCCCCAAGAGTTTACTATCACACTTTATATATACATATATACTCATGAAACTTCTATTAATGCAAAAGTCCCCAAACTAAGATATATTTTATAAACTTTGGGATTTATAATCAATGAAGCAAGACCATTTTCCCCTCATAATCCGTTCCACTGTATGAAAGAAAAAAGCTGTCAAACAAAAGCAAATAAACTTCTACAAAACCTGCAATCTACTACAGTCCTAAAGGTTGAAAATGAATAAATTTCAAATTCAATCAATCATCTGCTTCCATTAAAATTTGAGAAGTCGTGTTTTTCGTACATTGTAACTCCAACAAAATTTTCAATATTAAAAAAAATCATGTCATTTTCGATGCTTTGACAGCAGCTGTCGCTTGCTATTTGCGGCTGTAGCTTGTGTTATACTCAAGGTTAATAAAAAGGTACAAGCAGTTTTGGAATCTCAAAGATTGGATCTTTAGTTTTAGGCAGCGTAACCAAAATGTTAATTTTCGCCAAAAATTATATTTTCAGCGCAGCCGGATATGAATGATATGTTATTCACAGAATACTGATACCAATAAATACATGTATTAGTAAAAGACTTTATAAATTACCAATGAAGATATTTTTAATGTTATGGGTTCCGGAAAGTAATGTAGCTCTTATGTAAGTAATTAGTTTGAAATTTCATAATAAATCTCAAGTTGTTTTTCAGTTTTCTCTATTTTGTGATGAGGGGATTCACATTAATCGTTTGAAATAGTGTCTTGTAAGCCATATTTCACTGGAAAAGATAATTTTAACCTTTAAATACCAGAAAATCGTTCATTTTGCTGCATCTTTTGTTTCTGTTTTGAATAACGGAAAACAAATACTGTAATTAATTTTCAATGCAAATTTTTATTATTATTAAAATGAATAAATCATGCTATTTTGTTACAATTTCTTGGAATAATCAGAAGCTTTATACGACATTATTAGTTCATTTAAACATTATGTTTAAACATGCATAGTTATATGCATGTATTAGTGATTCCATTTTATTTTAAAATATAATTGCATAGTTTACAAAAATACTTCACTATTTATTAAAATCAGCATTTTCTGTTTGAGTAAATTTTTCGGTTCAATGCACACTGGAATTCAAATGCGTTTCCTCTCTATCACTCCTCTGATAAAAATTATCGCTAATTTTCAAATTATTTTGAAATTTAGGAGCAATTAAAGCTTCTCACTTTATCAATTGGGGGGGGGGGAGAAATTACTTCAGTTTCTTCCACGGCTTGATTATTTAAGTTACCTACTACAAATGCTTACAATGCTACAAATGCTTCAAATACCTTACAAATGCGCCCATAAAACTGAGAAATGAAAACCCACCAAAGTCTATTCAAAATATATATTTTCTCGCGAATTTAAGAGTGTTTCATTAATCACACCAACAATTTTGAAATAAGTAATTATTGTCTCCCTCCGGAGCAGCATGCTTCCCTAAGCCGCTTTACAGAAGAGTATGATAGCTGGGAAAAGAAAATCTATCAAGTATGAAGAAAACTTTCCAATTTACTTTAAAATGACCCGCTTCTGTCAACATTGTCAAAGGCTTCTAAATCAGAAGAAAAACTTATTACTTTAGCAACATAAACTGAACTTTTGCGAACTCCAGAGCAGTATCGTCTCCCGACGAATTTCTTACAGAGAAGATATTAATAAATAATATTGTAGCCCTATAAGCTAAAGGAAAGTTTATCAAAATTGAAAAATAAGCGATACGAAAATCATATTTATCGTTTTATCTTTCATGAAATGTACAAGTGTACGTGCTTAGCGTAACTCGGAAAATTGTTTTTGGTGCAAGTTATTTTAAAAATAAAAGGATTACCTTCCTGTGTTAAGTTATTTATTTTTTAAGAATTATAGATACGTCGAAAGAATATGTGCATATTTTAAAGATAAAGATGCAACATTTATGGATTGAGAAAAAAGAATAGTAATGCTTTTCGTGCGGCGTTTGTCGAAAATACTATGACACAACTCTTGTAAAATGATTTTTTTTAGTCTCAATTTAAAATATTGCAGATATTTAACGTAACGATAAACATTTTCCCAGAAATTAATTGTAAATAAATAAAAAATTCAAATTTTTATACGGCCCCCGTACAAAACATTAACAATTAGTAAAATGTGTCCCTTGCATTAATTTGGAGATATACAAAATTGCAGTCTTTCATTGTAAAAAGGCTCAAACATATGGAAATAAACATTTGTTGACTTAAACCAATTTTGAAAAGCTCCCGAAGATTAAAAAATTACACCAAAAATCGCTTTCTACACAAATTATAAAAGAAAACAATGATTTCATAACGCTTTTGCTATTATTGATATTGCATGGCCTTTTATCAACTGTGTTTAAAGATATCTTTGAGCATTTTTATGATGAAAGACTGAAATATGTACATCACTTGATTAATGCATGTGGAACATTTTACTATTGAGAATATTTTTGTACGGGAGTTGTACAAAAATTTAAATTTTGTATTTACTTAGATTTAATCTCCTGAAAATATTTTAATCGAAATCATGAAATTCTTTAATTTTTTCATGTAACCTCGTAATTTATTTTATAAATCTATCACCAGTATTTAAGGAAAAAAATCCTAGGTAACTATTTTTGAGACACTTTGTATACAGTCATTGCTGAAGAAAATCGGCGTTATTAGCCAGTCCCGTAATCAATTGAAATAAATTAACGATAAGAAACAGTTACATGGTTAAACTGAAATTATTGTAGAAGGAAATATATTTGTTTTCATTTTCACATATCCTAGTTAAGGTGTCTGGAATTTTGGAGACTTGTATTCTATTATTGTGTGAATTGCAAGAAAAGCCTTAACCAAATTATAATTTTTTTTTTTGTGTGTGTGTGTGGGGTGGGGGTAAAAGTCTTTTAACTGCTTAATTGAAATATCCAATTTTATTTTTTTACAAGTCAAAATGATTGTTTCACGAGAGATTGACTCACAGTTTCTCACAGTTTTACTTGTCCCATCTGATTGCATAGAATTTGAATAATAAATACTGTATTTTTATGTGAATATGTTAAAATCATACACACTGCATCTACAATCAAAAGTGTAAAAGCAAAAGCCCTTACGTAACTTAATTTAATAATAGAACGCTTATTTCTATGACATTTATAAAAATTTATATTACCGCTTTAATCAACAGATTGCATTTCAAAGCTCTCTTCAACTGGCATTTCTCTGATGAGAGTAAGCGAAATGTGGGTGATTTGTAGTCTGATAATACCTTTCAAAGAGTATCTATACTGCTTCGAAAATTGCGTCAGACTAGATACTCTTTGTAAAGTACATTTTTCCACGCGTAAATTTTATTTCATTCTTCACGATTAGTTTTCTGTGATTTAGAAGCATTTGTATTATCTGTTCAATCTTCAACCTGAATAATATCGCAAATGCTAGCTCCAAAGTTCGCATGTCCTATTTGGCTATATAATATACGTACAGTTTGTTTTCTAATTTACTACTTGAGTACCAACCAAAACTCTTTCCCATAATATGTAGTTTTAAAGCAAAGTATATCTTTCGTCGCGTAAATTTTATTGCATTATTTATAGATTAGTTTTAGGAGATTTAAAAACATTTGTATTATCTGTTCAATCTTCAGTCGGAATAAAATGGCAAATGCTTGCTTCAAACTTCGCACGTTCTATTTAGATATATAATATTTGACTAGTTTGTATTCTAATTTACGACTTGAGTACCATCGAAAACTCTTTCCCAGAATATATAGTTTTAAAGCAAATATAATTCAATAAACTTTAGATAAAACTGTAAACTATTCGTCCGTAGTCATTAAATCTATTTGTTTTTGTCTTTTTTTTTACAAATACTAAATACTAAATTTTAAAAATACTTGTTTGAAAAATAAATCAGAAAATTATTTTCTTCTCGTCGAACGAACTATTTATTTCATCCTGAATCTAACATTAATGAAAGGATGTGGCAGTCACTGCAGTTAGACAAACAGAAAATGTTATTTCTCGCTTCTGTATCACTCTTTTTGGCGTTGTTGCACCATAATATGTAGAATAAGAAGTTCTCTGTTATATTTAAGTACTTTTGAAATAATGCTTTGATAAAATAAAGAAATCCCTTAGTTTCGGAGAAAAAATTATATTTTTGCGTGACAGAGTAGGCTACACAAGGATGCAAGGCAGAGGATTGGGGAAATGAAAAAGTTTTAAATGACGATCCTTCACAAGAGTCAGAAAAAAATATGTTAGATTCAACAAATACAGATTGCTATTAACAGCAGAAGACAAAAGAGAACAGAAGAAAAAAGAAATAGATTTTTTTTATGAAAGATTATAAAATTAGAATGTTTTAGTTTATAAATTCTTTTTAACATCTTAATAAAGATTACCAGAGCTACTGATTCACAGCAGTAGGGATGAAGAAAATGGGAAATGTGATCACAAAATATTCTAAATATTGGACATTAAAGAAACACATTCAAACAAGTTTTTTGGGAAAGAGTTCTATGTCTTAAAATTTATATATAAATTTTAAATAAATATAACAAAGTAACAAACATTTATTTAATAGGTAAATGTTTGTTATATTACATATAGAACAAACAGTAAAAATATACGAATTCAGATAATTTCAAATAGTCTGAAACCTTCATGCATTTATTATTGGAAAGCTGTTATTCTGTATACAGCATGAAATTATAATACACGAAGAATAATTACCAATCAAATGTGATCTCTTTGTCTAAAAAGAAACCAGCAACTACATAAATGCAACATAAAAATATTGACAAATAACGAAATAAAAAAAAATAAATAAAAGTAAATAGATGTATAAATAAAGCAATCATAATTGGAGTCGCCTTGCCATTGGGGTCACGATTATTGAGAATTATTCAATATGTTTTTTTTTCTTCAAGGACGGGTACTTGCCGATGAGGCAGTCGCCTCTACTACGGCCCGAGATATTGTCAATTTTATTATTTGGGTACCCAGTGAACGGGCAACGTTACCCCCTATGAAGGGACGGACAAGTTAACACCCAAGTACAAGCCGGGAATCGATCCCAGACCGAAGATATGATAGAATAATTCTTTAGCCACTACATCACCCACCTATATTGTTCAATGTTTACAGCATATGTGACGGCTAATGCAAAAAGTGAAAGGTAAACCGAGCTTTAACCGATTAAAGTGCGAATTGCGGCTTTGAGGATAAAGCCCGAGGAGTTCACAACGCTTTCTCCTACTACCTACTAAACTGGTCTTTAAAACTGGTCTAAGCCAATCCTAGTCGATTAACCCTTTAACGCGGAGTGTTCCCGCTCTGGGAACACCAAACTCTGACGTTTTGACTATTGCCAGTCATAAAGAATAGATTTGATTTCTATAAAAATAGTTGCGGATGACATAGCTCCACGAAAATACTTTACTTTTTAGCACGTCATTTCCCGTAAAAAAATTGTCACGATTACTTTTAACAGCACTGACATTTGCTGAAAAACGGAAGAATGCAAGAACAGCTGGAGAGATTGCTCAATGCTGAAAAAAGGGCAGCCGTTGCCATCGCTCGACTTAAATACCAGCAAGATGGCGGACGATCGATACGTTCATCGCGTGCCCCAGATCTAGAGACCCATTTTTGACGCAGCTGGCTGCGCGCACAGCCAGCTGCGATTGTGCTTGCTGGTAGTTAAGTCGAGCGATGGAAACGGCTGCCCGTTTTTCAGCATTGGGAAAATGTTGCCCCTCAAAGGGTTAAGGCCCGAAGATTTCCCAGCGTTTTCACCTTATCCGGCTGAAACTGGGACTAGCTGGTTTGTTAACAAATCCAGATAGTGGATAATTAAGTAGTTGGTAACTATCGTACCATCCATGGCCTGTGTGTGTTTGCTTTATAAAGTCTTGACGAATATATCTGAAAAAATGGAGATCGAAAATGTATTTGGATCAAATTTATATTAAAAATTCCAAAACGCTTTGTTCTCTAAAGCGGTAATGTGTCCTTATTCATGGTTTACCTTCATTTATGTATTACCTAATAATATGAATTGCTTTATAAATAAATGAAATTCAACTTCGGGCTTTAACCAATATGGATTGCTTAGCCGGTTAAAGATGAAAGGGTTGGAAACTTTTCGGGCTTTAGCTGCGAAACCTTGGCAATCCCAACCGTTTAAACCTTTCATTCTTTCTTTAGCCCTAACACGCATGAAGTAAATAAATTTCAGCTATTCATATAGTAGACGTAGATTCCTCAATCTCCAGCAGTTTATTATATGAGCTTAGCTTATTTGCACCCATTTTAAAATGTAAATTTTGCTGGGATGTAATTGGGAAGAAAGGAATCACCCGCCCTCCTCCAAAATTGAATTTTTGTTGACAAAACGATAAAAATACGTCTTCCTTCGGAGAAACTCTGCCTTTTCTATTTATTTTCAAGTATTTTTTCCTATATGCCTAAAATTTGGTTTCTTTTTTTTCCCTCTACGCACACAAGGACACAACAATGAAATCCCAAATAAAGTATTTTTAGTGCATGCAAATTACTTTCTGTTGGTGAATTTTAATGAAATTATTAACAGTCAAGAAAAAAACTCTAATACGTTTAAATGATATTTTAAAACACTGTTTCACATAATACAGTTTATTTGTACGTCATAGTTTCTTTAACGCGTGAAGAATACGGACTGGACAAATACTCACAGATGGACAAATAGTTATTTTAAAACAGTAAGTTAAATTAAACCAGTTTGATTAAGCTTTAATGTATCATTTAATGAGTAGGATCTCTTTAATGTATATATTAAAAGGTAAATATTTTTAAGATTAAATTCTTAACTGAGAGAAAGATTCTTCAAAGTATTATTTTGTAAATAGCACTCTCTAAGTTTCTAGTTTCATCTACAAAAACTTTCGCTTTCTAAGCCCCCTTTAATAAACTACTTGCTCTATCAGAAACTGTTTTTGAAAACATTGAAATATTTTCAATAGTTATTTTAAAAAAATACTGTACTGTTAAACAAAAAAAAGTTAAAGAAAAAATTAACAAAATATAAATGACATAAAATAATCAGTGCTTTAACTTTATTTTCTCATTTGCATTAGAATTCAATTAACTGTTAGTTTAGTCTGGAAGTGTGTAAAGCTGTATGCTTTATTCTATATATTTTGAAGAAAATTAATAAAATTAAAACAGTTGAGTTGAAAGATGGTTTAAGTACTAATTGATACTTAATCATACATTGTACACCCTCCAAAAAACGTATTCGAGCAAGAGAGAAATTTCCTACGTTGGTTTCGTATATTAAAAACTATTTATCGTAGAATATGAATTAGGCTATGTTTAAATATGACTTTCCATATTTCTATCAAGTTGTGCGTTTTTCAAAAACTCAATTATTATTCGCAAATCTAAAATAGGAAATTTCTCTCTTGCTCGAATACTTTTTTTGGAGGGTGTACACCCACTCAGAAAGTATTCGAGCGTAAGTCGAATTTCCTATGTCGGTTTTATATGTAATGATTTTTTTAATCTTTTAACTTTGTTAACTTGATGGAATCTTTTTTTTCGCAGTGCATAATACATAAACAAATATTTTAGCTGTTTGGCTTTACTTAAAAAAAGTGTTATTGATAAACTGCTTTGTCAGTTGTATTTTTTATTTTTGTTAAGATTCACTACCGTTCATAAAAAAAAAAATTAAAGCACAGTATTTTTCCTATGAAAGAGCATTTGCGAAGCGAACATCAAAATAAATACGATTTAAGATACAACAGATCTTGCAACCAAGTAAATAACTAACTTCAGTCCATTGAAAAATTCTGATGCTACTTTTGACAGGATTTTCTAATTTTCTACTTACAACATTTTGCTAAGAAACAGAGCAAATGGTACTAATATCAGAAATAAAGTCATTTCCCTTTCAAGAAAAAAAAACGTTTACACCACTTTGCTTTTTCTTAGCTCAATTAATAAAACATTTTATTAATGTTTATAACAGCACAAAATGTAAAAATAAACTTAATGAACTTAAAACAAATATATATAAATATACGGCATATTAAAAAATTCTTTCCGTAAACCGTACTACAAGCTACTGTGTTTTACCTAATATATAATTTTATTTAGAGATTGAGCAGTGAGGTCAAAACATAAGTTGTAAGTATGTACAAATAAAAAGAGTAATACCATGACGCAAACCACAGTCGGTACGCATGTAATCCTACTATGAAAAGAAAAGAAACAGCGCCTAAAGAAATAGAAACAGAAGAACAAAAATGAGCTTAACAAAAGCAGTTTTAGTTTCAAATATTTGCGGATATTTTTCTGTATCCAGTTTTCTACGTCTGCCTTTCGTACTGTTTTCCCAAAATGTTTCCCGTTTTTCATAGCATTTTTGACGCGTGAACTATCAGTTTTTGCTTTGTATTATCAATCTGCATGCTATCTGTGATTTTTTTCTCGATGTAAACACAGAAAAAAGAATTGGTTTCCCTTTTCTTTCTCTAAAGATTATATATATATATATATATATATATATATATATATATATATATATATATATATATATATATATATATATATATATATATAATGTGTTCAGTGCGTTCATACTAAAACACACATGTCTAAACTAGCGAACATCTGTTACTAGTTTCTAATTGATTCTACAATTCATTATCTAAAGGAATGATTAATCGCAAACAATTGCTGAAGTGTCACTAGAAATTAAACGGTTATTGTTGTTTTTGAATTATGATGGAATAAATGTGGTATTAGGGTATTGAGTTACCACCTCACACATCAAGATGACGTGTAATGAAATATAGATGTACACAGCGAAATTATATTGAAATTAATCTACTATTCTAGTTCATCAAAGTCGATAGAGGAATTATAGCCAGCGTTATTTGATGTGATTATTGTGTTTGAGTGAATTTATTTAAGTTCGAGGTAACATGTTGAATAGCAGTATGTGTAGCAGTGAAGTGGAATCACGGAAAGTTATATCCCTAATACAGGAGCGCGCGCAAAAAAAAAAGAAAAAAAAAAAAAAAAAAAAAAAGGACAGAATCAGACGCGACATCATACTTATACAATTGATATGTACAGAAGTTGAAGCATAATTTTTCTTTATAAATGCAACTTCCAGACTGGATTCAACAAATGACGGCTGCGTTGTTGGATCATTTGTCTAAATCAACATCAATACATTATCCACGCAGAAAAGTAGATCATCAGTGGCCATTAGATGATAATCTTATGAAATTTGATATAGTATCCAGTTATATCAAATAATACGATCTACGTTATAAATTTTGGAATATTTCAGTATAATAAAAATTGTAATGCATAGTTATTTTACTAAGTTTTGACTGAATCCTTATCACTCTACGTAGGAGCTATGGTTTTTGTGCCTCAATTTCAATGCATTTTTTTTCATAGCAGAAAAAAAGCAAATGCAGCATTATTAGAACTTCTTTTTAATTTCGGGGTACTCACGCATATAAAATAAAATCCTTTTCTATAAAGCTTGATTTTGATTAATGCAGGGTTTCTCAAGCTGTGGAGCGCGCAGAGCGTTTGCAGGGGGAGAAGGGGGGGGGAGAAAAACCAAGGAGCAAGCAATTATACATGTTTTTTAAAAATCATCTTATTTAATCTCATTTTTACTCAAAAATATATCCATTTTCGCTTAAAATGTTCATTCAAACTTTACTGATAACATTATTTTGTAGAAAATTCGACTAAATGTTCATTGTTAAAGATTAAATAACTGAATGTATGCTGAAAATTGTGAAGGGGGGGCGACACCGTATGTTAGCCTCTGTTGGTTGGGCGACGTTAAAAGGTTGAGATCCGCTGGATTAATATATGATTAATCTCATTACACAATAGTAAATTTCTGATCAAATGTTTCTTTTTTATCCACTTTCTATCTATGGAATGCGGGTTGTTGCCAAAACTGGCCACCTCAGAACAATCGCATATTTGCTTTCTTTGCTACAGTGAAAATGATAAATAATATATACTTACGTTTACTAAAGTTTGATTTCAACTCACTGCAAAATTTATGAAATCGTCAATCAGTTAATACACAGCTAAGATAAGTTACATAATACGATATTTTTCAATGTATGATATTTGAACCTATTATAGTCAGTATTATGTATTTTAATATTATTTTATGGAAATGCATTTGAAAACGTATTTCAAAATACTTAAAATTAAAATTAAATGTATTAAGTCATTCTGTAGCTGTTTTTAGAAAATAGTAACGATTTCAAGCAACAAGGTACCCTGTTTTTGAAGACATGGATATTGATAACATGATTATTAATATTGAAATTCTTCGTTGTCTTTAAGCTAATAATTATTTATGAACAAGTTCTTAATTTGTGTTGTCACGAATATAATCTCAAGATAATGAGTTTGGGAAAATTTCTAAGTTAATGTAATACTCATAAAAAATATTTCTCGTAAACTGAATAATAATTATCAATGCTGTATTTCGTTTAGTATAGAATCAGCTAAAAGGGGTTGATAAAAAACCTGCATGCGTACGTTTTACATGTTTTAGATCGTATTAAGCATATTTAAATTACTTTCCCTTATTCTGTGTTTGTACGGCTCTAGCTCATGTGTAACCAGCTGTAAGTACATTTTTGGGGTAGTTATTTTTAGTGAAGGAAATTACATAGTTTAAAAGCTATGGGTTTGGGTTTTGTATTAATTATTAGTTGTCGAAGGAATGCGCGGCTTGTCGACTTTCGGATAAACTTTAAAAAAAAATAATAATTTGGTTAACGAGTTTGAAGTTGTGCTAGTATATGTGCATTTTTAATTGTTGATGATTAATATTATCTTATCAGTTTGACGTATAAGTTCATTGGGAAAATGAAACTTACTTGAAAAGAACTTGAAATTGTATATTTTTAAATATTGGAAGCGACCCCTAAAATTCATTTGAAAAATTTGAAATTTTAACACATTTCCTTCTTTAGATCGTAGAATAAAATGGCAGGGTGCCCCTTAAAAATTTTAAAAGTTTATTTTTTAAGGACCACCCTACTGTACATATATATTACAATGCGAGCTATTTTTGTTATGAATATTTGGGTGTTTGAGCCTTGCGCGTATCTGTGATCTATGACTCATTGTGGTTTTTCTTTTCATATGTTTATTCTTTTTTTTCAATATTCGATAGGTGTGTTCGTATCTTTTTCTACATCTCTGTTGATTATAGTACTTAGTTTAACATTTTATCTCTCTGTCTATATCTATTTACTTGAAAAGGCTAATGCTTAAAATTATTTAAAATTATTGATATATTTTACTTAAGTATAAACCGTTATACACTTGAAAGGTATAGTATATCTTGATAGATCGGTCATTAATTAATTTGTTATATGCAATTCAGTACTTGAAAATTATTCTTAAAAGGTAAGTACACATGCTCATAAGCAAGCTGACAAAGTAAACCTTACTGGACCACAGAAAGGTTATGAAGTAAGCCACAATGTTTTCAAGGATATTAAGGTAAGTTAGGGTTAACTTTTTTAAAGAACTCTGAAGAATAGTTAGGTAAGTAAGGGTAAGTACCAGTTTCATTCTACTTTAAACATTTTATTATGGAAGTTTAAAAATATTTTTTCAAAATGCACTTTGTGATCTTCCACTTAAAATTTTCAAAAGAAACAAACTCTAAAAGTTGATGTTATAAAATAGTTATGATAAGATAACCATCAAATGAAGATATACTATTGGGGAGTGATTTGTATGTTTATGATTTAATCTATTATGTAAGTACAAAATAGTAAATAGCAGAGTGTAGAAGTGACAATGTGAAGGATTGTACTTTTTATGAAATACAAAGCTCTTTTGAAAATAATGTTGCACACCGAGGAAGGTTTATTTAATAAAAAAAATTGCTAACAATAATAAACGATAGTGAAGAATGAGAAATGTACAAAATGAAAAATCAATTTAATGAAAAGGGTTTCTTTCTTCTACAGTTAAAAAAATAGTTTTTTTAAACTATTACATGGGATTTTTCTTTAAAGCAGGTAACATTTATCAAAGTAAAATCTTGCTTATTAAAATTTTTGCATTTTAGTTGTTCACATTCTTTTATTGCAAAGAAAAAAAAAACAAATATAATTGCTGTTTGATTTACCGAAGACTGCATTTTAAAAAAACATTTAATCTCAACCGTGTTTTGTTTCTGACTTATCAGATGAGTGATAAGATACAATTAAAAACGTCTAACGCACCAAACGTTCTCATTAATCGCACACCATTTATAAGCTTTACAAACAGCTGAATAAAATGCGATAAAATAGCGCGATAGCTCTTTTGTTAAACATTTCCTTCAGAAAATTTATAGCTAAGCGATAAAACATTGCTCACACCGTACCTACCTAATCTTTTGTTACATTATAAAATTAAATAAGTAACATTTTCCTAATTACATAAACGTACTCTGACTCGTAATTCATGAGTCGGATTACACCAACTGATACAATATTTTGCTTCAGTCTTAATGAAATGTTTACAGCAACATGAATCGTGAAAAAAGACTAATTAGACGAAGCAGTTGCAATTAATTTGATTTAATCCTCCGTTCACTGACAGACTCTGAAAACGTAAAATTCCAATCAGATTACCAATTGTATTTCTACAGACACTTTTGACTAAAATGATTGAAACATCGTCTTTAACATATGAAATATTTCAGTCACTATCTCTCTAAAGCATAAACTCATTCAATAATGGAGAATTTGCAAACACATACTTAAATACGTTTGTGCGAGGTAATAGTAAATACACTTGTGTTAAAATGATGATTATAGACAAAAAACCAAAATTATTACAAGTATTCCTGATATTTTTAAAGATTTAATTATTTCTATTGTGATTCTATAATTTAAAACGGAATATGAGTTTATTTCAAAGAAGTGAAATATTTTAGTTGAAATGGAAATCTCACTTATATAAAAAGTCAAATAGCAACGAATACTTTAATTCTAAGGAACATTAAATAGAAATTTTAAATAAAAGTCAATTTTGAATTAAAACATAAATTAAACACATGTTAAACGAATAGCAAAATGTACAGTAGTGAGTTTCAATATTTAGTATTAAAAAATTATTTCTGTGTGTTATTACAGAATTAACATTCATTTTAAATTTAATTCGGTGGTACACTATAAAGATGCATGAATCCTGTTTTATTATATACTAGCTGCCCGTTCTTCGCACGGTAGGAAAGAATGTTTTCTAAAAATATGACCGTAACAAAACAGAAAAAAAAAAAGTTCGGGTAGTCCCTTCTGTTGAAAGTATTGGGGGATATATTAACGCAACGAAGGGTTATAGTTCAGTTGTAAGACGACCATTGAAGAATGATGAATAAAACACTTTTAATTTCACTAAATATTTATTAACGTGGTATATTGTGCTTTAATCCATATTAACCGTACAAATATACTAATACTACCTATTACTTATGTTATCTATTACTTAAATTAATATTATCTATCTTCATTTCTCTCTCTTTAATGCTCAATATAAAGGAACAGATTGGCTATTTGAAACCAATAGTTTCTTTTCTACTCTTTGGTGCTTCTTTGCAATTTATGCATTAACATAAACGATACACATTTTTTTAATGGTTACCTTTAAACATATCTCCATATATTTTTAAGCATAATTCTTGTCAAATTGGCGTAGAACTGAAAAATATTTCATCTCGACGTGGTGGAAAATATGCAAGCTCTTTCCAATCTAAAGGTTTAAATCCTCCATGGTTCAGTCTCGTGAAAAAAATAAGCTGTGTAATCTGTTAACTGTGTGCGAACAACTATTTAGAATCGCTCAGATTGCGAATTGGACGGGTTAAACTGTGCTGCAGAGTTTAATAATTGCACTCAATTTTTAATTTATGACGCCACGTTCTGTACCCGGGTGTTTGAGTCTGGTTATTTCGCACAGTAGTTTTCAAACGATGTAATATTGAAACTCTCACTTGCAACAGAGTTTTATCTAATATAAATATACTGCCAAAAGTCGCCAAAACTTGACGACATTTTGCGCAGTTTTTAGGAATACATACAATGGCTGTCGTCAAACCGATGGCGAATACTTTGTATTATATTAAAAAGTATTAACCACCTTGTGTCAACTTTTGAATTTCCCACAATTTAAAAAAATGCAAGTTTCCTTTTGTTATTATGGTTGCTGTGAAATCATAGTGTTCAAAAATCGCCAAGGGTAGCTCATTCATTAAACAAAATACTTTTGAATTTTTAAAATAGTAAATTTTTATGCAGATTTCTAACTCATTTTTAAACTCATGACGTCAAAAGGGCGTCAATCTCAGTTGCGACATCTATAATGATTTAGTAAAAGAAGGAAAAAAAAACCCACGTTATTTTACTTTTCTACAGCATAGAAGTTTATTATTTCGCTCGTGGTGAAATATTTTGTCAAAGCTTGGTAACCTAATTAGAATTACTGATGCATTTTTAAACTCGTAACATCAAAATGACGTTGATTTAATTTATTTTATTCCACTTTCTTTACAGTTATGTCTATCTCCAACATATGGATGACATGTCACATGATCACCGTTTCACACAATATTAAAATTTCTAATGCATTTTTAAACTCGCGACATCAAAGTGACGTCATTTAATTTATAATATGGTACATTTTTATACAAATATGTCTATTGCCAGCTTATAGATGGTAAGCCACATGATCACTATTTTAGACAATCGGAAACTGGAAACGCTTTCTGAAGGTGAAAATTATGAAAAAATCTTGGAACGATTCAATTTTGAGAATTTTAAAGTTGACTACGGACTACATCGTATTACGTGTTGGTGCAAAATTTCAAGCCGATCGGTCTAACGGTGTGGGAGGAGTTCTCGGATGAAAAAACAAACAAACAAATAGACAAACAAACAAGCTTTCACATTTATATAATAGATGGCACCGTGCGTTAACTTCATGCTGGTAAATCTTTCAAAAGCGAAATCTGAAGATGTAGAGACTGTAATGCACAAGCTGAAATAACAGTCTAATTGACAGTCAATGAGATTCAATCATCATTATGGTTTAAGTTTTTGAATTGTTATGGTTAAGTTTTTGAATTTTGAACAAGAAGTCCATTCAATTATTATTATCTTTAGTTTTTGAATAGCTTCTCAAGTCAATTTGAACCATAACTGACCTCTCTGGCTCTACAAAAAGCCCTATTAGTAAAAATTACATTGAAATAGCATAAAAATAACTATGTAATAAATTTCCTTCAGATTCGGAATACAATCTTGGGAAAATTTACAAATAAATACTCTAGCAGGATGTGCAGTGCATGCTACAATGCATTGAGTTTTAGATATTTACCAAGTTTAAAGGTTTTATAAACTTGAAAATACTCTCTAAAACTGCTTTAATTTAAACATTTTATGTCAATATAGCCCCGTCTAGATCTACAACAACTTAAATTATCGAAGGTTTCTGTTTTGAAAAGATAATTTTCTCCCATAATAAAAATTTAAGAGTCAATTTTTATTCTAAAATGTTTTCAATTAATTAAAGTTCCTGCTCTGTATTAAGTTAATTAATGCTTTTGTTCTCATTGTATTGGCCGATCTTATTTTCAAGGATTTGTATAAGGAGTCGTTCTTCACCCATGACGTTAATTTAGAAAAGTTGATCAATGAAGAGTGATAGAAAATATCAAGCTGACTAAGAAAGTGTTCTAATTGGATTTTTCTGAACGAAATTAGTGGTTATCTTGCAAAGAAAAAAAAATTATATTGATCTCATTGGCTCAATATACCATTAATGCAGAGATGGCACTTTGCTTTCTATTTTGAAAAATGAACTTCATTTCCCAGAGGAGATATATTTATTTTACGTTCTTGTATGTTACATCTTGCATATAAATGGGAATTTTCGTAGGGAATTCTGTCTTCATAAAATCGAGTTTTCAATGTCTAATATAGAGGAAGGTGGCCCAAAATGATCTTAGCGGGCAAAAAATTCCACGTATGTTTTTTTCCCGACAGGCAACTCTATCTACTAGGTAACACATAAACTAGTTGTGCCAAGTCAAGAAGAAGCAATGGCAATATTTAAGAGATCTGTGTATTACGTGCCTGAGTAGAATTTTTCAAACAATTGAGTTTTATCATATCTCTTATAAGGTAAGCACTAACTTTCCTATTTATGTAGAAATGCAGTCTTTAATGCTCAGTAAAATGGAAACATGACCTGTAGAGCAAGAGCCCGCGGCCGCCAGACCTTCGTCATAGTATAAAAGCTGAAACTTTCTCTGCGCATATTACCCAACAGAGGTAGGAACAATCGGCCACTATAAAGTTTGGATGATCGTGGCTTTGGCAGGTAACAGGTGGCAAAGGTGTATAAAATTGCAGAAAATTTTCGCCATTTCATAAAGCTTCATTTTTTTATATGTTCTTCTTCTCAGTACTAGAAATCACTTTATCCCTTGCCAGACACTTTTCCATTGTGGCAAACCCCCGCCAGACAACCTCAAAGTCGTGGTAAACGTAATTCTTACGAGCGCACTGCAGCATCGTAAGAAAGTTCAGAAGTAGCAGTATAAAATGTGCTTGGCACTTTGTGACAGCTTGACGTACTTCGTCGCGGGAGTTTACGAACACAACAGTTTTCCATGACTTTGAGGTTGTCTGGCGGGGGTTTGCCACAATGGAAAAGTGTCTGGTAAGAGATAAAGTGATTTCTAGTATTGCGAAGAACATATAAAAAAATTAAGCTTTATGAAACGACGAAAATATTCTGCAATTTTATACACCTTTGCCACCTGTTACCTGCCAAGCCACGGTCATCCAAACTTTATAGTGGCCGATTGTTCCTACCTCTGTTGGGGGGTATGCGCAGAGAAAGTTTCAGCTTTTATACTATGACGAAGGTCTGGCTGTCGCTGGCTCTTAGACTATTGGTTTACTGAATAGAATATGCTTTTAGATGTAAATTGCGTTTGTTTAGTTCGTTATGTTTCCCGGCGTGTTTCAGTAATATCACCTAAAGTGGGTAGCCATACTGCCAGGTAAAATGATCCATCGACAAAAGAAACACCAGTACCGGATCCTAGTCACCATGGCAGACTTTCCGACATTCTCAAAATGCGTGGCTCTCCATTCATTATTTAATTTATTTCTGCGTTTATTATGCGCCGTAATTTTTGAATTATAATTTTGAAATATTCCATTTTATTGTTTGCGACAATTTTTTATTTTAAAATTTTCATAAAATAAATTATGCATACTATATAATTGTAAAACTTATTTTATTTCACTATACACAGTCGTAATTAACTTTTACATCTTTTATTTTGCCTATAAAAAACAATTTACAATTATTTTCAAATGAAGGATTATTTTGATTTTGGGTGAGGGTAAAATGATCCTTTGGGCTCTTTTCTGAAAGTTTGTCTTTCTTGTTACGCCATTTGGGTTTAAAATATTATTAAAATATGTTTATGATGCAAAATATAATGTAAAATATTCTGGCAAAGGACCAACGTCTATGTTATTTTATGGAAGTTTTCTCTTAAGGGGATCATTTCGGGCCACCTAACCCTAAATTAAAGATAGCGTCTCTTGTACTGTACCCATATAGTATTGTGACTTCACAAGTTGTATGCATGCTGGTTATCCAGTGATTTTATGATTTCATGTAACGAATGTAACATTTTAGACGTCACTGCCAGCAAGATTGCTGTATGGGTTGCTGTATGTATGGGATTGCTGTATGTTATCAATCAAATGGAAATATTTTGAGTAGAATATTCAGAAGTTACTAGAAGATTTTACAACAATTTGAATTATCATAAACAGACGAGGGTATTTTTATTAAAGTTCTATTAAACTAATTTTGAATTAATTGAAGCTTTTAGCTGTCATAAAGATTAATATTTTTATTCTTTGTGCAAGTTATTCTTGTACTGACCGAAGCTTTGACACATATCAAGCCCAAATTTTTGCCAGAGTAAAGCTAATGCTTGAACCTGGAAAATAAGAACAATTTTGACCCGTAAACAAAAATCACTTTCCCTTTTTTAATACCAGTTTTGAAAGAAGTTTTAACAATTGATTCCTTATAACTTTTCTCAAGATTTTGTTAAAAACTTGTTACTTTTGTTAACAACTGAATAAAAGACGGATTTTTTTTTCTCTCCCCCAAACTGTTCTTTTGTCTTTTGCTAGAGGGATCGAAAAGAAATTACTCCAAAGAAGACTACACTACATCAATAAGGAACTTTCATCGTTTGAATGATAAAGTGAAATTTTTTTAAACAGAAATATTAAAAAAAAATGTTTAAACCAGTTAAAGTCATTTCAAGATATATAAGCAGATTAATTAATAACTGATGATGCAAACCGAAATGAAAAGAGCACAAAAATTTATCGAACTAGAGCAAAAAAATAAGCTGTTTTGAAGCCCTCATTTCGGGCAGCTTTTGTTAAAATTTGTGTAAAAAATTTATGCTATATTTTAGTGCAATATATATTCATCAATGAAAAGTGACAACAGATGACTAAGAAAATTGGTCATATTAAATTAATACTTATATTCCAAATCAAAAAGCTCTATCGGTATAAGTGGCTCAATCCACCAAAAATCCAGAAAAGATAGTTTATTCCATCTTCAGAAGAATAAAGTTCGTTTCCTTAAAGAGAAATGTTTCTTTTGTCTGGCTGAAATACATCTCACATGCAAATGTAAAATATTTCAGAGAATAGTATCTTCACAAAATCTAGCTTTTGATGCATGTCTGTGCTTTAAGAATACCACCCCCTTGCACTGTAAATACAAACGCTGGCACGCAAATACGCATAAAATTGTTTTGGATGCGATTCTGATAAATGCTCTGCTATTTTTCTCAATTGTATAGTCGTGAAGTAAATATCAGTGAGAGAAAGTATTTGTAGTTTTATTTATTTTATTTTTATTTTATTTATTTTTTGCTGAGTGTGCGAAATTTAAACGTTGCGTCTTTTCACGAAGTACAATAAATCTTTTGATGTATACTAATGTCTCGATAGCATTTTATGCTGGCTAAAATAATGTGAACTCGAACTATGCGTTAGCTTTATTTCCTGAAAGTTGGAACAACACTATAGTGGTATTTCTAAAGTTAATACTTCTTACAATTTCTTTAAAAGGAAAAGAGCGGCGGACACTCTCTTTTCGACAAGACAACAGATGCATCTATTAGGAGGCCAATTTTACTTTCTATGATGCAATGAACATGTTAAAGGGAAGTCGTAGTCGGGAATAGATTCCTATTTCGCGGCTTTTCAGTAATGCGGTTTCACAAGTATTGAAAACACATTGTTGAAAATGCTATTGTCCAAACATTCGGAAATTGCATAAGGAGAAAATTGCCTTACCTTCCGAAAATAAACGAATTGTATAATACAAAAGGATTTTTTTAAAACTCTTCTTAGTTTTCTAGTGTCGTACACGAAATTCAGTTAATTTTCAAGAACTGAAAATTTACACATTTATTTCTCCATCCATTTATTTCTATAGGGATTTGTAAACTTCCTTCAATTATTAAATGAAACGATATATTCTAGAACTACATAAATCATAATTTATTCTATTCGCCCTCTTTGGTGAACCTGCTCTTTTCGGTAGGTCTAAAATTTCTTTAGAAACCGTGCAATCCCAACCGTATATCTCCTCTTATTCAAGCGAGATAGTGTAATCGACATTACCATTAAGCAACCAACTGCAAAAAGCAGAAAACGATGAAGGTGAATAAGAGGGCGATTATGATTAATTTTGGCATATTTTGCTTAATTTTCAATAAAGAATAGATCTGTTTTGTTTCATTTACGGACTAAGTTTTTTGCTAACACACAACAGTTTTTAATACAGCAGTTGCAGTTTTTTTTAAACTCAGTTTTAATAAAAAAACAAGCAGATTACACGCTTTGAAGACTAAAAATCTGTAATAAATATCATTTCACATGAATAGTGTCAAGTAAAAGCATTCTAACGCATCAAGAAGCATGGAAATCTCACGCACATAAAAATAATAACAAACATTACCGGAAAGGTATTTATCGAGTTGACATTCTCAATCAACATTCACTTACTAAGTCGAAACACTATAAAAATTTAAAGCGCATTTACGAAAACACCCTTAAAAAATAATTCAATGAAACACTCATTTCAATTTCAAATATCTATAGAGCTGTAAAATACAGTCCTCAACAGGGTCAAATGCACAAAAGATTTGTAAATTTTCTTGTACTACTAGTATTAAATTTTGGCGAAATTCCTTAGGGGTGAAGATGAATAGAAGTAGCCGGTTTCCCTGATCTTCCACAAAGTCTTTGTGTGACTTTGCAAAGTATAAAAAAGGGCAGATTATTTTGCAGTCTTGGATCAGGAATGGCAGTGTTACACTTGCATATGTATGCTCTTAAGTGATTTAAAGAAATTGATTTTTCTATGGGAAAAAAGCATTTTCTTTCCACCTGTTTCTATGTGGCAAGCGTATTTTGGATGTGTATATATTTGCATGAATTCAAGAAAAGGGCACTTTTTCGCTCTATATCTTTCCTAATAAATTGAGCATGTTATTTTTTCCTTTTATACGTTACTGAAAAATATAGGTTTTATACCTCTTATATAATATTTTAACAAAAAACTGTGCAACATCTTATAACATAAAGAGTACGACAATTTTTTTAAATAATCTTAATATATATATATATATGCTTAAAAATTTAATCATTCATTAGTACTAATAGAAGTCTTATGTGCATTAAATTTCATTTGAATCTGAAGATTCCTTCACGTGTTGCATTTTTAACAAACAAGAGTTTATTTATAAATATAAAAATGTGATCCTATCTCTTCTATGTCTTTTTAGTCTTTTGTGTTTTTGTTTTTGTATCGTTTTCATATACTAGTATGGTTTTTGGTTCTTCTGAGTTCCAATTTTTTGATCATTTTTGATAAATTTATTATTCTTTGAGTGTATTAATTTTAGTGCTT
The DNA here is from genome assembly GCA_038373885.1 of Cheiracanthium punctorium. Classification (NCBI taxonomy): domain Eukaryota; kingdom Metazoa; phylum Arthropoda; class Arachnida; order Araneae; family Cheiracanthiidae; genus Cheiracanthium; species Cheiracanthium punctorium. The sequence continues at coordinate 745,091 of JAWZYV010016635.1, forward strand.
AGTCTCTTCTTTTCTCTCTCTACATTTACATAATGAATATGCTCAATTTGTGAAGCTTTTTAGACATTATTCTATTAAATTAAGCATATTATACTTTAATTCGTTTCCTAAAAATCGGAAACGTGAAAAGATACCCGATTACATAGGATTTTAAAGAAGCACTTGTGTGACATTTTTCAAGCTCTTATCTAAAAGACAAGATATTTTTATTTCTCTGCAGCCTTGCTCCCCCAAAATAAGAGTGAAAATATTTTTTCGTCACCTGTTGCTCTTAGGTGAGTGTAATTTTTATGAGCAGTCATTGCGAGAATTCAAAAATTTTAAAAAGCTAACTTTTATTGTTGTTGTTACCATGCTTTGAATTAGTTATATCTTTTGACTTTATTTCACACATTTATAACTTGTTGTTTGATTATAATAAAAACACTGTGACATTATAACATTGTGGAAATGGGAAAAGCACAAAAGATAAAGGAAATAATTTTGTAGTTTCAGTTCAGGAATGACAGTTTAACACCATGGGCATTCGCAAATGATTTCGATAAATAGCTTTCGCTTAAAAAACATTTTCCCTTTCTGCCACGAAAAGAATGTATTTTTGGTTATTATTCATCGCATGCATGAATTTAAAATTAAGGTAAAAAATGGGGCAGGATCTTATTTTTTATTTATGTAAATTAATTACATAAATAAAAAATACATATAAATTATTATGTAAATTACATAATAAATTATTATGTAAAGCTATATGATTCCATTGAACGTATTTTTAAATTGTGATGCCAAAAACAGCCATTACATATTTTTAAAACGATCATTAAGTTTAGATTTCATATTGATTAGATATATATACTTAAATTTATGTTGTCACTTTTGAAAGGGGTTTTCATTAAATTAGCGACATATCATGTGCAAAATATTCAATAAAAGGGAATAAATATTGTGTTCCCTGTGCAGTGGGTTTTAACCCACGATAACAAAAACTACTAGAACAAAATGCAGTACGGAAATAAATTATTCTACATACTCATACTTAAGATTTTATGTTTAGACATATTTAAGTATCTTTTACAAGCATTTATTACAAACGCGCCCGAAAATAAATCGCTTCACCCTCAACAATCTAATAGTTAACAGTGTAACTAGAATGAGGAATGTATTCCAACTTTGACCTTCAAAGATAGTTCGGAGTCGCAGCCATTCCTAGACGGATATTTAGAAGCAGGAGCGAACTCATTAGCAAGAGTTTTCTAATAGATAAAAGTGTGGAAAACACTACTCAACCCGCTCCGCTCGTTTATTTATTGAACGAGCATCAAGGGAATGTGGAAGAGGAGGAACAGTATTGAATCCTGTAAGAAAATGGATAATGAGGCTGTTTGAAAGAAAGCACTTAATTAAGAGTATAATGATCTTAAAATTTTCTCCAAATTACAAGCGTATGGTATGTTGACTGCTTAAGGACTTTAAGACGAACTTCTGATCCATTAGTGTACACAACACGGTCTCGTACAGCTGTTCGAAGTAATTGTCTGTGTTGTGCTACGGGTATATATATGCGTATACCGATCTTGTAATGGCACATTTCCTACATAAAAAAGATTCTACCAGTAAGCCAGCTATAGCTTCAAAACAGTATTGGCTCATAATATTTAAATAATATTTGGGCAATGGAAGGCATATTGAAATATTTAGATTTTTTGTTAATATTTCCAATACAACATAAATATTAACCCAATGTCGTGAATATAGTGGAAACAATTTTATGATAATGCAAATACTTATAGACATTGCAAACTAATAATTTTTCAACATTGGCAAACAATATCTGCACATCATTGATTTTATATCACATCTATTTTATTTGTATAGCCGATTTCGCGCAAAAAAGGTTAATATATGCAAAATGGTTCTGCTATATCATTACAAATTATTAATAATATGAAAAATATTTTAATATGCCATTTTCTGCAATATTCGCACGATAAAGCAAACAAGTATATGTTATTCGTTATGATTTTCTTTTCTATCATTGTTTTATATTTGTGTTCTTTTTCTCTAAAAACCGAATATAACCATGTTAGAATAACTCTTATTACAAGGGTTGTAGACACATAGCGCTAGAGTTTAACATTTAAAAATAGGAAATCGACAACTTTAATAAATAAAAACAGAAAGAAGATTTTCTCACGAACAGAATTTGTATGTTAATATTCCCGTTAACATACGAGATAGCCTATAAAAGAAACAGAAGATAAGAGCGTGGTGCAGTGTGCAAGGCTGTCGATGTAATAACGTAGAGGTTACGTGCTTTGTCGCAGGCAGTGAATCAATGTAGAGGCTGTCAGGTTTGTATAATGTCAAGATTAAGAGTTCTGTCCCAACAAAGATCTCAAAGGTTTCTTCTAAATCTTATAATTTTACATCACTGTGTTTTAAATTAAGATATTTTCTTGAAATATAAATTACAACACAGATTTGTAAATTGCTAGCACATGTGCTTTGCTTCTTTGTGTCACCTATTTACAACACTGCCTTCAAAAATTACAATGCTTGAAATTTATATATGCTTGACATATACAGGGTGTCCAGTTCTGTAGGTGCCCAATGGCTATTTCCTAAACCGTTAGTCAGAGACACATAGTTCCACTTGCAAAAAGGCTTTAAATTGCATAATTTATTATTTCAGAAACAGTTGAAGCCGATAAATCAATTCCTATAAAACTTACGAAATTTAAAATTTTATACGATCCCCCAGTCCTATCAGTTATATTTAGAAACATTTTCCTTATACAATTTCACGTGCAATAAAAAAAAATTCGTCTACTCTACGAACAAAATTCACCGAGTAACAGCTGCTTAAAGTTAGAGCACTTTTCGAGATGCGAAATAGGGGTTGTATACAAAATGAATTCCAGAAAAATTAATGTACACGGTTTTGAGCCTTGTAATATTTATTAGCAATTTCATCAAGTATTTTACGATTGTACATTGCAATAAAGAAGATTAACGTTTAATTATGTGTATCCGGTAAATTAACATAAAAATATACTAGCTTATACTGAAAATAGAATTTTTTAAAGAGTTTTTTTAATGAACTGGTGTTAAGTAACTTAAAATGCAAAAACAAGAGAATGAAACATTTTATTAAACATTAAATTAGAACATGAAACATTTTAAAGAACGAATATATGCATTTTACAAACTTAAAGTAATATTACGAATCCTGTTAGCGTAACATTTACTCTAAGTGTCGCTTCCTTTCGGCAAATTATAGCTTTTCTATTTACTCAAAGTAGAGCTTCCTAAATATGCACCCGCGTAGAAAACTCTTCCTGTACTTTGCGTAGCATACTCGGTGTTGCACATCTGCATGCTACACATACATACGATTTAGTAAGTCTGATCCCAGATAGATTTTTATAGAGCCGGACTATAACCTTTTGCTTAAAGATAAGTATTCTAAAATTAGTTTTGCTTCTTTCTTCGCATTATGCCAGAAAGTGAAATGATAACCTATAATTTAAAATTTCAGTATTTATATGGCCCCTTAACGGGACTCCGATTATTTCTGATATAATAGATTATACAATTTAGAGCATTTTTGTAATTGGAACTATGTGTCTCTCACTAACGGTTTAGGAAATAGCCACTGGGCTCCGTTAGCACTGGACAACCTGCATATCAAATTGTAGTGGCAATAATTTTAAACGCACGCAGTACTGTAATTACTGTTTTTCAGTGAATGTGCAACTTTTTACGAGCACATGGAACAATTTATTTTTTCTTAGCATACACAATGCCTCCTGTTTTAAAAGTTTGAATCGTCTTAGCGTGTTATACTAGTGAGAGTCAGGGTAACATTTCTGTACCCCAGAACCAGACGAACTAAGTCCATATATTACAATTTTCAGGATAAGGCGTTGATTCTAAACGAAATACCTATGGGTTAAGTATATACAAATTTAATAATGTCAATAATTTTTTGCTGACTGATTCAATTATTAGCCCTGCAACCAGACTCAGAGTACATCTCTTGCAGTTTTGGTGCCCTCCTGAAAAGCTAGTCTAACTTGACTTAAGTTAATCTGCTTCTGAGGTACAGATTTAAAGCCTTACAAACTACACCGTCTAGACAAACATTGATTGTACGTAACGACACAACAAGCAACATTAACGTCATGTAGATGTGAAAAAAGACTGATTGCGATATTATTTTTTAACTGAAAGAAAATACCAGAAATTCAATTTGCCTGGGATCATGGATTAATATTTCAGATTCTAAAAATTCTCTCTCAAAAATAATTAACGCAGGTGCATAAAATGATCCTAGCATGCAAAACGATCCACCTATGTTTTCTTCCAGACAGGCAGTGCTATCTACTAGGTAACACAAAAACTAGATGCGCCAAGTCAAGAAGAAGCAATGGCGATATTTAAGCGATCGGTGTATTACGTGTCTGAGTAGAAATTTTCAAAAAAACTGGGTTTTATCATATCTCATATAAAGTAAGCACTAACTTTTCTATTTATTTAGAAATACAGTTTTCAATGCACAGAAATATGACGTGGTTTACTGAATAAATTATGCTTTTAGATGTAAATTACACTTGTTTAGTTTGTTATGTTTCTCGGCGTCATCCAGTTATGATCTAAAGTGGGCAGCTACACTGCCGGGTAAGATGATCCATCAACTGAAGAAACTCCAGTACCGGTTCCTAGTCATCATGGCAGCCTTTCAGACGTTCTCAAAATGCGTGACTCCCCATTACATTATTTAATTTATTTCTGCGTTTATTGTAAGCTATAATGTTTGAATTAGCGTTTTGATTCCATTTTATTGTTCGTGACACTTTTTTAACTATAAAGATTTCAAAAAATAAGTAATGCATAGCATATATTGTAAAACTTCTTTTGTTTCTTTATGCATTGTCATAATTACTTTTATATCGTTTATTTTGCCGATAAAAGATCAATTTACAATTATTTTTGAATGAAAGATCATTTTGTCCTTGGGTGCGGGTAAAATGGTACTTTTGACACTTTTTCAAAACTCTTTTTTTTCATAACCTAGTGTGGATTTAAAATATTATTAAAATATGTTCATGATACAAAATAAGTGTAAAATACTGTGTCAAAGAACCAAAGTTTTAATTAAAATGTATGGTAATTTATGCAAGTTTTCTCCTTAAGGGAATTATTTTGGGCCACTTTCCCCCAATATGCTTTACAATAAGAAAAATGTGAATTTCGCATAACTGAAGTTTTTAAATACAATGTTGGATTTTTAATCGATAATAATAATAAAAAAGTTATTTAAGGAACACTATCCTAGAAATTCAACAAAAACTAAAGTTTCCGACTTTTTAACGTTAAAAGAAAAGTTCAGACAGTGATAAAGAGATCCATTGCAACTACCCTTTAAAATCATAAGAATTTTCAAAAGAAAATTTCACCGTAGAATTATAATAATGGACGTTATCTTGGAAATCATTCTACTGCACGCACTTTATTCTTAGTACGCTTAATAATTTGGAAGTAATAAAATACTTCCGAAGCGGAAAGTAAAAGCCCATGAGAACTTCAATCTCAAAAGAATAAATTAGTTTCATTGATATTTCTGGCAGCCGTATGATTCTTCGTTACTTTTAGAAATTGTACGCTTGGGTTTGAAAACAAAGTTCTAATGATCAGGTAATTCAAAATATACTGAAGAGTAATTTTGAAACAAGTTCATTAAAAAAAATTCTTTTCGGTTAAACTGCTTGTCTTTTCATTGCTTTTAATTTACTGTTCAGAAGAATCTTGAAAAAGAGATTCATTTTTTTTTTTTCAGATTATACCTTCTGTCGTTTTTCGTAAAAGTGAAATGTTACTATTTAAGAATATTTTTTAATAAAATGACTATGTTACTATATTGTTTACTTTAAAAACACAAACAATTTAAAATATCTTTTAGAAAAATATTACGAAATATTTAGAAATAAATTGTTTCGAAATTTATAGTTTCTAATTCGCTTAAACCAGTTCAGTGAAATACTAAACGTATGTAAAAGCCATGAAAGCCACAAAAAAGCATATATCATAGTATCTCACAGATTTAGAACCAATACATAAACTTGGTGAGAAAAAACTGTCAAAAATCCAAAAACACGGGGAAAGAATAAATCTTCAATTTACTGGTGCATCTTCAATTTACTGGCGCTTATTTTCGGGCACAATGGTTCATGTTGTCTGGACTAGTAATTTAAGAATACCGGATAGAGAAAATCAATGTGTAAAGCATGACACATGCACATATAAAAAAATAATTGACGGAATTTATTTTTCATAACTTAAAAAAAATCGAGTTCTCTTAAGTTAAAACAATATTTATGTTGAAAAATAATTCCTGTTTATGTGGAACTTTAAATAAGCTTGTAAAAGTAGTCTTGACATGTTATTTAAGAATCCCGGATAGAGAAAATCAATGTGTAAAGCGTGACACACACACATATAAAAAATAATTGGCGGAATTTACTTTTTATAACTTAAGAAAAATCGTGTTCTCCTAAGTTAAAACAATATTTATGCTGAAAAATAATTCCTCTTTATGTGGAACTTTAAATAAGCATGTAAAAGTAAATGCTTTTGTAGAGTTACTCATAAAAGTATAGCGGAGGTTTTTATCGATCCCTCTGATTAGATGAAGGCGGAGAGAAAGGATAAATTAGGTCACGGTCGTGAACTGCGATTCATCTTTAGGCCAATACTTGTCTCCAATGGACTTCTTATTTAGGCGCTTCCATTACGAGCTGCCTATTTGTACTAGGACGTAATGAGTTATTTGTAGCATGATTACTCGTACAAGAAATTGAATCTCGCTCTTATGAAGCACTTTCAACTTCTTTCTCTGTTGATATGATTTGAGGAACAGTCTACAATAAAATATAATAATGAGAAGGCAAAAGTAAACATTGTATAAAAGCATGTTTACTTTAACATAGCATAAAAAACAAACTTTAAATTTATAAACTGCAGAATAAATTTTTCTCGATGTTTCTGGCAAACATTCAATTTCTTTGATAAATTTTACTTTTTCTTAGCCTAAATTAATCCTGAGTTTATGATATGTACACGAAACCTTTTTAAAAAGAATTAATACCAAAATAATATAAAGGCTATTTGTTCGAATACTTAAATTGTTTGCGATAATACTTTTAATAAATCCTAAGAATGAAACTTTAAGGTTCATATTTTTAAAATAAAACTTTTCTTTGCACAATAATATATGAATAATTACAGAAAACACAATTTTTATGATGTATCTTGATGTGTAATACGAAATACGATTTCTGAACAACCAGATATTAATTAAAAACTTCATTTATAAATAAATAAAAATGCCTTCGTAAAATTTCCCATTTTATTTTGTTTTCAATATTAAATTGAATGAGTGAACTAACTGATTCATATAGGGAAGAGTTGAGCTGCTTCGGAAGTGAGTTGGTCTGGACACATAGATGATTTCATTTTCTATTAATCATATCGTCGTTCTCAAATTAATATCCGCTGCGTGAAAAAAGTATAACTTAGAGATATTAGAGAAAAATGTTCTGAAAAATTTTTGTATTTAGTATAATGCTTGGTACCACTTACCAGTACCCCGTATAATGCTTAGAGTCACACAGTAGTCTTTTTATACGAAAAATTTGGTTAGTAAACTAGTCATAATAGTCAAAATGTCGAAATCTCCAAAAAGTGCACATGGCAGATATTATATTGACAAACGATTATATGAGGCTCTAAAAATTAACAATAAATGACGCGAATGCATTACATAAATAAATAAATTTGAATTCCGAAGAAGTAGAGGACAAGTTAATTAAAAAATATACTAATTTTTTTGTGCCTAAATATAATAATGTTAAAACCTTTTATTAATATAATTACTTAACAACGGTTTAGCTTTCCTGAGACCTATAATATGTAATAATAACGTACATTATTTCAGTATGTTTTGTAAACAATTTTATGTTCTTTGTTAGCGTTGTTATGTTCTTACAATGAAATTTCACAAACGGCGTAGAGTGGGGTTGATACGAACAAGCATATCGAAACAGCCTCACCGCTCCAAATAGGAAGGGTGCCGGATATTCGTATCTGCGATATTTAAAGAAATGAAAATCCTAATCCATATCTGTATCCGTCGGAACAAAAAGACATTATGAGTATTCGGATCCGTCTTTTTTTCAGCGGATCGTCTACGGATCTTTTAAAGGATAAGACAGAGAAATGGAAAAATGAAATTATTCTATTACATTAATTAATTTTTTGTATTTAAACATTAAATTTTATTGTTTGAAACTTAATAATTACTGTTTATTATTTCTAAGTGAATCTTCTTCTTTAGCACAAAAATCCCGCGTTTAATTAGTATTAGTAATTTAAAGCTATTGGCATATATTTACTATTGGTGTAAACTGGTAAGCTTTTTGAATGTTTTTATGTGGTTGGCTCCATCTACCCGCCGAATACTACAGTGCTCCATTTGTTACTCTTGCTATAGAAAGTGTAATTTTTGTATAGGGAGCTAAAATTTTTCAAGAGAGAGCTTGCCCCCCCCCCCTTAGCTTATGGTATTTACACATAGTTGTTCATTATTTTAAATTTTACTGCACAAGAACGCCATCATGTTACGATACAAGCTTTTTTTTTCTGAAAGTTTCTCAACCGGCAAAGGTTTTTCGTTTATCAGCTTGTGAAGAGACATCCTAAAAATTTTCGAGTGTTTGACAAAGTTAGTCGTATTTATGTACAAAAACCACATAGTTTTTTCGAACTACTGCCTTAAAAAGGCAAGAGGTTCTGTAGATTTGCAAATCTACTTGGTTCGGTTTTAGCGTATCGATAATTTAATGCTCATTAAGCCCTGCTAAGAATATTAAAAATGTGATTTTAACTACTACATTATTTATTCAATCCATGCGTTATGCAGGAATTGAATTTTTTTATTGTGGCGGATTATTTCCCACATTGTGGATGAAATGTGTAAATGTATTCAACCGGATGAATTCTTCAAAATAATTTCCAAAAAAAAAAAAGATTTATATCCGTATCCGCGGATAAGCGAAAGATAGATGCATCTAAAATATTTTGCAAAAACATTAAGGTTTATTTTAATGCTAACTTCTGTATGCCTAAATATGTCAATTTCGTACGGAGGAATCACACGGCCCTCTTTAGTTTGAATTTCTCTAACTTTTTTTGACAATAAAACTATTTGCAGTTTTGTATTTTAATGATTTTAAAGCGTCACTGATATCGATATCTGCCTTGTATTTCTTATCTTAAGAAACCTCTTATAAGCCGTCGACTTTACAAAGTGAAATGTTTCTCAACATTTGGTGGAAAGTGTGCTTCATTCATAATTTTTGGCCATCTATGAAGTGTGCTTTATAATATGTTGATGTGAGCTCTGTGGAGCTTTTTGAAAAAAAAATCATAAACACTTTACCATTTAAAATTTCAGCTGTAAAATGATAAAAGAGAAATAAATTTTAAAAAGAATAATCGCATTACGAGTACAAATAAACTCGAAAATAAAATCAGCTCAGAAGCAGAGTTTTTGCTATAATAAAATGCAGGTATATGTAAAAGCTGAAGTTCGTTTAACGATACAAGACAGAATAAAATTTACACGTAATACGTTTAATTTAAACATATTTTAACTTAAATTCATGAGAGATTCTTGAAAGAAGAGTTTTATAGTCTTGCTTTGCATTAACATATTTATTCAAGGTATTATAATAAATTATTTAAAATTTGATAAAATAATAAAAAACTTGTAAAATAACACCATAAAGGTTCCTTGAACGGCCATACAGCTGTTTCTAACAAAATTGTTTTGTTCTTCTTCAGTGGTAAATATTCACCTCACATAACAAAAAATTTTTGAGTGTAAATATTCTAAATAACAAAACATTTTTCAGCGTTTTTGTTATTTAGAATTTGATTTACAAATAAATTTTTCACAGCTTTTTATGTAGAAAGTTAAGATGTATTTCACATGTTACACATACTTGTAAGTTAATTTTGAAACACATATTTAGAAATGTGATTTCAATGCTAAATTTTAGAGAATATTAAAAGTGAAAAGTGTCACAATTTTGAAAGTTAATCGTACATGAAATTCAATGAATATTAAGCATAAACAGGTGTAAAACTTATATTTTTAAAAAGAAATTTATTAGCTCTATGTCTATGCAGAGTCATAAATTATTTCCATTTTTTAATAACCAAAATATTTATAACAAACGATGGCTTTTCGTAAAAGATAAACTTTCAGAAAATGCTAAGTTTAGAGAATATAAAAACTTATTGAGAGTTTTATGTAATAGCACGCTTCTAAATTAAGCTTTTTGGTGTTTATCTTTAAGAAAGCGCAGTTGTAGAATGAAATAATTTTTAAAAGCATGTACAAAAGAAAAATATAAAAATTTGGTGGAAAATTGTTTCCCTACCGCAGATTCTCTCACTTTTACTAAATGTCAAAATTTCCATAAAGTATCCCTCTATATAGCGTGTAACACAGCTGAAAAGTTTTCTCCCTTCATCTGAAAAATAATATACACTGTGATGGATAACTGTTTAAAAGCGATAAATTATTTTGTGTTCCCATTCACTTGTCAAAGTCTGTAAAATTAAAAGCTCGGGACAACACGCATCGTGCGAATTTTGACAGCGTAAAAATCACACTTAAGTCATTGTTCAGATAAGAATGACTACTCATCTGACACGCTGGCAGTCTATTTAAATAAAAATCAGCGCAGAGCATCAAAAGTTGGAAAAAGGCATCATTTTTCAAGTAATTTTGACAGCGAGCCTTTCCATTTGTGGATGTCGAAATATCGACATATGCAGCATTCTCTAGTTTCAGATATTAAAATTTAAAACCACTCTTTAAATTACTTTGTACCTTCAGCTCTAATAATATGATAAAATTTTCATATATTTTTTCATTATGAACACGCATCCGTGACTTTTAATGGAAAATAATTTATTTAATAAGATATACAGTTTATATTTTGTAAAATGCAATTTTTCTAGAGTACGCAAATAAAACAGATAAAAAAGTTTATGTAAAAAAGTACAACTGAAGTTTCAATATGATTTTTTTAACATGAAAGGAATTATTAGATTAAAGGTTTTATTTTCGATAAACTGCGGTCATAAATCTCTTGAAAAAAGAAGGGGATATAATTCCGGCTCGCCTGTTTAATGTACAATAAGTAGTCTTACTTATTTCTAAAAAATATTTACTTTTATTTTCGGAAGCAAAAATTTTCTTCTTGTTAAGAAATTTAATACTTCGCTCTTTCCGTATTTATAAATCTATTCTCTTTATACTTTTATATTGGAAAACAGTTTTTATTTTTATGAAAAAATATAGTAAGAAGATAAAAAAAAGAATCCTGTTTATCCATAAAAATGCATTAGAAAAAGAAAAACCTTTACTTTAGCTGAAATACACAAAAAGGTAATCTTATCATTTCGAAAGAGATGTTAAATTTCAGAGACAAAGAATTCTTTGAAAATGTCGGCAGCAATGGATAAGGAATTCTTTATTTCAAGGTGAGAGAAGCTATTCGATCGAATCCCTTACGGGAGAAGGGAGGGAATTAGGTCACGGTCATAACCTCTTCGTTTCTTCTATGACGAAATTTTGTCTTGAAGAAACATGCCATTCTCTTAGTCCAATTACAGTTACTCCGGACACATGAAATAACATACAAAATTTGATTATGCGTGGATGTTTAACAAATTGACTCCTTCCATGTAACTGTCTCTTTTATTTGATGTATATGGGTACTACAGTCTATGTAAAAAAGAAAGAAAAAGGTCAGTTAAGCTGCACTTTAATTCGCTCGTTGCTATAAAGATGTATGACTCTTGTACTTCCTCCCTATTATTTTTTTTCCTGTACTACATTGAACTACTTAAACTTCTTGAGAAGACGAAAGCTTTGGGGGAAAAAAGGGGAAAATGTAATCGTGTCCGATATTTCTATAGCGATGAGTAAATGAAAGAGGTGCACCTCGATTTGCATTAACTAATCTATTACATAGATTAAAAATCAGTAAGCTTACAATTAATAAATATCAAAGAGTATAATAAATTCTTTTTTTAATAAATATATCAAAGAGTATAATAAATTCTTCTCAAAAGAATCGTTGTTTAGTAAAATTATACAATACTAAATTAAAAAGCATGAATTTTAAGCTTTATATTGTTGAACAATGAACTAAATTTTGAAGCATATCAAAAGGCTTATCCGGTACACATACACGCACAAAGATTTGTTATTTATCTTTTCACTTGAAATATATATTAACATATACTCATATTTTATAGCGATGATGCATTTTATAAGCATTATAAATATTCTATACCGAGGATGCATGTTACATGGCTTATTTAACGTAACAGTATTATGGGATAAACAATGTATGAATGCATGACGAAAACTTTATAATATATCAGGAAATGAAATACCATGTGAAATTCATAAACAATCATTTTTGTTCCATATGCATGCTGAATAAATGAAACGATGGAATGGAATCATTTTGGGGAAAATTGCACTGAATTTATAAATATTAATATCATGGCGGCCAAAATATATCAAATTATTAACTCAGAGGAATTATTTTCGCAAGAAAAAGTTATATACTAAAGTAGTATATGCATATGAAACTCACAATGAATCTTGAAATTTCAAAATTTATTTTTGAAATGTAAGTGTCATATTCTATTCAGTATTTCATTCTGAGCTTCCAATTCCTAATTTTTGTACCTTGTTATAAACCTTTAAAATTAGCTAACAAAAATTTAAAAACCTCAAAATCAAACATGTTATATCATTACATTCCACATAATTGTCATAACACTGTCATAATATTGACGATTAGAAGTAATGATTGCTTTTGGAAAGAGATTTATTTTAACTAAAATATAATTAACAAATTCATATTAACTGTTTTTTAAAAACATTTTCAAAATTGTACATTCAAAAGAAATTGTATTGTACAGCCGCTGAAGAGCCCCCCCCCCAAAAAAAAAATGATTAACGTTTGAGTCTACTGCTGCCTTGTAAGAGTAAAAATGAAAAATGCATTATTTAAGAAGCACTTCTATAACTAAAGTAATGAAATTTTACATCACAATTGTGAAACTTATAGCGTAGAAGAAATCGTTCCATAGGCTTTATTACTTATTACAATTTAGTACGAAATAGGAAGCATATTTGTCTAGTAGTAAAACTGAGAAATAATTTGTTTAATTTTATAAATATACCCTACGTAATTTATCGTTATGTTTGCAGATAAATTGATGGACAACAATTTCATTATGTTGGAAGCACTGAAATGGCTTATTCTGTTTGATTGAAGTTACGTTCCAGATTCATAATAAGGGAATTTGAGGTTTAAAAATACTGCAGACAATTATATGGATGAAAAAAAGGATATAAAGATTATACAAAAATAATTAGAAAATATTCGCGCATCCGAAAGTGCAAAAAGCATTTTGTGAAAATTACACACTAAATTAATATTACCTTACATTTCATAATACAAAATTTGATTAAGTGTGAAAATATGACAAATGATTTATTTACAATGGAGGAATATTATAAGAAGTAAGAAAAAATATTATAGCTGAGAAAGCATTAAATCTTGTATGTAAGTGTACATCAGGGTAAATAAAAAATACTCTTTTGTGAAAAATGCGAAAATATATGCATTAAAAGATGACAGTAAATGTAATTTAATGAAAGGATGTAAGTGTGATTTAATGTACTTATGAACAGTAGAATAACTATGTTTTGAAAAAGAAAGAATAACAACATACATTCAATGCATTTTTCTCTCATAAAGGAAATGCATAAAGCTCTCTACCTGAAATTTTTCTGCGTTAGTTTTTACAATGAGATATGATAAACTGCTTTGATGAAGAAATTTTAATTACAAGACGTAGCTGCTTAGAAATTAGTTACCAAATAAGTTACAAAATAAATAATTACGTAAATAAACAGCACGTTGCAATTTTTTCCTGGAGAAATGATATGTCTGTAAACATAAAATCCGCTTTGTTATTGTTCTAAGAAAAATTAATCCGTTTTCAAAAAAGATTTCTGCAGTTAGAAAGATCTGTTTTAAAAATAGAAAGAAGGGATATCTGAAAGAATTTTTCTTTAGCAGTCGAGCTCACGTAAGAACGATAGAAAGAGTTTCATAAAGTACAATTAAACAGTCTGAATAATTCAAAACTACTACTTAATTAAAATACTTTTGCATAAATTAAAATGTACTTAATTTAAGAGAACAATTACATTTAAAGACGATTTAGAAATCATTAAAAGAGGAAAATTGAAATCGTTGAGTTATTTCAAAAAGTACTTAAGTCACAACTTTTCAAGTATCAGCAAAAGCTGTACACCACAGGCATGTGGATTTTCAAGTCCTTGTTTGGGTTTCTTCCAGTAATTAGGCTTCAAAGTACGTTAAAAATTTAAAATGACATAAAATTGTTTTTTAAGCTTATTTGATTATCTTTTTAAAAATCATGACTTTTTTGGTTCTTGAAATGATCTGTTACAATCACAGATACAATATTTATAAATATTGACTGAAATTTATAAATATTTATAGCATTAGGTGTTATTTTATTCTTAAAAATTCTTTATTTCCATATTTTTCATATTTAATCTCATGACAGGGCGTACACAGTAACTCTTATGTAATTTTCTTTCCAAATGCATTCGATTATTAAGCTTATAAAATTCAAGGTAATTATACATTATGTATTCAAAAGCCAAAGTCTTTAAGAAAAGAAAGTCTTTAAGTCCAAACTTAAACCCTTTTACGAATATTAAACCATTAAACAGTTCTCATAAGATACTATTTTAAATTATTTGTTTGTGAGCTTTGTTATTGTGAGGTTTATGGCTATCGTTCTAACTGTGTTTATCAGTCCAATGTTCATGGTACCTTATTCGTTGTTTTATGTCGTATATATTTTCACAGCATAATCGTCTTAAAATTTTACTGAAATTGAGACAGTGAACGTTCATTTAATTATTTATAAAGTGCTTTTATTAAATTGAAATCGCTTTGATTTATTTTTCTTTTGTTCAATCATATGAGCAGAACTACATCCGAATTATATCACATATTATACCGCAGTTTCAATCCTGAATTTGGCAGAAACACATGTTCATTAAGGTGTACTTTTTTACATGGAAACTAAACTAGGACAATCCATTAAGGTTTCAAGAAATAAAATTGAGTTTTCAAATGTTTTTAAAATTACCTTGTAGATTAATAGCTTTATCATTTATTTAGATTATTATTATATCAATATAATTAGTTTACGAAATATAATTAAAGGGAATCAAACGCGTACTTCAATATTCGAAAGTTGAAATTATTAGGAGCACTACGTTTTTTCATGAAGGAGGGATATTTCTTGTTACATTTTAATAGACGTTTTCATACTTTTTCGAATCTATTTTATACAGATAGGCGAGTTTTATTGAAATAAAATATCACCGTGCACACACAACCAGACTCACAAACAGAATTATTTACTAAACAAAATAATATTTCCAATGCATACACTTAAATAAATATACATAAGCCACGTTTTTGGAACATAATTAAATTTGAAAACTTTTTCCTGACATATTTCGCGCTTGAAAATTCGTGGCAGTTTGTTGAAGAATATTTTTCACCCCGTCATGTCGTTTATAAGAGATTTAGGCACACTTGGAATAGGTCAGGAAATTAATAAACCCTGACAAAACCTTATCAACAATGTAACTTTCTTAAAACATTTTGAAGAAGTAGTCTCCCTTTCACTCTGGAAACGCTGTTTCAGTCAGGAGGGGATTTCTCTGGGGGAAGGGGTGTTCTGTTACCATAGAAACCAGAATAGAGAAAGGTGCTCTGGTAGGGAAGACATTTATTGAAGAAGAAATATTGCGCTTTTAGACTTACCTCAAGATAGATTTATCCTCTCCTTCTGCGAAGTTCTTTGCTCTACTTCTGATGGATAGGTTCAACCCGCAATTTCATTTTTACTCTACAAATTTGTTAAAGTTTCATACAGTACACTTTGATTAGAAATATATTTTGATGGGAATATTTAAACTGCCACGTTTATAATGCCTAGGCAATTCTTCTTTTCAGAAATTTCATAGATACTATTTTACTATCGTAAGATTCTTCAAGAAAGACGCTAAATAACATTCTATATGAGTATTTTGAAACTATGTACCGTGAGATAGGTAAAGATGAGTAGGTAGTCATAAAAAATTTGCTTCAGGCAGTTATTTTTAAGATTAGGTTTGACACTAGGTTTGACACTTGTAATATGGGATGTTGGTAAATATTACCCGATATCCTCTTTACTTCGTAGTAAAGAGACAAAGACGTTACCAGGCCAGGTAAAAACGTTACGAAACGGACATATTGTCGAATATTTTACGCTGCTTTACGAGTTTTTGCAGTTTTATAGGTTAATAATCAGTTAAAATAAAAGAATAGTTGAGACTCATCTGTTTATGGGAAGAAAAAATAAGACAAAATTTAATTTTTTGGCACCGCTTCAGATGAAATACTGAAAAATAACAATCTAAAGAACAGGTTGTATTTGCCGACAAAATTACAGTAAATTCCATCAATTTCACTAGACTGTTTAAAACGTATAGTTTTTTTTTTAATGAAAGAAAAACTATTAAGTAAAAATAAAGTATAAAATAAGTATATCTCTACTTCTAGCATAAAAAAATGTATTTTTCAATACAATTTTCAATTTTTCAGCTTTTGCGATTAATTTATACTGGCCTTTATTTCATATTTCTATTAATTTACCTTTTAATTTAATGTATATAATACTGAAGAAGTTTCTTTTTACATATATTGCCTCTTATAGACATGGATAATGTCAGTTCAAATGATCATCAACCAATCTGCTTAGATAAATACTGGTCGCTAAGCCATTATAACTAATTCAAAAAGAGAATTTGCGAGAAATAAGTATATCGTGCTTTCAAGCTTTTTTAGTCTTTTATTAGCCGAAAGTAACTTATTTCTGAGTAAACGTAATGACTTTGTAAAAATAAGCTTCTATTAATTTAACCCTATGCTTGGCAAGATTCTTTTTCGGAAATGTTGATTAATTATATTTTATATGTGTTCTTAGGTGTTCATAGGTAAAGGACATAATAATGAAAAAACATTGATTTGTTAAATTAAGTTTTATTGAGCATATCACATACGGCACACTGCCGAGCTTATAACAACTATAGATTTTTGGAAAGTGTAACGTAGCAAATCATACACTGTGGCAAGAACAGGTTTAAAACAACTCCCTAGAGATTGTTTTGTGCATATTTGATAATCTTGTTTACTTACTATCACAGGTAATGATTTTATTTATTATAAAAAATATAAGGACGAAAAAAGACAACTACAGTATTTAATATGCTGCTTCACACTACTTTTACTGTTCAAAGTTAAATAATTTTCAAACTCCACGTTTTAATGTCAGAATGATGCAAATACTGGGACAATACTTTCTCAATGGGACATTTATGGAAATGGTCTCACTTCATGCATCTGGTTCTTCATATTATATTCACCAGAAGTCATTTTTAAAACATGCATCCCATTAAATTACACTTAATTCTTGAAATAAAAAAAGGGAAGGGGGGGGGGTGTTGCGAAGCTTGTTAATTTCAGTATCTCATATTTTCTAAGAGGTATAAAAAGACACTTTACAAGAAATACTTTGTTTATCTCATTGAGTAAGACCGCAATCACAATTTAGTGAATTGCGTACGCCGCTGAAAATTTCGTATCGACTTCAAGAGCACAAATTTATTTTAAAAAATCGCCTGTATATTTTATATGTGATAATATGTCTTCCTCCACATGGTGAAAAAAAACTCCACTTCGGTACCATTATCGTTCTGAGACCTAGACGAAAGAAAATAAAAAGGGGAGGGGGGGGGGAGACGGACATGATATCAACTTGCTTGAGACCGATAGCAAGGAAGCAAACTCATCTATAAGGAGTTCGTAAAGCACCCCGAAGCCGGTTCCCTGTAAGCTTGAAGGATGAGATGAAAGCTAGCTGGTACATGCAAGAAAAACATATTTTAAGGAAGAAACTTAGCGGCATGTATTTTTCAGTTTTCTAAAGATTTATGGATTTCTAGCAAATAAAACAAGCTAACGAAAATGAATAAATAAACCTACATATATTGATCTAGGGCATTAGATTAAGGTATTGAAACGCGAATTAGTTTATATGTATGAAATTTTTGTTGTGAAACGCCTAAACAAAAGGAAAAGCAAACTTCCCTTTAAATAACACTGTTAGACAGAAATAAATTTCCAGAGACCGAAATATGACGACAAAAAATTCACCTATACAAATATATATGTATATTAATTACCGAGCTTGTGTTTGTACGAGTTTGATTCAAACTTTGGTAATGAAGAAGAAAAATCTGCATGGAGTTGCTTCAGTTATTTTGGTATCTTTCACAATATAATTTATTGTTAAGCTTTTTTAACAGAAATTTGATAATTATTTTAACGATTAGTGTATCAATTTGTATAGAGAGAGTGGTTTTAACTGAAGTTCCCTTATAAGCAGCATTACGCAGAAGTAACGGGTGAGCAGTTTATCACAAACTTTGAATTACGGACTGACTGTACACGCGATGCACTGGAAGAAATGCTTTAAAATGTTTAGTTCCAGAAATGTCCACTAGGTGGAACCTCGCATGAGAATTCACTTCAATAAACAACTCAAATCAGTTAATAAATGTTCAAAAAATATTGAATAAATGTAGAAATTATCTGTACATTTCGAGCAAGTCATTTCCTTTGTTAAATTTATTGTTTTCACATGAAGGAGCCACCTAGTGGCATTTTTTGGAATTTCTTTGAGTATATCTCATGTACAGTCCATATTCCGAATTCGGTTGCGATATGTTCTCCCGTTTTAGCTATAGGGGAAGTTAAATTATAGCCACCCGGTATATAAGTACTTATAAAGATAATTTTAAACTAAAGAGATCCATGTATCCACCAGATCAGAAGCCTCAAACTATCACTTTATATGAACTATGTACACGTAAATCGGAAAAAAAATCACAAAACTCAGTGCCATCGTCCGAAAAATACATATTATTACAGAAACATCAATCTATTACAAAACAGTACGTTTCTATGGAGAGAAAGAGGCTTATTTCTACACTTTTTACAAACACGCCGCTCAGGTGGTGTAGTGGCTTAAGAACTATTCTATCACGCCTTGGGTTCGGGTTAGAATCCCGGCTTGAGCATGGATGTTGACATGGATTGGGCAACTATTTTCTGCTTTCTTCAAAAAGTTGAAAAAAAAACATTCAAAATAGTTTTCTTAAAAATATTTAGATATGCAATGTTTAAGCACTACCTGACTTTCATTTCATTACCCGAGGCGAGCTTAAATGACGGCTTTTTATTAGAAAGTTATGAAAAACTTCATGATAAAAATTCATTCATTACTTGTTGAAAATTTATAAAAGTGCATTTTTTTGTACTTATGACATATTGACACACAAACAGAAAAAGTTTAATGCTCTATTTCTTAGTACTGCAAATCATTTAATGCAGTTGAGATGCTAAGCTGTACCCACATAAATCAAGTAGTACACACATACACACAAAAGTAACTTCGAGCATTTGTAAAACTCTTCGTTTTAAAAAATATGTAGGTAGCGTGTGGTTTTCTTGGACAGTAATCAAGTCGATGTTGACATAAACTTTTTATTAACTTAACTAGTTCACTACTGAACGGAAACAAGGAACTTAAAAATATGGAACTTCCATAACTCTAATAACTCTTCCATCAATATGACAGTTGGCGACGAGCAGGCAGCAGGACATCGGCACTCAGAATCCTAGGCAGAGATCCACTAGGGTGCTTGGCATCAGAACCAGGAATGAGTAGGCAGGGCTCCACTAAACCGCTTGGCATCAGAACCAGGAATGAGTAGGCAGGGCTCCACTAAGCAGCTTGACATCAGAATCGGGAATTAGCAGGCAGCGAGCAGCAGCACCCGTTGTTGTGTCTGCTGACAGCGTTTTCTTCTAAGCAAGAACTTGGCTGGCCTTTTATCCTTGTTCGCCATGCGCACATTTGCATTTAGCAGCTACCGATCGCGCACATGCGCACCTCCTCTCGGCGACCAGTCCCCAGTTGGTATCGGACCTTCGACCGCCGTAACTGAGGAAGGGGTGCGCGAGCCTAGAGGCGGCGCCTGCAAATATATTACTAAAAAGTTATTCAAAATAATATGTAAATAGCTTTTCTCATTATAAAGTTCTGAACTTCTGAAGAGTTCAGATTTAGGAAATTTATTTTTAATATGAATATTGTTTAAAGTGACAGTACATTATTTTAAATTGAAACTTTTAACTAGACGTTACCACCGGGAATTTTTTGAATATTAATTTGTGAATGTTGAAGAAACATGAAATATATTGAAGCTACATTTAAATACACCAATGTAAAGAAGTTAATTAGTAGGGCTGTTTTAAATTATTAAGACTTGCGTTGTGACACATGAAACTCCAGGTTCGATACACTTAGTTGCAATATAATAAAAAGACGTTAAATACTTAAAACTGTTTTATTAAAAAAATACTATTCAGACATAAACTTATTACAACGGATGGTGGTGACCCAGCGAAATAAAAAATACGTCCTATATGGACAGTGAAATTAAGGCGGAATGACTTAAAAACTACGCCAGCACAGAATTACACATTGGCGAGAAAAAACACTTGGCTGAAATCAATAACGCCAATTCCAGAGCAACCCTAACAGTTAATCCAATAAAATTAAAAATGACGTAATCGCGAGAAAATAATTTTAAAGGCGAGGCAGAGCAACAAACAATAAACACGCCAACACCAAGCCAAAGGAGGGGAAACAAAAAGCCGTTGATTTTGCAAACGGACGCAAATATATTCTATTTTTAGCACACTGGTCCGAAGAGACGATTAAACAAAAAGAATAGTGCATACGGGGAAAAGCAAATATACAGATTTAAAAACCGAAATGGCAGAAAAATGAAAAACAGAAGTGATTTAGAATTCTTGAATTTGGATAGATTACATTAAAGAAAGCCAAAGTAAATGAATATTAAATTTGATATGTGATCTCCATCACAACCAATATAACTTGTGAAAACAACGAACATTTCAGAAGTGTTTGTATCACAACATCCCGTTCATAAATTCATAAAAACACGTTAAAATATATCGAAGTGAGTATATTCTCTGTATAAAGCTCCTTATATTATGAGCATAGAAGAAATCAATGCTACTCCGGATAATATTACATGTCTACTTTGAAGAATATAAATCCCGCAAAAAAATCTAGTATCAAAAGGACAAAATATTGCTGAGATATTTGATACTGCAAACACTCAGCTTTCTGATTTTCTCTTTGAAACCGAGAATAGCGCTTTGAAGAAAACTTTTGCAACCTCAGGCACGTAATTTAGCAAAGTTTTTGATTTCTGACTGAAAAAGTCGCGTTTTTCACTTTTATTATAGAAGCATTATAAGAAAATTTCGACAGATTCACTTTCAAAGTAAAATATATGTCGCATGCACTACGTTCCGGTAAAATTCATGAACTGGTTCAAGAAAAAAAGCCTAGTGAATACAGGAAAAAGAATAAGCAAATCGTATGTTTTGAAATATATGTTAGTATATGGAGTGAATGATAAAAGTATTTTTATTAAATGCATATATGCAGTGATAAGAAAAAAAATTAATCATGATTAAGGACTGAAACTTATGAATGATATCTAAAAATCATTAACGATTGTCGAATGAAAATTTTTAGTCCAGACCAACGACATCGCTAATCTTGGTTTCTCACAAAAAAATTTCAATCGTCAATCGTTAATAGGGATAAATATTCGTTAGTTTTCAACTGTTAGTCGTGTGATTAATTTTTTTCTCAACCCTTCACCATAAGTAATTGCTTATGAAGGCAATTCAGACTTCACAGCTATGTTTGAATTATCAACATTTCGACTACGTTTTTAAAATCGCATTAACTTTTAAAATTTATTCCTATTGAGGCTAAGTGCGT
This sequence comes from Cheiracanthium punctorium, assembly GCA_038373885.1. Classification (NCBI taxonomy): domain Eukaryota; kingdom Metazoa; phylum Arthropoda; class Arachnida; order Araneae; family Cheiracanthiidae; genus Cheiracanthium; species Cheiracanthium punctorium. The sequence goes on from JAWZYV010016635.1 coordinate 767,300, forward strand.
GCTTGATGTCAGATGGTGGTGAAACTCTTTTTGTGCCTGCTTTATAGTTTTCAGGATAAGTGACACGATCTAACAAGAATGACGTCAACGGTAGCTCTTACATGTACTGGTAGACCATAATAAAATATCGTTAAAAAATTACTTTGTTTGATTTAAATACGGCAAAAGTAGAAATTTTATCAAAATAAACGGCGGGTTCTGAAAAAAATTATTTTTCCAATTCTGTTCCATCTTTAAGTCGCAGATAACTTAGAAATACCATTATATTTTGACGTGCTGATGACGTATGTATGATGATATGTATACAGTATATATTACATCGATGATGAGACTTTCGGTGTGTGTGATTCTTTTCGATGTCACAGATATCATAAACTGGTATATTTTACCCTGGCTAAAGAAACTTTTCTAAATTCGGAGAAGGGGAGATGAGTATTTTTTTCTGGAATGCATAACAATTTTACTATTGTTGAAAGAAGACTACTAAGATTGAAAACTTGCATTATTTGGTAAAGGAAGAAAACAATACAGTTGGGTGTGTGCTTCCCTTAAATTGTTTCTGAAAATGCACTATCCTTCTAACAAAAAAAAGTATTTTTAAAACATATTTTTAGCTTGCTAAATAATTAAATTTATAGCGTAGTCACATAATTTCTTTTACTTGCTGTTTACTTAGTTGTAAATGAATTAGTAAATATATTTTTAAAAATTTAGGCTGTATCGAGGCTCCAAAATCTCTCCCTGAATAAATAAAAACTGAAAGAACTTGTCTCTTTAATAAACCCTTTTTTATAAATGTATACTTTATTAAAATTATATAATTAATCACTGATCTCAGACGCATTTCGGCAAATAATTTTTTTTTACGTAGATTGAGTATCAGAAGCTTATTTATAACTTTTATGAAAATCTGTAACTAAATGGTACAAATTTTAACCCTACAGTGTATACTGTAGCCAATTGGCTACACTCTCACTTTTTCGTGATAAATGGAAAGTTTTGTAGTTTTTGTCTAAAATATGCATTTAAAATAAATATAAGATCAATATGTAAATACATATTCACTTTAAAAATGTATGGCCACATTATTTTTTGTGAAAACATGCTCAAATTCATAGAGTATGCATCCAGTTCGCTGAGCAAGCGTTTGCTTGCATTTTTGATTGCTCCGAATTTTTATTGCTGAATGAAAATAAATACAAAACTGTTAAAAAATAGTAGTATTAGGACTAAATAAAGTAAAATTAGGCTATATTACTTTTTTTTGTTTTCTGAGAGCTATGGGATGGGTATTCTAATTTGTCGAATTAGAAAATTTTTCATGATTTTTCTGGGAACCTACGTCTTGAAATTTTTTAAAAATATTTTTCCTGCGGTATATTAAGATGTACAAATGAGTTAGACACAGACTTATATATTTTACATGTACACAAATCGATCTTTCATGAACGAAACATACAACTGAACATTTGACTTGAACAGTAGCTTTTTCTAACTATTATCAATGCAAATAGGCAATTCGCAAAAATAAGGTTACGTTCGATAAAATTATACAAATACTTTTCTTTTTTCAAATTTTAGAATTCCCATTTCAAGCTAATATGTTGCATTCAACTTTTCAAATTAAAGTATAGTGTTTACAACTAGTCTAATAAATACTTAAATTTTGAAACCATTAAATATAAATACAATAAACATATGCAATTTGTTAATGTCAGCATGGGAGCACGCAGTAAAATTATACCTAAGATATCATAAAATTAGACTTAATAAAGTATACAACCTCATAGCACTTTCACATGATAATTCATCATTTTCTATCCAAGCATCATTATTGAGCATCTGACAAAGCGGGACAGGAATAATAATAACAACGGATAAATGTAAATAGTTCACCGTTATCCCTTATGTAACAGCCACAGAGCATGATTAACATGCGAAAACAGATAAGGTTGTTAAACTTATTTCTTATGACAATATAATGGATTGCGTCGTGGGAGAGGTGATTGAAATCTATTTGATCAATCATTTCCAACAATAACCAATAAAAGTGTGAAACATCTTGCTGGAATAGAATACTTTGTTGCATGCTATGGAATATATATATAGTGTAATCCGGAAACTTATTTCTCGCACCAACTATCGATGACACTGACGATAATATCATCTTGCAATATAACTGATGCAAAACGCTGCATGTTGGTTGCTGTTTTTTGCTCAGGATTTTAGCAAAAATATTGCGTAATGTAAATGAAGTGAGTGAAAAGTTTTCGCAGAATTTGAATCGTAATTTGAAACTCAAGTTATCTCATAATAGTTTTGAATCAGCGTGTAATATGAAATGTAAAGTATCCTAATTAACTGTTCAAGTTAGTCTTAGACCATTGATCCATCTCTTTCATCTGAATCAGAAAGGTATTCACATAAAGCTATTGCGTGAGCAAAATAGGGATGATGATTTTGGTAATTGTCTTTACGAATAAGGTGCACTGTTATGTGCTCTCATTTAATTACATGAGGGCTGCATGAAATGGGGTAATAAATGGAATTTTTATTTCTAGAAAATATCTAAAACTGACAAATTGAAATAATTAAGCTACAAGAAAGGTATGGACATAGCACGAAATTTTGTAAACAAAGTTTTTTAAGTGAAATAGCTCCTAGCTTGTACAAACATGAACAACTAATCTTAATAAGTAATTATTGATCTCATTTCGATTCTAATTTCTGCAGGTCTAACTCTCCCGTGTACCTTGGTTCCACCAAATCTACAGTACTTATATGAGACACATAGACTATATGCCTATTTTTTTCTTAAATTATAAAAAATTGTTTAAAAGTATATCGAGTTTATATTCAGATATTATCAGTGTATGTCTCCAGATTACTATACACCATGTTTTCATCTCTATTATTGTAAATAATAAAAACATAACAATTAAAAAGAGGGAGTATATCTTTCGTGGACTTACCCTATTGAGGAAGAATGTCCCACGCACTCATCAACGCCCAGACGAAAATTTTAGGAGCTATAGCTATGAAAATTTAGAAGCTTATTATTTTGTGTCCAAAGCGTCATTTAAAAATTAATTTAAAAAATATAACTCTCTAAAGAGGTAAGGTCCAAAACATATTTTTGTCATTTCCTTCCATAAATAAAATTGAAAACAGACCCAAGATTTTCTCTTTAAAATATAACTAAGACGAATACCTAAAAAGCCTATATTTGTTTTTCTATTTATTCGGAATAAAACACTTTTTTTTGCATATTCCGTGAAATCATCTAACACCAACGAAATATGTTTGGTTTAAGAAATAATATATATATATATATATATTTTTTTTTGATGCAGGATGGATAATAACTGGACTTAAAACAAACACTTTAAATAGTTTCGTAAATTTGATTAGTTTTTAAGAGTTTTGAGAAACAACTCCTGTATTTTTTTTTTCGCGCATCAATTTAATAATGATTGAAAAATGAAATTCAGTTTTGTAACATGATATACTGTTATCTATCTTAAACAAGAGGTTTCTGAAACGAATATTTTTCAAAGTTGGTAAGAAGATTTTGCGACATATTAGTCTATTTGACGAAAACACACATTTTCCCATAATATTTAGTGGAAATAGAGCAATCCCTAAAAGGTGATCTAATTAAGAAGTGTATATGAAACACAATGCAAATTTAGACTATTTATCTATCGAACATTGTTTTTAACTGAGAATAAAATAATAAAATGTGCACTTCTCCGAAATATTGTAACCTATCTCCTTTCCTTAACACTTCACATTGCCCTTCTTGAGAAGAACAACTCTTTTGAAGAGGTGGCATTTACATTAATAATGATTCTTCCTTTCTCTTCTAGATGCTACTTAAAAACACTATCATATTTATTCGTGTATAACAAGCACTTATTTTCAAAAATTTGAGCCAAAAACTCTAGGCTCGTATGATACACGAAATGTTCATGCATAGTAGACAAAATCTTTAGTAATACATTACAAGTAACATTACTTTAATACATTGTATCGTAATAGACATACACACTCATATATAAATATAAAATAAGCCTTTGAAAATTTTACAAGGATGAATAGAAAAACTTTTCGATGTCAATCTTTTTATTTTCTGTTAGGAAGAAAAGGTATTTCCATAATCATTTATTTACCTTTTTTCCAAAAATTGTTTACAGCTATTTCACGATATTTTACTTTAATGTCAAAAATGCGGGCCAGAAACTGTCATATGTCTTCGGCGGAAAAATATTATCCGAAATGGAAATATTAAGGTCCTGTTTTGTGCGAAAAGCCACTCATTTCAGTAAGAGGAAAGGAGAGTTTGTAAAAGTACAGAAGATTCAGTAGAGACCACTAGATGATAAAAAGACCGAGCCATTTATTACTAGAAATCCTGAAGGTATCTACCAGTTAGTTGGATCAACTACCCGAGGAAGAAACATTAGTCTTGGTTTCAAGAATCATTTATCACCGGCTCTGCCCAGAATGATACTGCACGGAAAAGGTATCTAAAAAGTATATGTAGATTTTTCTTATGCGTAAATTTAAAGCAATATACCTAATAACATTTTAAATAAGAAACGAATTAAACGAGTAAATTTATATGAAGCATTTAGGTTGGATTCTGTGGCTATTCCTTACGTAAAGAATGATTTTAAACTTCAATCTTATCCATCCAAAGTGTTTACACCACTTTAAAGTAGTGAAAACTTTAAGACGTACTGACAGCTAACATACAAAAAATTTTTTAGAATTTCTAATAATACATCAAATAAGATACAAATTAAAGGTGTACTTTTTGACGATATATTTTTGAGTGATATTTTGTCTGCTTGTGGGATACAGCCTAGTATGAAAACATAATTTTATTCATCCAGACTTTTTGATTTATAGCAATGAAAATTTAAGAAGTCAATTTATGAGTATTTTTTAATAATTTAAAAGTAAATGTTATTTATTACAGTTTTATTTCTAAATTGGCATTACTGTTAGAAAGATTAACATCTGTTTTTATTTAATGTGTATTTTCCCCATACATTTATGATTTTTTTCTAAGGGAGGTATTCGCCACTACAAAGGCCACAAGTGTTGACCACTTTATTATGAGGGCACAAAGTATTCAGGCCAATAATACTGCCTTCATATTCTTGCATTAAACTTTGCATTAACTATTTGGGCATAATTGTAGATATTCGTTCAGTAAAAGAATATATACATACATACATACGTATATAAGTCGATCGGGTTTTTTATTGGTTAGAGTGTCATTTTACCACACCCCGCGTGGGTTCGATTCCCGGCATGGGCTTTGGTGTCATTTCGTTCGTCCCCTCATAGAAAGCAATGCTGGTCCACCTATTAGGGGCCTCCATAATAAGGAGACCAGTACTTCAGGCTTTAGTAGTGTCAAATGACTGATCAAGTGCCCACCCATTAAGGAAAACATACGTATATAACTGACATCAACAAGACTGACATAAAACTTGTTTGAAATGAAATGCGTTACATGCAGTTTAAATCAAACTTATCAACAATACTTTTTATCGTTATCTTTTAAATACTGAATGGTTAAAAAATATCTTCTTTTTACATTCAGTTGTAACAAAAAAATCAGAATAAAGTAAATTATATATACATGCACGTATATACTATAGAAAGCATGGGGAGATTACAAAAAAAACTACTGAGACACGTCGATTAGAAGGATGCATGGTGCTAATGAATTCAAAACCTATTAATGAAAAGCTAATAAAAAGCGTAAATTAAGAAACGCTTTTTTAATTTAGAAATTACACAAAACTCTACGGTTATAAGAACTGCAAACTACGAATTTTGTCAAATGCATCTTAGAAGAAAATTTCTGGTTCCACCATTGACTGTTTTCACATTACTATAAATGTAATTATTTACCTAATTAGAATTAACATTCGGAAACAGATTTGCGTTTATTTGAAGTTTAAATCTGCTGTAAAATAAAATTGGTTAAAATAGTAATTTCGAAATTCTTTTATCAAACAAATGGAAACAAAAAAAATTCGATTTTCATTGCACGTGATCTTACTTAATATCTAATATAGGAATTTCAGAAATGCAAAGATGTTGCTTTAAATTTTAATCTAACAGTTAGCATGAAAACAAAAACATAAGCAAGAAATGATATTCGTAAAATAGTGCAATGTCAGTTATATAGAAAATAACTAACTTCCTAACATATCAATAAAATATTTACAAATGCAGACCCACTTTGCCTATTTCCTTCACTAACTGTTTACATATTTTCCTTTTGTACATGTAAAAATCCATGTTGGAAAACAAATTATTCTAGTTTAATTAAATGGTGTTCAATAATGACATTATTGCGCATTAAGATGATTGAATATTCCGAATCAAGAGTCAATACTATACTGAAAATAGCAAAGCAATTCCTATTGCTCTCATTGAATTACCACAGAAAATACTTTTTATATACTATATACTACATAAAACTACACAGTTTTAATGAGCTGACTTGTACTGTTTCTGTTTAGGCGCACTTCTCTCTGTTATATCAGACATGTTTATATCTGTAATATATTAAAAAAATTGTCACGTAAAAAGGCATGGGTTACATTTATGGAAGCAAAGTTTTTCCAATTTGTTCAAGAACAGCAGTCTAGAAAATCTTAGAACACCACATTTTGGTGACTTACCCACCAAGTTTTTTAATATATCAACGTATTCCTTTTTATGCATGCTTCTAAGATGCTGCTTCCGACATAAAAGTGTTTATTAAGAAAAACCCAGATTTTTTCGTGAGATATTCTGACCAATTTATAAAGGGAAAAATATGTTTTATTCCCTACCTGAATCTGAAATATATCACTTTAATGATATCTGTCTTTTAAGGGCTGGCATTAAGCCAAAAAGATCTCTGTTGAGGATGGTACGAATTTCCTGATGTAGGATTTTGAACGATGGTCTTCGTTGATTCCCAGTTGTACATATCACAAGAGACGATGGTGGAAAGCTTAATCACCTAAACTGCTGCCAAAAATTACGGGCTACGAGCTTACTAAAGGCGTAAGCTTTTAGTCTAAGAAGCTGTGATTTAGAAAAGATTAGCAATTGTTTATGAAAGCGATAGATGCTCTGAACGAAAATTCCTAGGAATCCAATGTTTTTATTTTGCTCCTAAATGATTAGACATTTATTCGCTTCGACAAACTATTTTTGCTCGTTTGTATATTCTTTTCAATGCACTTTTTGTTAAATATAGAGGGTCCAGTTTTATTCGTGTAAAAATGAAAAGTTTTGTAAATTGTCTTGCGAATGTCATATACACAGAAATTCACTTTCAGACTGTCCATTTTTATAACTGACCAACTACTAGCCATATGTAGTTCGATCTGTAAGATCTAATGTTCGATCTAATATAAATGGGCTAAATAACTTCAAACATTCTGTGGCTGAAACACAGTAATAGTACTAGTATTTTTTTTTTCTGTGAAGCATTGCAGATAGTTAAAACATTCAAATTCTTGAAACTTCTGCCGACTGTATAAATGCAATCACATGTGTACATATCAAGCTGCGGCTTTAAATACTTCAGAAATAGACTATCCTTGTTTAATTTTATTTCTCCCTGTAATCCCTTTCTTTCTGTTTGCATTAACAATTTTGAGAATAGCTTATTTTAAAAAATGCACGACAAATAGCTTAACCTATAGTTAAATATTAAACTAGCACGTATGAATATAGCTCCACCTGCTTTTTTTAAAGCAAAAACATTTTTCACAATAATATTTTAAAGAAGTCTAATGTTTAAAATGTTAAATTTCTATACTTAACTTTATTTTTTCAAATAACTCGCGCATACAAATTTAGAGTTTTTAAACTAATATAAATTAGAATACGTAAAAAAGTCTAAAAAGCAGAACTTTCTTATGGGAACACAAATTTGAGTGACCAACTTAGTAAAAGCATTTTCAGGTAACATAACACATAGACAGATGAATTCTATATCCAAATGTTATTTTTTTAAATGATCACAAAAAAACGTTATCCACATATTTTGAAGGGAGAAATAATTTCCTGCTGCTACAAAATTAAATATGAAATATCAAATTGTAGTAACTAACGGCGGTATTCACCAAACACCAACTTGGAGGTTGCTCGATTTCGTGCTCAGATTCCATGGTGACCTTTGTATTTGGCTTGATGATTACCATTTTCCCCGCTAACCTTTCAAGTAACATGCTCTACTGAGTCAACTCACGGGTTTAGTGTTTTGTGAATACGGTCATAAGTTTTTAATAATTGTTAGTTTTACTGCTGATTTAAATGGTCTTTTTTGTGTATTAATTTCACCAACAAATCAACCCTAAATTTTATCAGACGATATGCATTCTTGATAATATACACTTTTCGTGTTTTTTTTTTACATACACTTGTGTATCAGAGGCTGATAAGCTTTTCGCAAACATTTTTTAAATTACTTTTCTATAGATTTTGAATTTTAAGCAAGCGGTTTTTTATGGTCTGAAGAAAATGAATTCCATCAATAACAGCATGCAGCTCATGTAAATTTTTTTAAATTTAAAATAATGATTACAAAGAACATTATGATAATGATTAATTTCAAGAGCGAAGTCAGATACATGATTATTTTTTAGTCGTTTCATCTAAAGTTACCAGATGCAAGATAAGAAATATTTTTTTTTTTTATGAGACAAAGGGAACATTAGTGCATAAATGCAATTTTTATAAACGGGAATTTGTTTATGCTTTGCACTTTTCTTAAACTCGGTATAATAAACTAAGGAAATCAAATTTACTGACCTAATTTTCAGGAATAAAGCAGAAGGGAAAAACATGCTGGGATGCTAGCGATTAATCATGCTAAGAATAACCAAGCACTTTTTAAAAAATTTATATCATAAAAGAAAATGTGTTTTCTTCCGTCTTGTGTACTGTTTCACTGTGTTGGCGTTATGTTAGGTACTTTTAATATAGAAAGTAGAAAAAGTTCATATTAAAACTTCAATTTTAATACATGGTATACCACTTATGAATCTAAAAATCAGCCCTATATTTTTTTCTATTAAAGCATATTTTTTTTTGTTCCAGTAGTTTTCTAACAGTAAACGCACAAAAGCTGTACTTATTGATTAAATGTAATAAAAAATAACGATTTAGAAATCTTTTTAATTAGAAAAATTAGACTAACAGTAGAGAGATAATCCAATAAAGCTTTATCAGTATACCTTCATATAAGTTAAAAATGAAAGAAAACGGTAAATAGATAGACGCCGAAATATTATTATTCAGGAACATTTGAAGCGTTCATATATTGAGATAGCGTATACCCATAATTCACTTGTAGGAGAGACCGAGAGTTGTTTCCAACTCTAGTTTTGAAATGGGCCACTAAATGACACAAGAAAGCAAACTGGCTGAAGTAGCAACACAGCACACACCATCTAAGAAAGTTTTAGTTTATTAGCTGCTGTCATATCGTCGGAAGATCTGTTTTTTAATATTTCAACTGTTAGTAAACTTTCAGGTCTTTAAGAAAACTTAAAATAAACATCGTTTTGACATTGCAAGTACTACAAATGGGCGTCTTTCTTCACGTAACTATGTGCTTGTTTTGCAAATAACAAATACCGCTACTCGACGAGGTAGTGTCAAAATTTCAATATGGTGACGGCGCAGGTTTTCCAACAACATAAAGACTGCGCCAAAAGGGATGTTACATTTTTTGCATTAACTATGATTCAGACAATATCGACTTTTGTTGAAAAAAATCTGTGTCTGTAAAATTGTTAAGCAACAGTTTTTATAAAATCATTCCATTTCATTTGTTTTATATATCCAATTACTTTATCTGTTACTTTTCATATTACTCTACTATTATCTCCCCCGCTATTATTATATATTTTTAGTTTACAATAAAAAAATACATATTATGTAACATGCAAGCTATATTAGTTTTTTAACATTTAAGGTACAGTAGAAAACTTGGCTCACATACGGAGCACATTTTCAAATTTTACATTATCAGACAACCATTAGCTATTAAAAACTTTACTTACTTTTTGAAAAAAAAAGTATTAATTGCAATGTCTAGAAAGTACAATGATATCATGCTTATCTGAAAATAGATAAAAAGTAAATATATAGAAATTAAATTTAAGAAAAAGTGGAAAATGCCCCGCTCTGCTGTATACTATGCAAAAGTCTTGATATGTGATGATTTCAAGATGAATTCCCATTCTATTTTGCTACTTTAATTATATTTTATTACACACTGTATAACAAAATGTGCTTCATAGATCATGAAAGCAAGGTACTTCATACATATAATTTACTGTCTGGAAGTTTTTTATTCTAGGAACATTCCAATTTAATGAGTTCCCGCCTTTAATATCATTTTGTCTTGATATGCAATTTTGTCTTGATAGGTAACTATTTTTTATTGGATGTCCTGTTTACTTCTCACGTTTTTTATTTTTATCTTAGTGTTATTATGTGTGATAGGAAACAAATAAATGCTGTGATACGAGCTTTTTCTTCATTCTTTCACTTTTTTTTGTATTTTCTTCTTTTCCTCATACGTCAGATTTAATCAATTATGTTACATGACGTATTTATGCCACATTGCACAAGCAGAAGATGATTTTATCAACAAAAGGAATATTCGATTAAGTTAGACATCCGTTTTAGTAATGATGGACTTGAGTAGTGTTTAATAACTATTTATTATTGCATAACCGTCATCATGCACATATATGATAATGATTAATCATGAATTTTTACAACTATGACTTAGTACGTAAGACTTGGTATGAAGTAGAACAGTGTGATAATGCACGTAATAAAAATAATTCTTGATTCGAATGCTGACAGCAAGAAAATTATGGTTTCGACAAACGCTCGGTTAAAAATTACGATATAAAACTTTTTGAAATGCCGACTGGGACGAATTGAAGATATAATTGATTTTCTAAAATAAATTATCGTGTCCGCATCGTAACTCAATGAAAGATGTTTTATGTCGTCATCAATATTTGAAAAACTACAAAATAACTTGATAATTTTACGTTAATTAATATATTTGCGTGTTTTGAAATTATCTTTTAAAAGGTCATTGAAATTACAGTCAAAATTACGCAGAAAGCTAATAAAATTATCATGCGTCTTAGAAAACTCGCTTTTTTATTTACAGGTGATTTTAAATTATATTTACTTCAATTTTCTATGATTTAGCGATTCTTTCCATTCATATTTAAAGATGTAAGTTATTCATATAACGTTTTGTATCATTTCTGACGCCTATTTTTGCCTCTGTGAACATGTGCTAGGCTTCAGCCTGTATATACACTCATGTCCATAAATTAAGGATAATGAATTTCAGGCAAAGAAAGAGAAAGAAGCAAAATAAAATTTGACTTATTTGTAAAGTCTATTTATTAAACAAAAAGTAAAGAGCAAAAAAGATGCTATATGTTTGACATAATTAATAAAAATTGCAAGTTTTACTCCCTTGACCAAATTTCAAAAAAGAACCTATTTACAAAAAACAGTATAACATGGTTAGTAGGATGGTTAATACGGAGTATCTCTCCCGGACGATGCAATACAGGCCTGACAATGCCTAGGCATGCTGAGTATCAAATGATCAATCTGATCTTGGGGAATATTACACCACTCATCAAGCAATGCACTCCGAAGTTTCGGTAGACAGGTGGGAGGGGGTTGACGGGCTGCAATTCGTCGGCCAAGCATATCCCACACATGCTCTATTGGATTCAAGTCCGGTGAGTATGCTGGCCAATGCATACGGGTGATATCCTCCGATTGAAGGCATTCGTCTACAATGTTTGCACGGTGAGGACGGCCGTTGTCATACATAAACACAAATTCAGCACCCATGGCGCCCCGAAACAAACGTACATGTTGTTCCAGAATGACATCCCGATAGATGTGGCCTGTCATCGTTACACTCTGAACATGCAGGTCAGTTCTGGAACCAAGAATAATTCCTCCCCAAACGATCCATCCTTCACCACCGTAACGGTGTCTTTCAATGGTGTTCTCTTGGTGGTAACGGGTAGCTGGCGCTCTCCAGATGAATGTCCAGCGAGAATCAGACCCCAAACTAAACCTGGACTCGTCGGAAAACATCACACAAGACCACTGTTGCGGTGTCCACAATGCATGCTCTCTACTCCAGGTTAATCGCAGGCGACAGTGAGTTGCGGTAAGTGGAACACATCTGACAGGCCTACGAGCATATAGACCAATGTGCCCTAAGCGACTGTACACGGTCTGCCTTGAAACTGTCGTACCGGTAGCTGAAGAGAGCTGACGAGACAGGTCTGATGCTGTACTCCGTCTGTTTCTTTTGGCAGTAACTGCCAAATAGCGGTCCTCATTCGGCGTTGTAACTCGGGGGCGACCTGTGCTGTAACGTCTACTCACATTACCATCATCTTGGAATCGTTGCCAAAGCCTTGAGATGACACTCTGGGCGATTCCAAGTTCCTCGGATACTTCCAGCTGGGTACATCCACATTCCAGTCGTCCGATAATTCTGCCACGTAAAACATCATCTAAATGCCTCCTTTGTGCCATAACTATGCGGTTTTTGCACTGAAAGGCTTTAACAGCGCTTGTGAACAATTTTACTTCTTTGCCACCATTCCTTATATACCCCCTCTCTTACACTCTCGTCATTGTGACGTACCATCCACGCCATCTGGTGGTTTCCTGTAATTTGCATATTCTTCTTCAAGATGTGTGTGATCATTCCACAGGTGAAATTTTTATTTTAGAGATCAATTTCTGTGTGATTCTGAATTATCCTTAATTTATGGACATGAGTGTAATTTTGGAGTATTGCAAGTATTTCTACGCTACGGCCAGATTTTAAATTAATAAAAATACGTATTTGTAGAATTTTATTTTTTAAATGAAGCCTTTGACGTAGTGTTAAACAGCTAACAATTCACTACTACTCTTATCTTATGTACAGCGCTAGCGGTTTGAACTGGAAGACGGAAGGTACCTGCTTCGAAACCAGCCGCGTCCACCGACCTAACCATTCGGAGTTTTCCGTGGTTTTCTCTGAAACTTCGCTTAAATACGGGTTAGGACCCCTTCTGAAGTCCCCCATGGCGGGCAATCCCACCCTCGGCCTAGATCCCTCGCGTAGATAATTGGCTGTAACCGAGATTGGCATATATATATGCAATGGGGGTATTATATATATATATATATATAGATAGATAGATAGATACTATATATGCACATATAAAAAGATTTACTTCTCATATGAAGAGGCTTCACAATAGCAATTTTAAAACTTCACCATTTAACAGAATATTTTCTATTTAAATTACACCCGTCATCTTATCATCAACCGGAAAACACGAATATAAAAAAATTTGCATTCCGATTCTAAACCATTTTAACTAACTCTTGAAATGATAATCAAATGCAATACACACCACAAATTTGGGAGAATTTTCGAAAGTAAGGCTATGTAATTGAACTGTGTTCTCTAAAAGGATATTTACTTTTGAAAGAACTCTTTGACATAATATATTATTCTCCTTGAACCGAATTCCAGAAGAGCTGAGAAAGAAAGGGAATATTCCTTTGGGACCACTCCTAATACCCCATGAACATGTCACGATGAAACTAAACTCTGCATTTGCTTTTAGTGACATCTATTGTTTCTTTGTTCAGATCCTAAAACTACCCAGGTTTTCTTTCTGACCAACCCACGCTTTTATATTTCATGTTCGTCTTCATTTGCATCCATCAATCTTTCACGTTAAAGTTTTTCGAGTAAAAGAAATTGAACAAACGAACCGAAATCTCAACATTTACTTTTGTGCTCTTTCGAGCTTCTGAAGTTGTTCTTCCCGTAAGTTACCATAGACAGTGTGACTTAGTTGCTTAAGTTATTATTTTTTATTTTTACCTGAATTAATTTATATTGCTTAGACTCTAAGAGTAGTGAATTCGGAAATAAGTTAATGCAAAGATGTTTACGATATTCATGGCGATGGTGCTACATTTTACTGAGTAGATTTTTTTTAGTATCGTGACTTGCTAACAGAAACAACAGTGTATTATAAAAGTAATTTGTTAAAATTTAAAATAGCTATTTTTAAAGTCGTTCATTGATCGATTGTTTAGCTTACAGCTTGCGAGCTATTTTATATAATCATGCATGACCTTTACAAATTATTGTGTGTTAAGATGATGTTATATGTACTCATGGAATTACGCTCCGCATTTACAGCAAAATTTAAATAAAATATTTTTCTGTGATATATGCTTTTCATTAAATGAATTTGTTAAAAGTCTGAAAATTCTACTTTTTTTATTTTCTTATATTATCATAGTACCAATAGATAGGTTTAGAGAAATTTGTGTTAAATACTTTAAAAAACGCAGTTTTTTTCTCCTCAGGAAAGCGTCATTTTATTTTGTGAAACTAATGTAGTAGCATGACTACAAGCGCCCAAGAAACAAACTCAGTAAATAATGCTTAGATAACAAAACGTCAAAATGTTCTAGTATCAAAAGTATCAAATAATCAATCAATCTAGTATCAAATGTTCTAGTAACAAAATGTTCTAGTATAGCGGAGTTCACATTTATATATTTCAAAACTATATTTCTATTTTTTTTTATTACATGCGATTTTATCAAATTGATAATAGAAGAATAAAATTAACATCCTTACAGTTTTTGAACTATATTTAAAATGCTAAGACAAACCCATTACCATCACAAAGTAGCGTAAAATTATAATAAAAATAAACCGGCAAATTGGAACTCTTATTCCTGAAAGGATACTTCCTTTTAAAACACCTCATTCGCTCAATGTATTCTTCTCCGACAAAATTCTTGAAGAGCAAAACAAGGAAGAGAATATTCCCTAGGGTACACTCCTGGTACCCACGAACACTCCATGACGAAAGTAAACACGGCATTTGCTTTTAGTGACATTTATTGTGTTTTTCGTTCTGTTTCTGAAAGTATCCAGGTTTTTTTTTTTTTTTATAACGGATCCACGTTTTCATCTCACGTTCATCTTCATTTGCATCACTCAATTTTTTCTTTTAACGTTCAGGTTGTATGAGCGAGGGAAATGAACAAATAAATACCGAATCTAGCATTTGCTTTGCTCTCTTTCATGCTTCCCAGTTCCTTTGTTGCTCATCACGTGAGCTTACAACGGCAATGTAGGCTGGATCTTCCTCTTTTTTTTTCATCTATAGTATTTGAATGCCGAAGTTATCTCTGAGAAGTATGTAGTAAATGAAAGCAATAAGTTTAACGTAATGATGTGTACTTTCATTTAATTCAATCGATGTGTTATATATCACGTCTTTGTTGAAAGAAATCTAGAAAACTAAAAACATGCATTGTTGATGAGCAAAATTTTTGTTTGATTATGCTGTTTTTGAAGTTCATTATATCTTTTACTTATACAACAAAAAGGGCCTTTGTTTCTAAGTACCCTATGCCTTTAATTTTGGTATTGTTTAGTGAACCGAATCATTTACGCATGGTATATAAACCTGAAGTTTTTAACTGGGGCTGTTCATTGAAGTCTCATACCATTCATATTGAGAAAATTTATGAAAAAATGAAATAATGAAATATGATTTTTCCAATGGTGAACATATATAAAGGGTGGAAAATCAACTTATAATAGCACATCACTATGAGTTGGATCCTATTCGAATTTTGTCCTAAATCTAAAGTGAGATATACATATTTTTTGTGCTATAATTTTAGAATTGCACTGTAAGATAAAACAAAGAAATCTATTGCTCAAAAATTACTTCTTGCGCAATGTGAAATTTGAGCTGGAAAGATATGTATAGCTTTTAAATGTATGTGTAGTTTAATAAAGGTACTTTTTATTCAAAGTGGCTTTGCGAGTTGCATAAATTGAGGCGAAAAATATTACTATATTCTCTTTTTAAATATTCCACAGTAAGACCTTATTCTAACTTTGAGTTCATGTATTTATGTTTTGTTTTTGATAAGGAATATATATATATACACGCAGAGAGAGAGAGAGAGATTTTTTAAAAAGGTATATGAAAACAGACGAAACCAATCAATAAAGTTATTTTTCCAACAAATTTTTGCTAATAATATGTCACTGTAAACGTTATTTGGAATTTTCTTCTTTTAGTATGAAAAGTCTGCATCAGTGCGCTCTCACATGCATTCACATAATTTAACCCTTTATCGCGCAGTGATCCCG
This sequence comes from Cheiracanthium punctorium, assembly GCA_038373885.1. NCBI lineage: Eukaryota > Metazoa > Arthropoda > Arachnida > Araneae > Cheiracanthiidae > Cheiracanthium > Cheiracanthium punctorium. The sequence continues at coordinate 783,600 of JAWZYV010016635.1, forward strand.
CTCTGGGAACACCCAAACTCTGACGTTTTGACTGTTGCCATTCACGAAGAATAGATTGGATTTCTATAAAAAATAGTTGCGGGTGACATGGCTCCACCAGAATCCTTTACTTTTTTGCACGTCATTTCCCGTCAAAAAATGGTCACGATTACTTTTAAACAGCACTGACATCTGCTGAAAAATGGAAGAACGCGAGAACAGCTGGATAGATTGCCCAATGCTGAAAAAAGGGCAGCCGTTGCCATCGCTCGACTTAACTACCAGCAAGATGGCGGACGATCGAAACGTTCATCGCGTGTCACAGATCTAGAGACCCCTTTTTGACGCAGCTGGCTGTGCGCGAGCACAGCCAGCTGTCGTCAAAAAGGGGTCTCTAGATCTGTGACACGCGATGAACGTTTCGATCGTCCGCCATCTTGCTGGTAGTTAAGTCGAGCGATGGCAACGGCTGCCCTTTTTTCAGCATTGGGAAAGGGTTGCGCCTCAAAGGGTTAATGCATAAAACGTAATTGGCAGTGTTTCTTCTATGTAAAATCTGTGACTGATAAATTTTTACCTCGGACAAAGGCAAGTATGGGAAAATACGAGTAACTTTTGTTTTGACTTCTATTTTTTCAGATGTTGTGGATAAAAGGCGAAACGAAATTTCCTTTTAGGGTTTTGAACCTTTGGATGTTTGACAAGAAGAGGCACGACCTTTGAATCTACATCGTTTTGCACGATAAAAATATACAGTCCGTTGTCACACCCCAGTAATTTCTGAACAACAATAGCTATACACATAAAAGTGGGGTCTAGGTATACTAAAGTTGCCTAGTGCTACTGAAGTAAGCCCCTTCAGCGCTACCCAGAGGCTGAAATTGAAGTTAGTGTTCCTATCTCAAAAACGACACAAGATACGGGAAAAAATCCATTACAAAGCTGCTAAGCATAATCGATTTATTAAGAAAAACATCCTGAGCACCTTTATGTTAAAAATTGAACGCGTAAAATGCAAGGAGTGCTTTACTTATACTTGCGCCAGCTTGTCACCCGTCTTGTTGTAAAATGTGCAACAAGAATTGCAGACCAGAGTCCAAATGTATGGTTTGCTGACGGAAAATAATTTCAGCATGAAAGATAAATGAATCTAATGCCAGGCAAATGCAATTTTGGAAAACTTGATCATAAAAATGTGCGTTTTATGTCTTCCATTCGTAGCATTATTGTGGACATTATTGCGCACATTGATGTGCACAAAGTGACTTTTCTTACTGAATCAATGATGCTGAAGAACTTTGTGATTGACTTTTTTCCATATCATGTACGTTTTTTTAAACTCCAAATTTAGACGCCAGGTGGGGCTGTAAGCGAATTTCTTGAGTAACGCATCGCAACTTTACTATACTTAGAACACACTTCTATGAATATATTGGGGAATATATTTTTATGAATATCCCGTTCAGAAATTATTGGGGTGAGAACTGACTTTATCAGGCACAATGTATGTCATAAGCAATTTTACAACTTTAAAACTAGAAGAAATGATGTTCTCTTTATTTGTAGTTCACTTTTACCCAAATGATTTTTATGTGGATAAAATTGCCAGAACTCAGCAGTGTGGGAAGAATTTCCCCCAAAATAGGGGTTATTTTCTTTATTTCTTTCTTTATTTAAATTTTGAGCAGAAGTTTAACTGACTAGAAACAATGCAACGAAAATTTTTCCACTTATAACTGAACTCAGCCTTTCGCGAGCAGAATATTGAGTTCGTTCCAAGGCCACTGCTGGAAAGCTATACTGGATCCAAGAGGAGGAGTTTGACCTTCATGGTTGTGCCTTTTCAAATTTGGAAGCTAGCGCAAACAGGTTAAACCTGTCACGTTAAAAATGACCTGGTTATTTACACTCCGTAACAATGCCCCTCTTACACTAGTGATTGAACTTGCTTTTGCGTGAAAACAATCTCAGGTCCGCCCACTTGACGCTTCGTACGTTAAAAGGCCGAAACAGAACGATGAATATGTAAACTGAGCTGTCCGAGTTTGATGATCTAATACTTAACGGAACTTACTTTCTATATGAAGATTGTAAAAAAAAAAAAAAAAAAAATCCAATTTCCTTTTTATTTATTTATATTTTGCACACCTCAAACGTATAGAAAGAATAGGCCCAAGCCCATTTCAGTGCTTTTCCCACTTCTGGCTTCACTTCATGATTTCTTTACATCGTGGCAATTTCTGAATGTATGTTTCTAAATTCAATAAATCTAATGGAATGCATTAAAATCGATGAAGAAAGCACTTGATGTTGACATTCCATCAACACAGCCGACTTGATATGTTTTTCTTCAGCTACAAATAGCAAATATCTCTTTCCGTTATTCCGGCAATACTTTTCCCGGGCGTTCATACTATTGAGTGCCACGGAAATTCCACCAGATCCGCAAAATGGAGAGATTATTAAATAGAAGTGCGTTTCTTGTTCACCAGAAGAGGGGCCACCTCTCGCGAGTCTGGGGTTTCCCCACTCTTAAGAAAATGACAAAAAAATATATAAAAAGATATTTTTTTTTCCTCCCAGGTTCATAAACAGAGCTCATTCTTTTCGTATGTTCTTACTGTATTTTGTACCAGAGAACCAGAATAGGTGATGACGTTTTCTGGCATATTTAGTAGAAAATTCTGATTTCAGTGGATATAATTATGAAACCACAGTCTCAATAAGTAAAATGTATTATTTATTTATTTATTTTTCATATTTGGCATGAAAGAATTTTCATACCATATATGAATAATAATTATCATTCTTCCAAAAATAATTTTTTTTTTCTATCTGATTTGCTAATAGCTTTCGCTTATACAAAGGACGCATTTAAGAAAAGCCATAGAAAATATTTTTATAAGTGATATACGTCTTTTTTTATATAAATTTTTTATTAAAAAGTATTTGTAACTAAAAAATGGAATACATGAAATGCTCAAATAACATGAGTCTTTTACCCATGTTTTACTATACATTTCCAGTACCTAACATATTAAAAATATATTTCAACTGAATATACCGTTTAACGAACATATAGCACACTTTAACTGACATAATATATATGATTTGTCTTTAAAATTGCATTTGATATCAGCACTTAGCAATTGTTAAACAAATATAGTGTCAGAATTAAAATAATTAAAATTATTGAATTTCTTTACTCTTTGGATTAAATCATATCATGTATGTTGACATATCGTACGCTTTTACCCATGCTAATAATTGCCACCTTGATAATGTGTATGCAAATAGCGAAGTTTTTAAATTCATGAGTATCGTTTTGCTTTGTTAACTATTTAAAAAATATATTTGCTTTTATTTAAATAATTTTTTATGTTGCCATAAAAAATTGGTTTTACAAATATGTTTTCCTTTACAAGATCATTTCATGTTGGAGTAAAAATAGCTTAACACTGTACATACTAGACCATTTTTTACAGTCTTTTGTTTTGCCTCTGCACTCTTGCGGATTTGAATCCAATGTAACATTGATTGCGCAAATCGGTTAAAACTATTTTAAGATCACTAATTTTATCATTGTTTTTTCTTTTTGAAAATATTCTAGCAGTGCAAGTTCAATAGTATAACTAATTTTTAGATTAGTAATAAGACTATTTTGGTACTGAAAATTCGGGGATTTGAAACATCAAATGTTTTTTCTCTAAAGTAACGCATGCAAATATTATCATTATTGGTATTTCATTTATATATAATTCTTATTTATCCAATATTTTTAAGACAATAAAACATTTCATAAGATAAATGGCTAATACGGCGTAAAGAAAATTCCCTTGTTTAGTTACTTTTTACAGTGTCGATCCATAAGGAACAATTCAAAAACAAATAACCTCCGCTCATTTTATCAATAACGTAATAAATTGAATAGCTGTTTCAATATCGGCACTTCCTCTATTATAGATAATCAATTCTTGGCAGCATTAAGGGCTCTGAGACCCGTACAGAAAAATTACGCGGATTACCACTAAGTTAAAGGTGAAATGGAAAAGTATATACAAAATATCATTAAAATGTTATTTCATTCATAGAATTTTCGGATCCTTCATTGAAATTAAACGCGAAATAGTACACTCATGTCCATAAATTAAGGATAATGAAGTTCAGGTAAATAAAGAGAAAGAAGCAAAACAAATTTGACTTATTTGTAAAGTCTATTTATTAAACAAAAAGTAAAGAGCAAAAAAGATGCTCTATGTTTGACATAATTAATAAAAATTGCAAGTTTTACTCCCTTGAGCAAATTTCAAAAAAGAACCTATTTACAAAAAACAGTATAACATGGTTAGTAGGATGGTTAATACGGAGTATGTCTCCCGGACGATGCAATACAGGCCTGACAAAGCCTAGGCATGCTGAGTATCAAATGATCAATCTGATCTTGGGGAATATTACACCACTCATCAAGCAATGCACTCCGAAGTTCCGGTAGACAGGTGGGAGGGGGTTGACGGGCTGCAATTCGTCGGCCAAGCATATCCCACACATGCTCTATTGGATTCAAGTCCGGTGAGTATGCTGGCCAATGCATACGGGTGATATCCTCCGATTGAAGGCATTCGTCTACAATGTTTGCACGGTGAGGACGGGCGTTGTCATCCATAAACACAAATTCAGCACCCATGGCGCCCCAAAACAAACGTACTTGTTGTTCCAGAATGACATCCCGATAGAAGTGGCCTGTCATCGTTACACTCTGAACATGCAGGTCAGTTCTGGAACCAAGAATAATTCCTCCCAAAACGAGCCATCCTGCACCACCGTAACGGTGTCTTTCAATGGAGTTCTCTTGGTGGTAACGGGTACCTGGCGCTCTCCAGATGAATGTCCGGCGAGAATCAGACTCCAAACTAAACCTGGACTCGTCGGAAAACATCACACAAGACCACTGTTGCGGTGTCCACAATGCATGCTCTCTACTCCAGGTTAATCGCAGGCGACAGTGAGTTGCGGTAAGTGGAACACATCTGACAGGCCTACGAGCATATAAACCAATGTGCCCTAAGCGTCTGTACACGGTCTGCCTTGAAACTGTCGTACTGGTAGCTGAAGAGAGCTGACGAGACAGGTCTGATGCTGTACTCCGTCTGTTTCTTTTGGCAGTAACTGCGAAATAGCGGTCCTCATTCGGCGTTGTAACTCGGGGGCGACCTGTGCTGTAACGTCGCTGAGTACATCCACATTCCAGTCGTCCGATAATTCTGCCACGTAAAACATCATCCAAATGCCTCCTTTGTGCCATAACTATGCGGTTTTTGCACTGAAAGGCTTTCACAGCGCTTGTGAACAATTTTACTTCTTTGCCACCATTCCTTATATACCCCTCTCTTACTTTCTCGTCATTGTGACGTACCATCCACGCCATCTGGTGGTTTCCTGTAATTTGCATATTCTTCTTCAAGATGTGTGTGATCATTCCACAGGTGAAATTTTTATTTTAGAGATCAATTTCTGTGTGATTCTGAATTATCCTTAATTTATGGACATGAGTGTATGTTAACCCTTTCAGACCAGATAAAATAATTTCTCTTTGAATTAAATAATTTTTCTTTTAATCAGAGAGAGTTAATTTTTAATCAAAAAGAATAAAATAGGAAATCCTGTTTATTAATATTTGAAGAAAATTGGCCTTCCTTCATGTGCACACATTAGGACGTCCATCTTTTACGATAATACAGATAAATTTTGTGTCCTCAGTTGCAGACGCAGGATTTTAAAGGGTTAAAATTGCACAATCTGTTGCGTAATTTCTCGTAGGTTGGGATACAAAATGCAAGCTGAAATATGCTAAAATTGCGAAGTACTTCCGTTTCCACCAGTGATAAAAAATAATGTATTTTGCAAAGTAGGTTGACAATTCACGTACTTTTGACATACTTTTATTTGCAGTATCAAATGCTTCAGTACAGTCTACGTAAAAGAGACAGACCAATCATGGCCAATGGTGTTACTTCTATCATTTGCTCGCTGCCACAGAAGTACGTCACACATATCGCTATAGTAAGGAGCGAATAAAAGAGTCAAACAATTCCCAGTGACTGGACAACTTCTTTACACAGTCTACAGCCACTGCTGCACAGCGTGTGCACATAGCCAAATACCTGGGAAAAGGACGAATAATTGGAAGTTCTCTTTGAGTAATGATTAATGTTATGATATATGGTATTTTAGGGTCAAGTCAGGGTGTCATTTTGAATAGCATAATAGACCACTGAAACTTCTTTGGCTTATAATAAATCGCCGGAAAATTTATATTTCAGCTTTCCCGTCACGTAATGATTTGAACATAAATTTGAAATACTTTTTTTGTAATGTTTTTGTAGTGTTCCATACATCTTTTAGTCATATTTTGAATGCTTCTTTCAGAAAATTCTCTTCAGCTTAAGGGATACCGCTTTGTGGAAAATAAAAGAAAAAGTAAATAAAGAAAACATTCTATTTATTTTGATTTATCTGTTTTGCGAATGATTCATTTTCTAAAGATATATAATAAAATTACATTTTATTTTATCTAAACCTGATTTTTTAGATGAACATTAAGTGTACTCAGCATTATTTCTCTAATACTGAGTTATGTAATAATAGACTTGTTTTATATTATAAAACAGACAGTTAATGAAAAGTACAGAACTTTTATTTATCAAGCTATTAAACACTAACGCTTACATGAAAATTAAGTTTTCCTTTGAACTTTATCTTGAATATTTTCCGAAGAGTTTAACAAAGTCTTTAAATGGTAACGCCTGGAGGAAAGATGTTCGCCAAAAAAATTAAGTAATCTGAAACTGCGTTTACTTTTTTCATTTGCGTATGAAATGACCCGCTACTTTTAATGCTTTATTGTTGAAAGTTCTTCCCAAATCAGAAGAAGAATTGTAGATTCAAAAAGTTTTGGGATGCAAAAAAATCAGATTTTCGACAGGAAATAAATGGAATTACTTAAGTTTTGCTACTTAGTAAAAGAACCAAATTAGCCGACTTCCGATGGAGAAAAATGCTGTAAAAGTAAAGTGCGGAGAGCACCTTAGCACTGTAATAAGATCATTAATATTCAACCTTTGTGGCCACATTTGGTAGTTTCTTTGTATATGATCGCCAAGTGTGGGAGTTTTTATAATGCAGTTTCTCAAATTGCACTAACAAAAATGCTAACCCCAGCGAATGTTTAATATTTTTATTTCGTAATTACAGTATGATTAAATTAAATTTTGAGAAATAAAATAATGTAAGATATAACGCATGAAAAAAAGAGATTAAATTATCATCTACGAGTTTCTTGAGGGCTTTTATTAAAAATATAGATCTTTTCTTTAGGTAGCACTTTTAATGACAGAAAGTCACGTCCAGTAAATATCTTTTGATTAGTTCAAAACATTTCCACGAGCTTTTAATAACATCAAAATCAATATTTTCAATAGAGCATCCAAATACTTTATCGAACTTTTTTTAAACTCTGAAAGCCATAAATTGGGGAAATCTCTTTTAGTATAAATTATTGTTTTTTCTTGACAAGGATGTACTGCTATCGGTGGCCATTCCCATGAGACTGCGTATTGCAATATTCACTAATATTACAAACAAGATAACCATATTTACCTCTCTCTCTCTCTCTCTCTCAATCTATCATTCAAAAGAAAAGAAAAATAGTTGTGAACAATAAAGTTCCAAAATTTGTCATTTAAACTCCCATGTTGCTTTCTGAATTCATATAACCTTTATTACACACTGCATGAGGCAGGCGTGGAAAAAGCTCAGCCCAACTATAGTGTACATATGCACTATAGCATTTATTTGTACTTTTGATTCATAACATATGAAAAATACCTATAAAGCTTTCTTCGACCATATTTAATTATATAATTAAAGGTTAAATAGATGGTTTAATATAAGGTTAAAAAAGTTTTAATCTGTAAGGTTTTACTATTAGAAATTTACTATTAGAAAAGTATTATAATTCCGAAATTTCACATTCGAAAAAGCTTCGACTAAAGTTCCGATATGCATAAAAAAAGGGAAATTTAAATTCAAATGCAATTTTCTCGTCCTTTGACTTGTTAAAAATCAAATTAGCATGCCGAAAGAAATAAATTAAAGAAAGAAATTTCAGCAGCAAAGTAACAGAATTTAAATTGAATCAAGAAATCCCTTCTATGCTTTATTCCAAATTATGGTTAAGACAGAAAAAGATGCGTCAAAACTTAATGGATGGTATTTATTTAAAAAACTAGACTTTTTTGTTCTCTAACGGAATACGCTTATCATTAAAATTTTTGTTTGCTTTCGATTTGATATTTCTAAGATCACTAATACTCAGGATTTCATGATATTGCGTGTATTCTAACTTCAAGTTATAAGCGTTTGTCAAAATGCTTATTCTTTATAATTATTAAATATCACTTGATGGGATGTAGCTGTGATGCTGTACACTAGCTTCCACTACTGGAAGTCCGTATAATCAATCTAATACACTTTATTTAAGATGTAACACGGCGTAGTCGAGGTAGAACTTCAACATGATAACTTCATTAAATTTCTTAATCATTCTTACGACTAAATGTATGGGAATCAAAGGTGATCAGAACATATTTTGATATCTTATATCATTCTTTGTAATCACGTTGATATTGCTACCACTTTTTGTGCCATTAAATTAAATATAAACGTTTGTAGACTATGCGAAGAATCTTTTTCTCTAACATATTACTGTTAATAGCCAATGTTCTTTTGAATCTCCAGGAAAAAATTTAAATGCAATAAAATGCTACTTTGTTTTATCTCTCCGTATATTTTGCATTATAAAGAGGAATGTGAATCATACAAAATACACATGAAATACACAGAAAGAATCTTTTAGAAAATATTTGCATCTTCCACTCTGAATATCATTCGAAACATTTGCGTTCAAAAATGTTTATTTGAGTAAATGGCACGAAAAAGGGGTATAACATTCTGGGAGGAAAATGCATAAGACAAAAATTTCTTAAGGCTAAAAAAATGTAAGGATTTTTATTCCTCTTTTACAAGCGGAATATTTTCGTTAAAAGAATATCATTTCAGGTTTATATGCTGTCAAATTCATACATATGTAATTGGGAAATGGGCACGTTTTATTTCATAGTATACTGTTTTGTTTACGATGAATTTTTCCAATATATTTTTTGTAAACAATACACACTGGCCTTTATTTAAACACGTTTTATTTCTCATGTTGTTATATGTTAGAATTCAATGAAAAATGAATGCTTATGCAGTGTCACACATACAGAGCAGAAATATTAAACATACAAATAAATAAATATATTATTGCTTTAAACTAAAGGATTAATAATTATGGTTTCCGTTTAAAACTATTTTATTTATGCATTTTACAACTTTCCGTAAAAAATAATTTCCTGACTTGCTGGGAAAGAAATCTTTGCTTAGCTTCTAAAAATTGAGAAACATGTACCAGGTGATTCAAAATGCATGTTAAGGCAATAATCTTTAAACTCGTAATTGATCGATACATTCTTCCAATTAAAAATGTTCGTCAAATAAAGAGTAGTTTTCAGATATGGCAATTTTTTAAGAGGCTGTATACATATTAAAATACAAAATACCATTTTAATACGGTCCCCCATTTCCTACCACTTATATTTAGAAGAATGTTGCTCTGTGTCTCGTAAAATTAATTAAAAATCCCATGTCTTTAAGTGAAATAGTTAGCGAGATAGTTAATCTTAAAAATGACGACTTACACCACTTTATCTACAGCGTTGGCAAACGTTTTTAGGCAAAAAAGTCTTTACTTTAGACGACCAACTATGGTTCCATGATAGTTAAATAGTGATCCCTTTGCTTGAAAATGGCAATTAAACACATTCAAACTAGTGAAATTAACAGGATTAGTTTTACTTGAACTCATCGGTACTATATTATGAAATTATAAAAAATTTTGTCTTTTGTCTCTTGTCTGTCGTAAGGGGTCGTCCACTAATTACGTGAGGTTTCCAGAGAAGAAATTTCAAAGTATAATAGAGAGTGACGCAGAAAATGGTGTGGGTTAGCTTTCACTAGAAATTCCCAAGCATGCATTATAGGAAAGTTCTAACTAAAATATTATTTTCAGGAGTTAAATGTAGCTGTTGAATAAACAATAACATAAATAAACGTCAGCTGAAAAATAATTTTATTTTTCTTACTTTTGAGACATCCCCTTAGTATCTGGCGACAAATGCTAAAACTTTTAACTTGCTATATCTCAAAAACTGTTCCATTCTGAGACACGAGATTTTTCAAATTTATATATACTTTCTTAGACACAGATGACATTTTTCTAAAAATAAGTGATAGGAAAAAAGGAACCGTATAAAAATTGAATTTCGTGTTTTAATATGTATACAGCCCTAGTAAAAAGCTATTTTGTATTTGACGAACTTTTCTAATTGGAAGTAGTTTCAGTCACTTACGATTTAAAAGATAATCTCTTTCATATCCACTGAATCACCCAGAATATGTGTATATATGATTCCTCAAACATAAGTAAAAATCCCAAGATATCATTAGAAGACGACATTATGATTTTCATTAACTGAATATGATTATTAAAGCCGGAAAGCAATTAATACACTTCGGAAGGATCTGAAATTTCCTTCTTTGGATATTGAAACGTTATTGATTAATTAAGTCTTCAGTATAGAAAACACATTTACACATGTATAGAAAAATTACTACAAAAATTACTACGAAAAATTACTACGTAAATTACTACGAAAAGAAAATGAATAACCTTTTTGCGAAATTACTCTTTTTGATGTATAAGTTTAAAACATATACAAAATAAAAGACGTTTATAGATTTACACAAAAGTAATGGAAACACGAATATAACAGAAACTTGCATCTGTAAAGAATTTGTTCAAATCAAGCGTCATTAAAGGATTTCTCCTTGTATTTTATTGAGGAAATGGAGTTATGTTCATGGATGGGTTGACTATCTCATCAGGTACTGTCAAATATTTTATTTTTTCTGGAAAATATCGGTGAACCAAATAGAAAGTGCGAAATTAAAGCAGAATTTATCATTCTAATTTTCATAATTTACGTTAATTTAAGTTATACTTATAATTTCAAAAATTAATTTTACATTATAAAATAATTTTACTCTTCGAAAAATAAAATTCTGGAAATTTTATACTATGCCTGCCGTTATTCAAATGTTATATGGATAAAGAACATCACTTGGACTCCAGTTTTCAAACCTAAAGGATAGCTACTTTGTAATAAGAAATTACCCCTTTGTATAACTTTTATTTTACTGATATGTGTGAAAAATCAACTGCACTTAAATGGAGTTAATAGCATTTAACGATTGGCATCGTTAAACATGTAATTCAATCAATACATTAATTTTATTCGTGGTGTTTTGTGTTTAACAATTTATTTGGCGTTACATTACTTGCAGAAGTTTCAAATGTTGTTCTCTTCATTTTGTTCATTCTTCAGAAATTTTTTGTGCCTATCTCTAATGTTGAATCGTTGAGTACATTCCGTAAAATGTTAAGCAATCATGAAGGAATAATTTTTGATCATAATAACTGTAAATAATCCATGTAAACGGCGAAAATCAGCTGAAAATTCTTAGTCATCTGCTGAAGGTTTTTTTATTATTTTTATTTTTTTTTGTAAATACGGTCCGTAAATTATGGATTCAATAAATATATATTCAATATATAAGTTGAGTAAAAATATAATTACGGAAAAATTACTTACTTCAAGGCAAATCATCAGATAAATAAAAAAAAAATTACCACAGTGACACAGAATTGACAAATAAAACAAATGTTTCATATATATACACTTATTTTTGAACATTAGCAATTTTTAACGCTTACAAACTGGGTGTGCAATTCGCAAGAAGAAATTTCTTGTGAAGATTGTGAGTATAAAATAAAAGATGCATGAAAGTTTTAACAACGACCGCAATTCAACCATTAAATGAATAAACTGTAGGAATATGAAATTAAATCTTTCAGCACATTAATCACGAAAGGACTCCAAATAAAACCAAATTTTTGAGTTAGAATATTTGGTCAGTGTTTAGAAGGAAGTTACATTTGTAATTAAATTTGTTACTTGCTTCTGGATAATACTCAAGCGAATGCATAATTGATGAGAAACATACGGAATGGCGAATTAAAGATAAGTTCGAATAAAACTTGTGAAATCATTGTATGATATTAAATTTTCAATAGGTAGTCTTATGATCATTAATCACGAATGTATCTCCTTAAAAATTTTGATTTCCAAAGCTTTATTTTAATGTTTAATGGAATAGAGGATTCGCTGAAATAATTATCGGTGACAAAACTTCCATACACTTAATCTTCTGCTGATAGCTTTCGAAATGTATAAGACGCATAAGACGTCATTTTGGCAACAGAATTTCATCAATCAAGTTAAATACGCTTAATCGATGAGAATGAAATTAACTTTCATTAAAGTTTTCTGACAAAATGATAAGTTAGTGTCTGGAGATACTGATACAGAAATGCGTTTCTGCAATTCCACGAAGTTTTGCAGAACTAAAATCTAAACCGTAAAGGTTTTCTCGTTTAGATTTCAGAAGAAATGCATTATAATTGTATAGATTAAAAAAACAATTTACTTCTTCACAAAATTGCAGCTTTTCACTGCCGTAATTCTATTACTTAGAAGCATAAAAATAAAATTCTATTGAAATGTTATTGAACATTTAAAGGCTTGAGTTCTACTGTGATGCAGCATTTTCATTGCGTAAGATTGATTTTAGCAACTGTCTTAATAAATAAATTTCTAAACTCCGTGTACAAACTTTAGGGGAGGTAATATACACCAAAACGGTTCAGTTTGTTTGTGGGATTACAGCCGATTAGCTCCGCGTGGGGTCTAGGCCGAAGGCTGGGGGTGCCCTCCGGGGGGTCTTTCTAAGGGGTCCTAACCCGTATTTACGCTAAGTTTCGGAGAAAACCACGGAAAACTCTGAACGGTTAGGTCGACGGACGCTTGATAGGGCCCGAACCCGGGACCTTCACACTTCGCCCGTCTACCATTTCCAGTGATATAACCACTGTGCCATGATGAGGAACCAAAACGGGTTAGAATCGCATAGAAATGCAGAGTCGGAAATGTCGTCTTCATGTACTTGTTAATAATCACTTTGGAAGAAGTATTGAAGTGTGCGTCTAATTTCTTAACCAAGTTTCATAAACCAAGAGTTTTTCTGGCAATTTTGTCAATATAATGGAAGAAAAAATTCCGAATCAAATTCCGAACAAATTTTATCAAGTGCAATCAGTGAAAAGTGGATTAGTTTTTGAAAAAAAATGTCGGAAAGTTTACTATTACTTGAACACTTCTTCTAAAGTTATTATTAACAGGTTCCTGAATACGACGTTTCGGATCCCGCATTGCTATGTGATTCTGAGCCGTCTTAGTGTATCGTGCCTCCCCTAAAAGTGTGTACATGAAGTTTAGTATCACCCTGTATATATATATATATATATATATATATATATATATATATATAATGCTTAAATAATATACATCATGCAGAATGTTATTAAGGTAATACTATATCATTTGTCTAAATATCATAGTTTTTACTGCCCTTTAAAATAGAATTAAAAACACGTAATATTTAGAAGAAAATTTATAAAATATTAATTATATTATTACAAAATATTAATTATATTATTACAAAATATTTATTATTTGCAAAAAGTTTTATATTTTTTAGTGCATTCCATTGTGTAAAATATTTCATATGATATTTATAAACAAATGCATGAATACATTTTCTTTGAAACTATATTAAACAGTAAAACTATAAGTAATTTCATTTTAACAATAACCACGCCAATTTACTCAGTGCCCGGCCACTTTTATCGCATTTTGCAATTTGAAAGTATGACTGCTGGGATAAATGGTATAAATAATTGCTAGCACTTTCTAAAATAATATGCATAAAAAGGAAAGATTCGCAAGGGCTACTTTGTCATTCAAACGCCTTTTGCGGAAGCCAAATTTACAAATCGCGGAATTAAAGTAGGAAAATATAATAAGTAAAACCATAAAATTTGAGCGTCTCTGAAAGGAAAGCTAGGTAATGATGATGGGTTTTAAACTTCCAACGAGTTTTGATCAATTTCTGCCTGTCTGTAAAATAAATGATAAGGTATAGGGGAAGGTGGCCGAAATTATCCTAGAGGCAAAACGATCCACATATGTTTTCTTAGATGCAGTTAGCACTATCTACCGGGTAACACATAAACTAGTTGTGCCAAGTCAAGAAGAAGCAATGGCGATATTTCAGCGATTGGCGTATGACGTTGTCTGAGTACAATTTTTAAAAAAACTGGGTTTTATCTTATCTCTTATATGGAAAAAACTAATTTTCCTATTCATTTAGAAATGGGGTCTTTAATGTATAGAAACATTACTTGGTTTACTTAACAGAGTATGTTTTAAGATGTGATTTACACTTGTTCAGTTCGTTATGTTTCTCGGCGTCTTTCAGTAATATGACATAAAGTGCGCAGCGCTTAAGACGTTCTTAAAATGCGTGACACACATTACATTAATTAATTTATTTCTGCGTTTATTGTAGGACATAATTTTTGAATTATAACTTTGAAATATTGCATTTCATTACTTGTGACACTTTTCTGCACAATTTATTTCATGCATAAATTTTCATGAAATAAATTATGCATGAATTATGCAAGTTTAAAATAAATTATGCAAGTTTTGCAATTATTTTAATATATGATTCTGAAACTTATTTTATTTCATTATGTATAGTCATAGTTAATTTTATATCTTTTATTTTGCCGATAAAAACAATTTACAATTATTTTCAAATAAAGGATAATTTTGCCCTTCATTGAGTCAACTATCCAAAATGGTTAATTGCATACAGCCTTTAAATAAATCTGTACTACGTAACAGAAAATTTTGCTCCAGCACTCAGTGTAGGAATTATGCATAGTTCAAGTGAATATACTGGGTATATGTAGTCTTAATGATGTCTAATTCCGAAATAGTTGGTCACAGATAAAAGCTTCCAGTTAGAAAAAATATTAAAATTAAATCACTCAACAAGAGCTTTTTCAAAACATGAGGGTGGTCCAAAAAGTAGGGCAACAATTCCTTTAACTAATAAGTTCATTCATGAAATCCAAGAGATACAGCAAGGCATTTAGCACAGTATGAATTTTTGAACATAGCCTAAATGGATATCAAAGCATTTGTTCCATCTATGTAACCAATCTATCGAAATCGTCATGAAGAAATCAAGTGCCTAGTCACCTATCCACTTAACGACGGCGTCCTGAACTGCCGAATTCGTTTGAAAATATCGTCCTGCCAGGAACTTCTTCAACGGTCTGAAGAAGTTGAAATCAATGGGTGCGAGATCCTGGCTGTAGGGGGGGGGGGTTCACTCGTTGCATCGTCAACGCTGCTGCAACCACGTGTACCCGAGGGCGAATACGGGGGGTTGTTTGATTGCTGTGATCGTCTGTTGTGCTTAGACATGAAATTTCGTTCGCTCGGGGAATATGAGCAGACTTCAGAGCTCTCGTTGACTTACTTTTTGAACCACCTACGTTATTACAGAAAATACTTTTATACTTTTAATCTTTGCAACATAGGTGGTCAAGTGGCGAACGAAACATTCTGTCAAACCTTGGGTCTGTGTTCGATTCCTGACTTGAGTGTTAATTTCTCCGTCCCTTGATAGGAGGCAACGTTGGCCACCTACTGGGTGCCCCATTATAAAAGAGGCAATACTTCGGGCGTTAGCAATAGCGAATATCTTACAAGCAAGTGCCCGAAAAAAATAATTTTCGCACGAATCATTTTAATACTAATTATTTCAATTTTTGGAAATACTTTTTACAAGATAAAAAAATAATTGCGATCTATTGCGTTGAACCATTATACAGTCTTATCAAATTCGTTCACTTTGCTAAACGTTCTTTGTTACTGTGCATAGTAAACTTTACCTAAAGGGAGTATCGACACATTAAAATGGAGCCAATTTTTACGTCATTCTATAACTAAAATAATCTGAAACTAAAGAAGAAATCCAAGTCATGCCGTATGCATTGATCATAAACCACTTTGGAACACAATCATATCCAAGCATACACTACTGAAGAAATTAAGGCAAAAAGAAAAAACTCTAAAGTATTTTTTTAAGTATTGCCCTTAGAACCTAAATCTATAAATATTGTATTTGTCTGTGAATGCCCTGTAAAAGAAATCTAAATTTTGTGTTGAACGTTCTTTATAAAAATCTACATAGATACTATGCTAACTTAACTAATGTTATTCACTTGACATCAGGTTAGCAGTCATCAGAGTTAATGAACAAGATATCCGTTCCAGAAAATGATTTACGTTTAAAACTATGGTCGTCTGTACTTTTCCATGCACATTTTCTGCTTCTTCTTTTGCTTTTTATATCCATTTCATAACTGTGCACTTTTAAAAAATAGACTTATTAATTGTTTTGCGTAAGGAGGTGTAAATCTAATTCAAACTGTTTCTCCAAAACAACGGACTGAGTATTGGAATCGTATCATTCTGAACTAGTAAATGCGGTCTGCATATTTTCTCCCTGCTCCCTCGTTTTCTATGGCAGCCTTACTTTAGGTTGTGAACACACTATGCGCCAGTCACGTATAAGTACATTTTCTTAAACTAATTATGGAGTGCTGTGTTGGAAAATTTTCTCCCTTTTAATGATAATTAACGCCCTCAGTGAAGTAATTTGTTCCTCAATATCAGCAATAAAATTCGAAGTTAAATGAAGTGAGAGAAGTTTATCGGTTAAAAAATAGGAAACGCAGAAAAATGACAATTCAAGCAGCAGTTCGTTCCAAGAGTTCAGAGTTTAGACATAGGTTTTAGGAGCAGAGGTGAAGATACATTCAGTGTAGGCGAAGATATAAAAGAAAATTTACAAAATATTTATTATGTTGTAACTCAAATGTAAATTTACAAAATGATAAGATTTGTAAATTTACAAATTTACAAAATGAAAATTTACATAATATTTATTATGTTGTAACTCAATTGTAACTCAAATTGTAACTCTTATGTTATTAACTCAATTCCGGTTACTTTGATTTGTATAAAGATGCAGTTGTATTGCGTTTCCTCCAAAGACAAGAAGGGGCAGTAGCGTATGTCAGGACTTCGAGCTCAAGAGACTTAACTACATGATTGTATTTCCCAGACGATTTCTCAAATTTACTAACAATTACTCTTCCTTGAGAAACGTAGGATAAGGAACCTGCAGGTATCAATGTCCTTCAAAAAGCTGTGTCCGACTTCCTGAAGTAAGGGGAAAAGCACAATTAAAGTTTAAAGATTTCTGATAGTTACCTAGGAACGGTAGGAACTAACTGATATAGGATTTTGAAAGATCTTGGAAGCTAAAGAGTCAATTATGGAAAAAGGCATTCAGTATTTTTGTTTTCCAGAAAAACTATTTGAAATATGAACATTATACGATTTCTTAAATCAATTATGTGTACTAATTCTTGTAAAAAGAAAATAAAGAAAATAAAGGGTTTGGTTAATGACTATTTTGTTTCAAATAAGCATTTGGTGATTAGAAACCTTGAATTAATATTTGTTTTAAAATCTTTAATTGATTGATTATATTTCACTCAGAGGGAAATTAAAGAATAAATACAGAGATATTGGGAAGGTAATTGAACTGAGCAATTTGAATACGAATGCATAATTCATCAAATTAAAGTTTCTCTAATATCTTACAACTAATTAATCTTATTGAATATAAATACATTCATTTCAATATATTGCTTTCTCTTCCAAAGAAACTATTCACTTAGAGTCATCGCAGCCTTAAGCTACATATCACATTTAATTTATGTATAAATGATTGATTGCTAGGTATACCTCGACTGATTCCATTCCAACTGAAAGTTCTCAACTGAAAGAATCTTTAATTACCGTTTAATTTTCAATATTAATTCAATATGTAACTGTGCATTTGATTAAATAATGGCAAGAAATATGCAATATTATATTTTAAAAATAATAGTTTATTTATAAAAGGAATAAATATGAATGAAAATCAAATTTAACTTGCTCTGTTTTCTTCCTTCAGCTCCCATTCAATAAGAATTCAAACGTAATACAAAAGAAAGACACAATGAAGTATTCTGAGGGAACTAACTCACAAAAGGGGTTAAAATAATTGCACATTTTGTTTAATAATACTTGTATATATTTTATTTTAGTCTGCCACTTTCATTGCAACTAAGTCTCGAAAAGTGATTTATTTTATGATCTAGTGTGTTTAAATCAAATAACATGAAGGGCACTTGATGTAACGTAAAGTGAACTCAAAATGACAGATTATTTGAGGAATAATAGACTCTATTTGTAAGGCATCAGATAAAAGCAAGAAAGTTTTGAGAGCCAGGTTCTTACTCAAACCAAATGCCATGGTTTGCATACCTTTATATAAATTTATCAAGTATAAATTTATTGTGCAGAAGACTTTTTTAATGTAGTAAAATATATTCTCTCAATTATGCGAAACTTCGCCATTGTTATTATATCTAAAATTTGAGTAATTTTTACTGTATTATTTATGACTGGAGTAAAATTACAATTATTTAAAAACTGAAACATTCATTCTAATTTCAGTGATCATGGCCGGCTAATTTAAGCAATGGTATAGACAATTCCTTATTACGTGAGCTTTTTAAAAGATGTTTAAATAACGGATCATAAGCTAAATTAGCTAGTTAAAGCTGCCAATTTTTTTGGAAAAATTAAAAAAAGAAATCAGAACAAAAAGTGTAAATTTAAGGGGGAAAAGCACATTTTAAATAAATCCTACCGTAGAAATATGTATACTAAAATCAACATTAAAAAGTAATGTCTGTTGCTGCAGCAGTCTACAAATAATGTTTATTTTAAGTAAAATTTGCTTTAATTTAGTTTATGTATATTTGTTTTTAAAATATAATGTTTAAAAAACACCATGTTTAAAAATCGAGTGAAGAAGTTTTTCGAAATTTAGCTTTCTTTTATGGAAAGTGAAGTCACAGCTGTTGAGGGGAATCTAATGCGAAAATAAACGTAACGGCAAGCTTAAGATTAAAACAAATAGAGAAATAATTAATATCATTACTTGTTTACAAGGAAACTTTTTTTTTCTAATGTGAGCATATGTTTCTTCAATCATAATAGGGTTTTTTTAACACAAAAGAGAAAAAGTTAAATTTTACAGTGTAGATTTAATTTTGGTATTTTTTTTCGTAATTCACATTTTCCTTCTTTGGGTAATAATTTAACAACGCCATTTTAAGTTGATTCTTTGAAAATATGGCTTTTTCTAATGCTAATTTCATACGTAATCAATGAAATATATTTGAATGTTTTGTCAAATGTTCTTTGCACAGAATATAATACATTCGGTTTTATATTTAATATTTTAGGAATATAATATAGTAATGAGAAATATCATTTGTGAAAATTTAAATGTGATCGAAATAGTAAATGATAATAATACATAATTAATCTGAAGTTACATTTATAGGAACAAAAATTAATGTATTTTTTAATCATTTTATTTATTTTGGGGGGGAATTTGTGTATTTTTCATAAGATCAGTTTAAATTTTTAAACGACTTATACTTTTGTCAATGCTTTTTTGTTTTAACATTTAAAATTGTGCAATGCCGTTTGAAATTGTTTATACAATGTAAACACTCACACTGTATTCATGGGGTGTAAAAAACATATTTTCCAGTAAACACATTCATTTTTCGAAAAGAAATTAATCGTTTTTATTTAACTAAATTTCGGTAACAATGTGAATGAACACGTTGAACCGGCATTCAAGATTTTTTTAGCATTTTGAATAGACTGTCAAAAGTAGGAGACTCGAAAATTAAATGAAGACTTCACACGCAGTTTAATGAGTTTTTTCTGTTATCTTCATTTGACGTAAAAACTAAAGCTGAGTAAATTTAATCCTGTAATAGTTTCAAGCGATTACGATTGCGGGATGCTTAGATTACAACTATACTACGATTAATTAATCATACTGTAGAAATTTAATTTACTAGATTACGATTACATTAGATTATTTTTAAAACTAAATTTCTAGATTATTAGATTACATAAAAAAGTGTAATCGATTACACTTTTACAAATTTAGTTTCGATCTGAAAGCGATAAAAGAATCTCTTCAACAGATACAATTTAAGGTAACGCTGGCATTAGGATTTCTGGAAATTATTCATATAACTTGAACGAAATTACTTTTTTCAATAAGGTTTTTTAAATAGCATTTTCTTTTTGCTTATATGCATTTCGTCTGTAATATTTTATCTTTTTTAATAATTTACATGCACATGTTAATATTTTAAATAAGGAATTAAAAAAAAACCTTCAAAAGCTAATTTCGGATTCTAAATTTCAGATTATAATGAAAAACTGTGTACTGTAAGTTACATTGTTTCAAATTGTAATCTAAATATAGTAAATTCAGATATTCACTATATTCAGATAATTTAAAGTTATCGTACAAAATAACTCAGAAACGAAGGGCAGTTAACACTCACTCACATACATTTGAAGGTTCCGGTTCAAAATTGACACAACTTAAAATATAATTTCCCTTTTAATCATGGTATATTGGCAATCCCGCATAATATATACTCATAACCGCAAATATACGCATAACCGGTATACCAATAAAAAAGAGTTACTGTATTCAAAGAATATTTCATTTCTATGCATTTGAAATTGGAATTCAATTATCTTTGAGCTCATTTCAAGCATTTTTTTTGCTTAAAATGCACAACATAAACTTCTGAAAAGCTCTTAAATACTTCATCAGGTCAGTAACTCATGCATAAATTGAATTAATTTATTTCAAGTGATGACTTTTGACCCGAACTCACACAAATGTTGATTATTTTCACATGGTGACAGTACCATAATTTGATTTTACTGATTAAATCTATTTGAAACCACCTTCTAAGATCGATAACTATGCTAAATGACTCACGAGTATAAACTCTCCCTCTCTCTCTCTCAAAAGGAAAAAAAAAGGATTATCCCGCGTAATGAACGACCTCGCTTTGAGTCCACACGTTTAAAATAATTGCTTGAAAAAGTCTGTTTGGTAAATTACTGACCCGAAAGCTGTTGAAGAACTCTCATTTTTTTACGACAGTTTGAGCGTTGTTTAAGTTAAATATTAATTGCATTTGAAATTATGAAGTTTAATGAGGGATTTTAGTACCACTTACCTAAATTGGACTTTAATTATTATTTTTTTTCTTTTTTCATAAACTTACTCCCTGTTTAAGAATTGAAATAAGGAAAAAATACAGAATTTTTTTCTTGATGAATAATCCTCGATTTCATGGCATGCTAAAGAACACTTTACGAATTTTTGTGAAGTGTGTTATTAAATAAAGTATTTAATTTAATGTTAACTCTGTAACTTTGAAATAAAATTTGCATTACTTCCACAGTTGACTTAGCAATTTTCATTTTAATTTAAAAGTGACTACGGATTTAGTTTGACTGTATTTATAGGATCTAACTTGAAGTTTGTTAACATTTCCCGTCTTATTACCTGTTTTCAAAACATTTGTTGGAATCTCATATATCTTTTATAGAAGTCATATACATATTCATATACAGTATTTATATGATATAAAACAAGCATTGGTTCAAAGGATGTCTTAATGGAGTTGTGCTAATAATGTAAGTTATTGAATTTTACTATATACACCTATCATATAAAAAAGATGTGCAGCTGTTTTACTATATCAAACTCAAAAATATCGATACATACTCACAATACAAAATAATATTTTTTAGGTCTCTTGTATAATTTATTATAATGTGCTGATATAAGGATAGAAAAATATTTTTAGTAGATGTTTCATTACTAATGCATATGCCTGGATTTGTATGTTTCTTCCTTCATGTATCTCCTAGTTTTACATAGTCGCTGTTCAAGAGTTGACATGACCTGCAATACATTATCTGCTAGCATGAATAATGTAGAGTAAAAATAGTTTATAAAAGTATATGTCCCATTTCTTATGTAGCCCCTTTTTTAAATAGCTTCATTTTTGCAGAGATTCATTATTAAAAAATACTTTTAACTTAAATTCTGCTTTTAAATGTTCGCTTCCAATAAAAGAGCCTTTTCTCTTAAAAGCTATCTAAATTTGTATTTTATGTTTCATCACAAAATTAAATTTTATTTTTAGCATTGAAAATATTTTTTGTAGATTTTTCAACTTGAATAAAGCCAAATTTATACTGTCCTGCTATAAAAGAGTGTTTAGTTTTATAAAGGAAGTTAAACGGTTTTGTATTTAGGTTGAAGGTTTATATTCTCATACAGCCGAAAGTTTCTAATCTTAGTCAAATAACGAAAATGTTGACCAAGCTTTTCAAATTATAGAATAAAAACTTAAAATCATCCTATAACGGAACAAGTAATGTATAAAAACGTAGTAAAAGAAAAGCGATAAGTGAAAACAAATAAACGTACGATTGAAATACCATTTTCTTCGTTTTATAATTTTAAAGCATTTTATTAGGTGATAAAGTAATGGAGTTACTACTTCATTTTTCTTGAAATAAAAAATTCTTTTGTTTAAATAATTCGCTATGTAAGCTACGAAAGAACGTTTTATAAAATTTTTCAATGCTTGATTTACTTAGTACAAGTATATTTACTGTTATAAATATTCTAGAATAAAGATTTAAATTGTATTATTAAACATTACGTAAATTTAAAAACAAAAAGAAAAGGTAGCTTCTAAATTTTACTAACAGCTTTACAATATTTTAATATTTTTAAAAAATCCATATATCTTTTCATTGATGTTTGGTTACACTAAATTACTGACAGATTGTTTAGTTATACATGTCTAACGGTGCATTTTCTGAATCCCTTGGATCATTATTATAAGAAGTTTAGTATTCTTATTATTCAAATTATCTTATTGTTCTTATTATTACATTTTGTCTAACCTGTCATCTGCGAACTAAAATTTCTAAAGCAATATGTATTTCAAACAAATATGAAGATATTATATACAGATCAGCTTTGAGTACTTAAAAAAGTGAAAACGGCCAAAAACACGAACAGTAAAATAATCCATATTCTTTAATTATCCCTTCTTAAATGGGCATTGATTCTGTAATATCTTTATATAGTAAGAAATAAAATAAAATTTATCCGATTCGAAACAAATGTTTCTTCATCGCCGTAGAGTACATATTTATAAAATAAACAAAGCAATGTGTACATAAACATGTTTCCATAACTTATAGCATTAACATATTTTTAAAATTATGTGTAGAAAAAAAGAAAAAAGACTGTAATAATAATCAGAAAACTTTGGCGAAAAAAGTTTTTACTCTCTTGCATTAAACGTAAGATAATTTTCCCTTGCAGCTTAAGATAGTCACGAGCTTTCATCGCTGAAAGAATACACATTTAAAAATTAAGTATAAGCGGAAATACGGGAAAAAGAAATTGCTCTTCAATAAGTTTGTTTATTTTAACATCGTTGTGATTTTTTATTCAATTACTTATAAAAGTAGAGAATATCTTCCAGCGTTTTTCGATGTTTTTTAATTTTTTTGGTAACAAACAACAGTCTTTTTCAAGGAGCCAAATTATTACAGCTTCGCAGTTGAAAAAATGATCATTAACTTTACAGCTAGATATAGTTCATCTGGATGACAGAAGTTTACTTTTACGAACGAACTTCCCTGTATTGTAGTTAAGTATCCCGAAGGAATAATATACCGTTTAAATTAAGTTCGTTTTGATGAGTTTACTATTTAATGGAAGAATAAGTATTCAGTGGATGACTCCGAAGTCAAAATGATCAAACAGTTTGATTGGGATAAAATAAAGATGCAACTTCCACATAAAAAATGGTTTATTTACTGAATTTCGATTTATTTACCGTTCACTTTTTTATGTTAAAGTACTTTGTATTGAAGTCTATCTTTTATCAGTCAAAAAAAATTCATCTGAGAACTTGCAGCGATGTAATATAATAATTATGTTGTAATTATCATAGTTTTTATAGTAAACATGAACATTGCAAACACAGAGTATGCAAACAAGAAAAAAAAATCTTTCGTATAACTTTAATAAATGTTTTTCTTTAATTAAAATTTTTAAAACTTAACTAACATTTAAATGAAACCATTAGTTTGATCAGAAAAAAAACTTTATTTGTAAACGTAACATTCAAACATAAAATTTCATTGAAACTAAATTAATATCATTTTGCTGTTTTAGGAAATAACATTTCTGAATGTGAAAATCGTTCAATGCAGGATTTTATGGCTACATATCTTGCTTAACAAATGTAAGGCTTAAACTTTACCTATTTATGAAATTAAGGATTGAAAAAAATGAAATTTGTGTAAACATTTTTAATTCAAGTTTTTATGTAGCGTATTATAAAAAATTAATGTTTTTCACTGATAATTACTAAATAGTTATCGTGTCAGACATATTAAAATTACAACAGTTATTGCTCTAATTTTTCGATTCGTTTGAAATATATGACATATCTTTTTGATACAGTTTCACAAAATATTCATCCAGTTCTAGTTAGGAAATCCACGACGATGGGAACTAACAAGAATAACCGAGTTCCTAGCTTTAGAAAGCAGTACCCCCGTGGTATTTAAGACAAATGATGAATTTTCCCATTTGGGGTAAAATTCTGGGTTTGCTAATGCTATCAATACTAATTTAAAACTAAATTTATCGATATATTTTAAAGAAATATAAAACACTCTTACTGCTATTTATTTTCCCCTTGAGATTTTCGTCGCAAGTTTTGGACCTCAACTAAATTTTATTCTAAGCTGAATCGTAAGATTTTTCTGTTTGGTTTGGCATGCCATGTGTTCGGTTTTGAATTGCACTACCGTCGAGTACCATGTTATGAGAAAATTTCCGTTTAAAAAGTAAACACCCACATTAATCATTCGTCTCGTTATACTTTAAGCATGTAATTAGACAGTCAAGTAATAAAAGCAAAGGACAGCAAAGTAATAAAAGAATAAACAACTAGTAATTCCTGTGAGCAGTGACATATTACACCTTACACAATCTAGCTCTACGAAAGTTTCCCTTAAGCGAAACAAGTTTTTTGAAATTCTTTATGTAATGCTTCATAAATAAAATTTGAAGAAAATGTTTTTAAATTGATGATAATGTTGAAACTAGCGCTTTTATTCGTAATGTCCGAGTGACATGTGAAAATGTTTTTTCTACTGTGCATTTTATCTTCTTTTCTAACAGTACTTAAGGAATTTTCACAAGGTCATGAATGTAAAACTATTTTTATGGAAAAATTTCAAGACATATTTTTTTAGCATGCCTAACTTATATATTTCGGGGGGAAATTATGGTTAAGGGAGAAAGTATTTTATGAAACTTTTTCATACTAATTTTAAATTATAAATGCAATTATTAAAACTTGCTTTTGTTCATTTAAAAATTTGAAGTATTACAGTATAAAATAGAAACTAATGAGCGCAAAAAGCTCAAAACGTAAAAAGCTATACTAGTCTTTCCAATAATTTTATAATAGTTTATGGAATTTAAAAAAATACCTTAAAGCTATAAATTTAAAAAAAAAAAGGAAAAATATTTTATGGATAGATTTGCCAAGTGTGTGGTAGAAAAAAAATTAGATATGTGAAAATCATATCACTTGTATGATTGTCGATAGCTTAAAAATATTATATTTTTGGAAATATTTCAGATTAATATTAGACTTGAATAATAAAAACATGTCACGTGCGTTACAGGAAAATTTCAAATTAAGCTAATTAACTATGTATTAAATTTATAATTTCATTGATAATAAAAAATCCATGTTTAGATCATATTTCTTATATATCATTACATTTGTAATATTTTAAAGAAATTGAATTAAAACACGAAGTATTACATTCGTAAATTAATCATTAACCACAGTTAAAGTATACATGATATTTAAATTTTGTATTCAGCTAAGTGACTGTATGAGAGAAACATCCCAGCTCACCAATTATGCAAAATAAATAAATGCTTAGAGGTTCAAAATGTCAAATACATCTTACATTATAATACATACGAAACATAATTCACTTGCACACTGCACCAAGTACATTTTAGTAGAGTTCCAAAGAGCGTCATTAAATCTCTTCAACTGCTGCCTTAAAACTTGTTTTAAATCGTAAAAGGGATCATATTGTACTTTAATTCAATGATGCTCAGAGTCTGAATTATACAAATTTGTTCCATCTGCAACCAGATGATAACGAAATTCGGCTGCAATAATTGTGATTACCTCAACATGATGTTAAGTAAGTCACTTCAAGCAGGAATAATTGAAGAAAATATTAAAACGTCCCCCACATAAGGGGGGCAACAATTTAAATAAACGCATTAATTGCAAAATATTTCACTGTATAATTAAAAATTATCTAAGAAAGTACTGTAAATTTCATTATTTCGTAGAAATCGAAAAAGCGGGGAATACTCATCCTTATATTTATTCATTTTCAGACATTTTCCGCGTATATATATATATATATATATATATATATACGCGGAAATATATATACATATATATATATATATATATATATATATATATATACGCGGAAATATATATATATGCATATTAATATGCGCATAGAGGGTGAAAGAGGAAATGTTTGCAGGATTCATTTTCAAAACAGTTGGTTATAAAATAATAATTTACAATTTCACGGCGAGATTATATTCCAAAATTGACACAAATTTTATGAAGTATTTAGAGTAAAGTAAAGGTTCCTCGACAAATGCAAAATATCTGAAACATATGATATTTTTAATTTGGTAGTACAGAATCGAGCAGGAAGAATGAATCAGCTTTAGTGTAAACGTCACAGCTTGGTAAGGGGCTGTACTTCCTCAGAGAGCAAGGTTACAAAGTGAACATTACCATGTAGCAAAATTGACATTTTACATGTAAATTGCTCCATTAAATCATATTTTATAAATCTTTTTATTTTTATTGAATAACTAGGTCAAAATATCATTTTTCGCCAAATTGGGCAATAGGTCACCAAAATTTACAAAAGTTGGCAGTCATTCGCTGCTGTTGAAAGTTACACATAAAAAATCTATGTTAAAAATTTTGAGAAAATGTGTTATATATTGTTCGAGTAACCCCCTTACATGCTACGAAATTTCATCTTATTCCCTTGAACCGTTTTTACATAATGCACGAACAAGTACAATATTCACAAACTCTCAGATTCTATGCAATGATTTGAACACATAATTTAAATACTTGAAATAAAATAACGAGACTATCTACCAATAAATTAAATTACAATGAAAAGTTGATGCTTACTGAAGAAATATCCATATGATCCTTTTATACACAACAATAGTTGAGCCATTTATTTCATACCATTTACATTTAAAAATCCATAATAAGAAAGATTTAAATTCTCCATCTATCATATATATATATAGCTCAAAAATAGTTAGTGGTTAAAAATAACACAAAGTTCACTGTGTAATTTATAAATAATTTCACATAATCAACATAGTAAACTTAATGTTCAGTAACCGTTCCAGCGCTTCCAGTTTAAGCCAAAGCATTCAGTTATTAATGTATATTTTAGAGCATAAATAAATAAATGGAAATGCAAGGGCTAATGTTTAATCGCCAAGTAAATTGATAATAACGTTAAATGAGCTATGTCCTTTTTAAGCGAAGTTAAGCAATGGTTTTAATTTCCTTAAAATGAGTTATTTGTAGTTTCAACTCAATTTAACGCAATCGTAAACGACAGTCCCACATGTTTATAGCATAATATGGCAATCGATAACGAGCATGGTCCATTTCCACTTTTGATCTGAATCGCAAGGCAGTTAATTGCATTTTAAGTCATGAGAACCGTAATACTCATTTTTAGCATGAGCGGAGTTGTTTTAATTATGCATTTGATAATCTAAGAAGAAAACTGAAACGGTAATGTTTATTATGTGCATTTCAGAAATGACTGCTTAAGAAAAGACTACGGAATGTACATGTTAATAGTTTATAGAAACATAATCATTAGTTCAGAGCTTACTATTAATAGTTATTCCAGATACTATAAGCTGATTTCATTTTAAGCGCATTATTCAGAAACTTCATGTAAATAATTCAATCTCGCAATTATTAGCATAATATATTTTAGCATTTCTTATAATTTGCTGTGAATGATTGGTGTGTTATCACGTGGCCAATTCGGAAGTTTCTAAGAAAAAGTATTACAACATTCTGTTAAAATACATAGTTTGCAGCGTATGTTGTGAAACATGCGCTACAAACTATGTATTTTGTTACTGCATATATTTACAGATGTAAATATATGCAGTAATAAAATTGAACTGAAATTGCGTAAAAATTTTAAAGATCATTGCAACTTATTCATAGGCAGTTCATTGAAAGAAAAAAATGAAGAACTGTATTTTTTGCACAGGTTTGGATTACAGAAAAGTTCGAGTTTTTAAAATTGATTTTAGAAGTGAGCTCACAAACGTATCTGATTTGTCAGCTATTCAATTAAAATAAACCATTCACCTTCATAGTCTTATATATTATTAGTAGCTCCAAAATTTTCTAATAAAACTGTAGAAAACTTGAGAAAACTATATTTTAAACTAAGTTAATACATGAAAATGAGTTTGACTTATGAAATGAGATGTAATTGAACATCTTAACCTATTTAATTAATTTTTTTGCTACTTCTTAATTAATTTTTTTGCTACTTCTTAATTAATTTCATTTTGAAAACTTCAAAATATATTGTGAATTTTTATGTGCATTGTCTGATGAGTCTTAAAAATTGAAAGGCTGTTCGTTAATTTAGCGAGGTGAAGATATTTGATATTTCAATAACATGATCGAAAGGCATATGAGATAAATTAAGCTTCTGCTTAAGAGTTAGTTTTAATTAAATTTATAAAAAGCAGAATGACTTTATCTATATTAATAAAACATTTGTACATTTCTTAAAATAAAAAAATGTAATGTTTATTCATTTCAAGCTAAAAGGAAGCCACAATGACATTTGGAAAGAAGTTTGTCCGCGATGCTTTTTCGTTCTCCCTGGAAAAGGGCTTAAATAAATGATAAAAAATTTGGTGACATGATCGTTAATGACTCAATAACCAAAAGCTTTTCTTAAGAAAAAATTTGAATGTATCTTGAGAAAATTGTTTTTTGTTCGCACATCACCCCTAACACGCAATTTGATAACATGATAGATAACTACTCATCTCAAACAACAGGAGTCTAATTGTTTCAAAATTTTGAATAAATTCATCTAAAACTGCTTGTCT
The DNA here is from genome assembly GCA_038373885.1 of Cheiracanthium punctorium. NCBI lineage: Eukaryota > Metazoa > Arthropoda > Arachnida > Araneae > Cheiracanthiidae > Cheiracanthium > Cheiracanthium punctorium. The sequence goes on from JAWZYV010016635.1 coordinate 813,096, forward strand.
GATAAGTATGTTAGGAAAACCTAATCATTATTTAAATCATTATTTAAATAGTTTGCTATTATCCCTAAGTAAGTTAGATTATTACATAGTTCCTAACATTTTTTTAACCATGAAAAATGCTTTATAAAATGGGTTTTCATAGAGTTCTTAAAATTCTTTACAAAATCAAATTATCTCGTAAGTAAGAAAGCTGGATTTCCTTGATTTTTTATACATTTTAAAGTTTAAAAAAAATTGGTGTCGTTTATAAATGGTTTTCACACCATACTGCAATCAAATAGCTCTGCCGTATACAAGAATAACGATGCACGCTTTATTACACAACAACTCGCTGCAATATCTTCGCTACGATGAAATGGCAGCCAAGCAATACTCTGTGCAAGAAACAGCAGCCAATATATATTTGACATAGAGTATAATCGCTCGGCAAAATGTTTATATAATTATTTTAATTTCTCTCTTGGGGAGCTGTGATGCGCAGCGCCATTATTCTCCTCTAATTCCTAACACTACTAATTCATTTTAGGAAGGAGCTCAGTCAATTCACTTTATTTCGAATATAATCCAGATGGCAATCTACAAATTATTCAACAAAGGATTTACTTAGCATCTGAATATGTGAGTTCGTCACATGGATTTAGATCCTGTGTTCGCAGAAATGAATTCTCCATTCTTCAGAAGAAGCATTAATTAAGGGCGGCAGCGAGAAAATATCAAATAACATTGTGAAACAGTCTAGGCACATAATACATCAGCTTATCCAGGGAATTCATTACTTATCTGGAAATTTGTTTGAGTATAATACCCCTAACGTTGCAATCTTTAACATTCGCTAATATTAATACTTTACAATCATAATTAACTAAATAAGTTAGTAATTTAACAGACCGATTAAAATTAATCGAAAATAAGGAAATGGTTATAGAAAATGATTTTTCCCTTTTTTTTAACCCAGAAAAGAGGTAACCTGTGGGCAGTAGCTAGTAAATTCGTTTTTGACCTACGGTATTTTGTGTTCTGACCTTTCTTTCAGAATATGTCTGCCTATACTAACTGTTAGAATCTTTTCTACTTCTTCTATTTAAGACTAACATTTTAGGATAAAAAAAGGCTGCAGACTTGTTCTCGTTGAGCGTAATTTAGTTTCTTCTGGGCGTGAATGAAGAAGAATGTCTTGTCTTTTATATTTAAGCAAGAGAAAGAATTGGAATAGAAGCTTTTCACAGAGCAATAAGGAAAAACAACGGTGACACAAAAGTTATATGGAAATGACTAACAGTAATAGCTTGTGAGTAAATTTTGCATTCTGAAGCACCTAACATCCTGGTACATAGAAACCCTGGTATAATAACTCCATAGTCTGCCTCAAGCTATGGATTTATTAATATAATATTTCGTCATAATATATTTCGTCGAGTATAATCCATATTTTGTTACAATCAAAATTTAAAAATAAGTAAACACAATATTTTTACATAAAAACAAATATACTTCTGTTTGATTGGACTTCGTTTCTTATTTTTACAGCAAATTGGTGTGCATCTTCTCAGAATGTTGAGGGTCTGATTCAATCTTTAATCTTCATTGTCCAAGTTTTCTGCTAATATTCGAGCCTTCACTGGTCCTACGCTATTTGCTACCACGTTAAAAAAATGTTGGCTGATATATACTCCAGATCAATACAGTTTATTATTTAGAAAATTCTTTTCGTGGTTTATAGTGAATATATCTTTAGAATATTGAACCTAGAGTGTTTTGCAGCTTATATGAATATATGAATTATGTGCTAGAATTCTTAAAGTGATAAAAGTAAATGAATATGATAGATATAAAAAGAAATGAAAAAGTCTTCGGAAGTACTTAAAACAAAAGTTTGAAGACAATGTTTTTGTCAACCGTGCAAATACGGGTAAATAGCTGAAACACAACAGTAATTTTATGGCTTCAGGGCAATTAGACACTAGATGAGGAACCTCTGATGGCTATAAAATAATAGAGATATTTATAAATTTCATTTTTGTGCCTGGCTATTTTACAGTGTTGTGAAACGCATTTCAAACTTAAATAAAATTACAAAAATACAAAATTATAAGTTACATAAAGGTATAAATATAAAAGACTTTCGTATATGTTGATGACATTTTCTTACTTAACTCCATCATGCATAAACTTTTACTTCAAAATAGAGTCACACCGTTTTACTTCACTAAAGTTTAATTTTAATTCTTTAGAGTTTTCAAGAGCATCTACTTAAAATTAGTTGCGTATAAACAATGGAGAAGAAATTATCTTCAAGAGCCCACCGTTTAAGCAATTGTTTTGTGAATTTTTTTATAAAGATATAAATAGCTGAATTTTGATTAAATAGCGTTATTAAGTTTCATGTTTAGTGTCTTTTATTTAATTAAGGGTAATTGCTTCATAGAAACCGAAATACTTAGTGAGAAATCTAATGAGAATTGAAAAACACGGTTTTTCTATGTAAGTGCCAAAGATATCGTGTTTTGTCTACCATGAAGCATTCAGACAAGCGTGTTTATTTAATTAGCGCACGTAACATTGCTTTAATTAACGCACTCGAGTATTTGGTTACTTAGATTTTCCATATCACCTGGATGCTAGTATGAAGTCAGTACTGAAGATTTTTATTGTTCTCAAAGTATTTATGCTTTTGAGCTGGGTCGTCGTAATTCGTTTCATTTGTAATATAGGCGGCTACAAAGGAACGTATTTCATTTACAATTAACTTTCCTTTGTGTGTACATGCATTAATATGCAAATGAATGAGAGAGAACTCTTGACTCTCCAGTAAAGAAATGCTCTCTCTCTCTCTTTTTTTCCCCTGCAAAGCAACATCTTTCATTTCCCATCGTGGTTCTCTGTTGCTATGAGAGACAAATTCGTAATTAAACAAGAAAAGAAGATTTTTATTTTCTTGTCATTTTCCCGGCTCTTCATCCGTATTCATGCCATTATCTTCATTGTTTGTTTTCGAAACTTGGATTTAATCTAATATTTAATTTACTTCGTATCCTAAAGTTCACTGAACATTATATTTATTGAAGTTTAAGATTTGCTTTGCCAGTTTGAAATAATGTTGACGGAAAATTGTATTTCAATGTCTTTTTTTGGATATAGATGAATGATACCAACGTTGTAAAGATATTTTATTCATGCATAAAATTTAAACATAAGAATAACAACAAAAGCCCCCCGTTTTAACAATAGATAATACTTTTCCCTTTTTCGTATGTTTAAATTAATATTTTTGTCTATCATATCCTTTTAGGTCCCAACGTACACATAAGTGGACATTTTTCTTTCCATTCTTAAAACGATTCTTTACTTTTTTGTGTAGTTCTGAATAGACGTACATATGCGTCGATGCTTTAATTTAGAATAGATGATGTTAACGCATGTGAACGTGCAAAAACTTCACACTGACGCACTCATTTTATTTTTGTTTGCCGTTGTTTTTATCTTTATTTGCCGTTACACAAAAGAATATTTGAATGTTTGCAAAATTTCCGAATTCAAATTTGTTAATATTTTTTGCTTATTTGCGAAATTCAAAAAGCTGAAAAGAACTTGAAGGTCATCCTTTACTTTTAAAAGTGTCTTGTCAGTCTTCTTTTATGGGTGATAACAGCTTTTCACCACTGAAACTAAGAATGGGAATGAAGATTTTGTTCGAAAAATTATTTTAAAATATGCTTTCTACTTGCCATTTTTAAATGAGATAGTTTTTTTCTAAATAATTATGAGATTGCTCTTTAATTTGACATGTGAGATTTTTGTCGGGTTTGAAGAAATTAAATCATTGAAACATTTATATTTGCACAAAACTTTACATAGATTTTTATAAACAACAATAATTTTATATAATTTTATGATAAGAGGTTATGTTACATAGATTTTTATAAAGCGATCAAGCATAATTTTAAGATAAGGATAAATTGCATAAATTTTAAGATAAGGAGAAGAATATGTCAATATTTTTTTTGTGATTTCAGGCATTTTATACGTTTTGTTTTGCTAAATGTAACAGGTACAGTGCTATAAGTATAACTGTAAGGAACTGTTGAGAAACAGAGATAAAATGTGTACAGTGTACACTGTTCCTGTGCACATTAAGTAAGAATGTAATCATACAATTCCAAATATTGAAATGGATATTTCCTAACAAAATCTGTTTTACAACACTTTGAACTAGCTTATTTACATATTAATTACAACAACTTACTCTGAAGAATTTTAAGTAAAAGTCTGTCGAACAGAAATATATAATTTTGCATAAATAATATAATTATATATTCCCGATGGGGAACATTTGTCATCCGGGTACTGTCCACTGCTAAATCCGGAAGTTTTGGCCGCTTTATTTTGGGAGTACCTAGTAGGTGGCCAAAGTTACCCACAATGTAGGGACGGTCAATTTCACAACCAACACCAATCGGGAATCGAACTCCAGCGAAGGGTCATAGAGAATGGTGCACTAACCACCATGCAGTTTGGGGTTTTAGTATCATTACATAAAATTCCATAAAAAAGAAGAAAAAATATTTTTAAACAGACAGGAATTTAATTTCAATTAAAATTATGAAGTTTATAATTTAAATATTTTACTTAAGCTTACACTAAAAACAGATGCATTTTTCATATAAAAAAAATATGAGTATTTCAGGAAATGACACAAAAAGGCATAAATTTACAATTTATTCCAACCTGAACCAGGAAGTTTGCGTTACTCAAAATCTCTGGATGAAGACTGGATGCAGTTTTCATCTTCAATTTCTGACTTTCTTTCGCTTCTTGTCTTGCGACTATAGATTTTCCTTTTGGAAGTCAAAGAGGTACTTTTGGTTCTCAAGAAACGGGATGATGGGAGAGGAGAAAAGCGAGATTTAGTGCCATCTTCGCTTTAAAGCCCCTCCTTTGAGATCAAACAGTCATTCTGCATGATGCAGTGTGCCCTGAGAAATGGTATCGGTAATCAATATCATGAGAGGAATATCATAAAAAGTTTTCAACCACGAAGGTGATCAAGTGTGGCTCGGGGCAGTGGAGACGTAAGAAGAAAATAGATTTTGCGGCAAGACAACCAAGGGACCTATTTTTTTACACTGAAATCCGAATAGAAAATCACTGATTTCCAATTCTAAATCCACAGTGAGCAATAACAAAAATTCACTGAAGCATTATTTTGACGATTGTAAAAGGTGCAATAAGATGTTGAAATATGATGTTGCAGTGATACTAGATTTTTTCCCTTCCTCGTTTTCTTATCACACTGAGATTCAAAATTAATAGAAATCTACTGCAATAAGCTAGATACATTTTTTAAAATAGGTATTCAGAATAAAATCAGTTCGTTTTTATTTTTTTTAAACTTGCAATTGGTTTTTAGAAAAAATATGATAAAATATTATCTATTATTATGAGGTAGAGTGCACTTTTTATGCATAAAAGTTAATTAAAAATAGCATTTCCTGATTTGCATAAATTCTCTAGGGCAAATAAAGCAGTTCAAGAATTATAATACAAATTTGAAGCAAAATAAATATTTATAATTGTATACAGAAGGTTTTTATAAAGTAGATTAATTATTTGTGGAAAGATATTAGGAGTAGAACTTCCATAAACTTTTTAAAGTACTATTTAAAACAAAATAATATTAACTGTATAGTTTGATAGTTCAATTTTACTCAAATGTGATGTAGCATTTTTTTCATTTTCAGATTTTATATCTAATGTTTTTTTATTTAAAAAAATGTAAATTGTTGTAAATTTTGAATTTACAATCAGGAGATCATCTATATATTAAAAAAGAAGACACGTTTTGAAAGTTCAAAAACGAACATATCACTCCATATTTAAAAGTAGTATTCCAAAAAATAAATATATAAATACATTAAAAAAGAAATAATAGATAATTATTTTTAAAGAATAGTGAATGAGTTAGAAAGCACCGAAAAGTGTTCTATCGAATGTTAAAGAGAAATTTTCAGTTTTAAGTTACAACTCCTTAAATTAAATGTATATTTCATTTTACTTCCAAAAATAATTTATAAGTGCTCAAACATAACAACATTTTTATGTTAATCATACTGCTCTATATTTATTAAGAATGACTAAGTCATGAAAAATATAGTAAATAAGAGCATTCATAAATTTTATTTTTAAACCCCAAAATATTTTGGTTCCACTTGAAAACAGAGTTCTGAAAGTATTGGCTATGTTGTTAGAAGCTAAATGTTTGATTGTACTTCTCCGCATTTTCATATTCAGCTTCCTAGTCCCTAAGCTAAATATTAATACAGTCCCCAATCACAAACTCACTCAATTTTCATAGTAAAGCAGTGAAATTTCATATCTGGGGTGACTGAAATTTAAAAAAAACATTCGAGTCGATAAAAAATTATGCGAATTGAAAGTTTCAAAGTTAAGTTAAAAATAAATATGAAGACGACTTCTCAAAAAATTAAACCTTGGATATGAAAAGTTATAACACAATTCTAAGCAGCTTATTCCTGGGACAGTTGGAACTCAAAATATCGCTCTGATCCGATTTCTTTTCTTTCTTTCTTTTTATTATTTTTATTTATTTTTTTTGTGAGGGGGAGGAGTTACATCTGATTAATTATTAACCTAATAATATATGACAGATCTTTGAAGGATATTATTTAGAATTTCAATTTCGCATTACGAGTCTAAAATAACTAGCATCATTTGCATATTATACATTTCCTTTTATACTTCTTTTTTTTAAATACAAATAAAAAACTTTGAAGTTTTAAAAATCACATAGCAACTTTTGAATCTAAAGAATGTCCAAAAATTAGTAAATTTTTATTATAACAGTTAATGTTCAATACCATGATATTGTATTACATTGCATTATACTAAACAACGTAATGAAAATAGCTTAGGAACAGACATATGTTATAAATGGATGGCAAGTATTTGAATATTGTCTCTTGTAAAAGTGATATGTTTCCATAAATAAATTACATCACAATGAGATGCGACTGTTGAAGCACTACAAAGATTCGTTTATGAAATAAGGATTCATTTTTATCGATTTCTTTCTGAGCCATCTAATATTTTTGCTACACATTCCTCGCTAAATCAAAGATGATTCACTTATGATCTTGTTTACCTAGTATATTTATATTTATGGTCTAGTTATGTTTACTGTATCTTTGCTTAACCATCACTGGTACCATAGTAATTCAAATTAAGTAAACATATATCACTATGCAACGCTTCATGCATATAACAGTCAAACCAAATTTTTGTTCATATACGGAAAGATGAAATAAAGTTAACTCTTTGAAACTTATATTTAAAAGTCTTCGCACAGAATACTTTCAAAAAATATTTTTTAAGAATTGTTTTCATTCAGTTTTGCACGTACTAAAATTTATGCTTATATTAAATAAATATACTGAATATAATACAAATAAATTTGTTTCTTTGTTTCATAGCATGCTTTTAGTTAATTAAACAAGAAAGCCTACGATGACAAACTCGTACAATCTTAAAAGTATTTCCATACGCAGTTTTCAAAATTCAGCTTACACTGACTAATTAACAATACATAATGTTAAATCTGCTTATGAAAATGCATAAGCAGATGCCCCTTTTCTATAATGAAATCATAACAACAATTTTTTTAATATAAATTCGCAGCTTTAATCCACTTTTCAAACAATTGAATGAATAGTTTTCATCGTTTGTCATTTGTAACGTTAGAAATAAAATGATAAGAATAAAATGATAAAAAGTTTTATTTGTACTATACTTAAACGGTAAGTCCTGTTAATATTTTGACTGTCTTGTCAGCCGAGTTTGGGTGACGTAGCAAAACGTTTTTCAAGTAGATATTTCGAATTATTTTTAAAAGGCAGGTTATATTAAACAGACTAATAACACTTTGAGGTCTGGAGATTGTTGGAATATGTCTTGATTTAAAAAGAAAAACTTGTAAGACGTGTATCTGATACTTCTTTAAGTATAACCTTCAAACTGTTCTTATTCCTAATGAAGGAACTACATAAATGCACTCAGAATTAGTAAGGCATGTTTTACTAGATGCTCAAAAGGTGACACTAATTCTAGATAGGTTCCATACTTAACTATGTTTGGTACTGCCATATATATATATATATATTTGAAAAAACGCCCCCAGGTCAGCCATTGTCATTATAGAATTAATGCATAAATTGCAACGTCTCAACAGAGGGGGAATTGCAGATGACCAAAACCATAGGTTTCTGACTCATAGCCTGAAGTTTTGCCAAGGAAATATGTTTTAAGTTCAAGCCGTAATCAATAGACTTTATTATAAATGTGTTTTAATTGCTACAAGTGTATTTTAATTGCGGTATTTTCATTAATTTTAAATAAGATTTAATTATATATATATATATATATATATATATATATATATATATATACATATGTATAATATTTAGTTATATACAGGGTGTCCCGAAAAAGGTGGTAAAGGGCTTTAATTCTTTCTCTGTGAGTGATAAGTGAGCAGTGTGAATTGAAAAAATGCTAAAAATAAGGTCGGAAATGAGACTCCATTAAGAAAAAAATCCTCTTGTTAATTTTCAAAAAGTTACGCTTTTCAAATTTGTGTACGACTTTCGTACAAAACCATTCCCAGTTAGTAAAATAGGTCCTATACACTCATGGAATGACATGCAAAATTTGAGAATTATACCTTAAAAAGTGTGAGAGATATGGAGATAAATATAACGCTGACGTAAACTACTTTTCCATGGCTCTTGAAGGGAAAAAAAATCACGTCGAATGATAACATTTCAGGGATCGTACAGAAATTACAAAAGAAAATCTTTTTTTTTCACTCTAGCAATAAACGTTAGTATTCAAAATTATGTATAGTCCCCGACCCTCTTTCTTTAAAGATATCTCTGCGACGTTGTATAATGCAAGACTCAAATTTAGTATATCACCTCATGAGTGTAAGGGGCACATTTTACTATTTGTGGATGTTTTTGTACGGGAGTCGTATATAAATTTAAAAACTGTAACTTTTTGTTAATGAATGAGAGGAATTTTTTCTTAACTGAGTCTTATTTCCGACCTTATTTTGAGCATTTATTCAATTCACAGTGCCCACTTATCTCTAATAGATAAAGAATTAAAGCCCGTTACCACCTTTTTGGGACACCCTGTATATACAGGGTGTCCCGGAACTTGGTGTACGAACTTGGAGGGAAGGTAGACAACATCATTAGGAACCAGAATTACATAGGAAAACATGGGTGGAAATCGATAGGTGGTGCTGTACGCCAGCTTTCAAGGTCTTCACGTGTGGCTTCCTCATTGTCATGGCTTCCCCACAATGATCGAGTGGATTAGACACTGAAAATGGTCGGAGGTAGATGGCTGGAGTGTGAAAGCCCGGGTTCGGGCCTGTCGCGCAGGTGTCTATCTAACGGTTTGGAGTTTTGGGTGGTTTTCTCTAGATGTAATGTGAATACGCGTTAGAGCCCTGAAAAAGTGCTCCGCCTAAGGCACCCCTTGTAGGTAGGTGCCCTTTGTGTAGGCTTGCCATAAAACAACATAAAACATAGATATCTGCCATCTTTTATAGTTTTTTCGGAAGATTATCGTCCACAACTTTCAGACAGTTTTATTTAACATTAAAAATTTGGATTTATTCAAACTTCAAATCTTAAAAAAATAAATTAGTGGTAGATAACCTTCCGAAAAAACCCTTAAGACTTGGCAGATATGACAATGTGGAAGTCATACGTGTCGATTTTGAGAGCTCGCGAACAGCGCTACCAATCGGTTTCCGCCCATGCTTCTTGTGTAATTATGGTTCCTAAAGATATTCTCTACCTCCCCTCAAAGTTTTTACATGAAGTTCCAGGACACCCTGTTTAACTAAAAGTTTCGTAGATAATATATGGAAAGAGGACAAACGTATATAGTTGGTTCTTTTATAGCTCAGAGAGTTAAAGATTGACCTCAAACATTTATAATATTCAAACAACATAAAAGCGCAAGGCTACTAAAAAATATTAATTTATTTTCAAAACGATATAATTTCAAAAGTACTCTAAAAATCTCTCGAAATATTACCAATTTAAAAAAGTTAATGCAATTCACTTTTATACTTATAAAAACTACTAACTTTATTTCTATGACTTAAAAATGTTCATTTAACGGCAAATCCAAAATTCCAGATTACAACTCTAATGGTTCAAGCATAAAAACTAAAAAAATCGAAGACGTTTTTAGACAGCGTAGAAAGCTTTTATCAAAATAAGGAAACTTTGTAAATAATGATACTGAACAGGAGTTTCTCTGAACGGATCGAAATTGTTTGGTAAAGTGCCAAGAGCTATTTATTGTATTTTTGAGTATTCCAATATGCAGAAAAGAAGAGAGGCTGGCTAAAGTAGTTATTCATTGCATTAATAAAAGATGGGTTGCAGGAAACCAGAAAGCAGTATCAGTCAGAAAAAAAAAAATTAAAGCCTACATAAACTGTAAAATGCATTTTGCCTATTGGTCATGATTAAAGGCAATGAAAAATATGCAGCTTTTATATATTTTACATCTGTTGCTTGTTCTGGGGGATATCATATTTGAATAAAATTCTTTTAAGTATAATAGAAAAAACACTATTTTTGTATATACATTGTTGCAGTTATTTTACACGCAAAATAAACTATTAAATAAATACAAGTGAAGGGTAGGTATTGAATTCTTTCAAAAAACGTTTATCTAGAAGTAGATAACCGACAACTGAATGGTTTCTAGGAATTAGATAACTTTAATATATAATTCAGTAAAAATTAATATCCTATTTTATAAAAGAAGTTCAAAAATAACGTCATATCCTTAGGTACTCCGAAAATTGATATCTCAGTTATTCTCATGGTCTCTCGCCCTTGCAATATGAGACAGGTCAGGCATAATGAGTAAAATGAGAATGAGATATTTTTAATTAAATATGTAAAAGCGAGAGAGAGAGATTAATACTAGTAACTGTCAGATTATGTACTTAAACTTTCTGGATGTTTATTTTCTTTAGAATGGTAACATCAGACTTACTAATTTCGAAAAGTGCAAATTGAAAGGAGAATGTTATAAGTTACTCTTTGAATGTTGTCTGCAAATTAAAATTTTAATTCCGTTTTCTCAAGAGGACAAATGTATGTGCATAAAGGATGCGTAGTTCGTGATAAGTAGAGATTTGATTTGAAAAATCCATATTTCTACTCGCCAATAAGCTATAGACATATTTACATGTGTACATTTTGACATAAATAACATATTTAGCTTGAATGTAAAGAGAAACATCAAGGTCTAATTACTGAATTACATGCACAATTCAGACTTTTGATATTTCTCTCATATATATATATCATATATATATATATATATATATATATATATATATATATATATATATATATATATATATATATATATATATTGTATATATATATATATGTATATTGTATACATATATATATATATCATATATATATATATATATTGTATATATATATATGTATATTGTATATATATATATATATATATATATATACACACACATACGAGTGTTGTAACTTGAATAGTGCAAACTATTTATCAGCTACTGAGGCAAAAGAATGTACATAATAAGTTTACTGTCATTTAGTGTAGTCCACAGCATTGTGTACAGCCCGTTGCCAGAGATCTAGAAGCCTGTGCAGAGCAAGTTGTGTTGATAGCTCGAATGGAGCGTAATGGAACTTGGCTTAAGAATATACATGCCTTTAGAAGTGACATTATTTGGTTCCGTTGCATGGCATGACCGAAGCGATGTTGCCATTATCAGGGGCGTAACCAGGAAAATATTGCGGGGGAGGGTGTATGAAGTAAGTCGTGATTAAACTAACGGAATTTCTGCACGATTTTAAGCTTATGCTGACTAATTTGAAATTTTCAGGGGTGGGATATATCCCGATATCTCCCTTCCTGTCTACGCCCTTGGGCATTATTAAAGTTCCAACCTTCGTGTATATATACATGATGAAAATGAATTAAATATAATGCGCTCAGAAAAACAATAAATATATAATCAAAGAGGAAAAGAAAATACAATGTAAGAGGAAACACAATATAAGCAAAGAGACAAAGGAACAGTATAAAATGACAAGAATAGAAATACGAAAACCATGAACGTATAAAGAAATACTATGTATATAGAGTGAGGGAGAGGGAATTTTCATTTTCGGGTTAGTAAAAGAATGTATTGCAAGTACTTCTGGATTCTTGCAAGTTATATAATTTGTCAAGCTATTATTCATCTAAGGCTTCTAAAAGACAGGTTTTTGAAAATACAAGCTTGTAACATAAAACCAAAGTTGAAAAAAATCTTCAAAGTTTGTACCTTGTGGTAATTTAGTAAAGAAATACTAAAAAAATTTCAGTCCCGAAGAATGGTATATATACGGGCAGCAGTGAGACCAGTGATTGTGTGTGATTATGGCAACGCTACACTAGGGCGATCTGCCAAGGGGGGGGGCGTGTCTTGGCAGAAGGACTTTCTAAGGGGTTCTAACGCGTATTCACGTTACATCTGGAGAAAATCTACCAAAACTACAGACATTTAGATCGACAGCCCCGCGATGGGACCCGAACCCGTGACCTTCATACTTCGGTCATCTACCCTTTTCAGTGGCATAACCACTGTGCCATGGCGAGGCGCAGTGAGACCAGTATATATACAGTAATTTCGATACATGGTATATGTACCGTAAACTATTTTAAAGTATATATATTCCGTAAAAATGTATATAATCGTAAAAGCACACGTACCATAATACACCTTAAATGGCGTTCCTAACTAACAATTTTTGACCAGCAATTTATTATCTAACTCCGATACATAATAATATTTAACATTTCTTATTTCGCTAACTCTAGTATAGAACCCTCGACTTACGGAATGAGAGACTGTTGCTCGTGTCCGCTAGACACTATTTGCCTTGCTCGCGCAGGACTAAATGTTGATGTGATGGTTATGTTAATCTCATGAATGAGACTTGGATGGGTAAAGTGTACATGAAGTTTACAATTTGAAATTCGTAACAAAATGTTGTCCAGTTATAATCAACATAGTCAAAATATTGAATTGGCAAGAAATTAATTTCAATTTTCACAAATGTATGTTTAACATTGACTCTTAAGCTATTTGACCAATCAGTTTCGAAGTTTGAAAATATGCTGGAAAACATTTAAAAAAAGGAAAACAAATACACTGGCTGGCTAAAAATATCTGAAAATTATCCCTTTACTGATTTTTCGTTCCCTATTTAAAATTTAGAAAACAGAAATTACTAAGTCATTCCAGAATTTATGAATGTGATTTCAAATACCCTTTATGAAAATGAATTCTTTATTTAATTCGAATTTTCCTGAGCAATTTTTTTTAATTGCGACTTGATGACCCCCCCCCTTCCCCCTCGAAACAAAATCCTGACTACACTACAGTCTTATATATTCCAAATACTGCACATGACCACAGAAACATTGGCGTAAGTTATCGGTATGTCTTCCACACATTCACAAAAAATTCGTTATTTTGCGATATAAATACCTTTTAGAATAGAAGAGGCACATATACCGTATTTTTAAGGATCAAATACTGTAGAATTACGGTAGTTTTAACTTAAAGTAGGAAAATGATACAAATACTGTAAAATTTACAGCCATTATGTTGTAATTTTACGAAATTTTTTTGTAGTGAAGGCAAAAGGAATTTGTATATTCAGAAAATATTTCATTTGTAAAGTTTAAATAGAAAATACTGCTAAATTAACAAACAATATTGCGAAATTAACAAAGCAATAATTTATTTTTCAGTAAGATAAGCAACTGACATTAATAAAGTTTTGTCAGTTCACAAACTTATCCATACAAAGATACCTCAACAAATTTGTTGCTTGAAAAAGCAGCATTTCAGTTGATGAAGCATTATTTTAAATGACTGCAAAACCTAAATTTATATATTACCTATTTAGTTTTATCTTTGACAATTTCAAAATAGGCTCAAATTTAATTATAAAACAAAAATATTTTCCAGCAATTACTGAAAACACAATACATCGTTTTGTTAAAGAAAGGTTCTCAATTATGTGAACCTTTCGTTTATTTTGTCAGATGTTTGTTAATTTCCTAAATGCAAAACCACTCCCTTGCATCATTTTAAAGCAACATAAACCCTGAAAAAATGAAATGCATTTAAAGTTAAATAATGCAGCTTTTTTATTAATAAAGTATTTAAATACGAGCATAATAGCAATAGTCACTGCTTTTAAGAAACCCCTCTGAAAAGCTTTTGAAGACAAGATCACGCGTCGAATCTTTAATTTAAAAAACTAAAACGTAGTGAGTCATATTCCAGTAGGGTTTAGGAAACAAAGCAAGGGGGGTTTGCAGAGCATGTCATTTAGACACTATAGGTCTGCTGTAGGATATAATCAATTGACGTATTCAATTCCCTCTATTGTTACTACAGTGAGGGAGCAAGGGGGTCATTTAAATGGTGTGTCCCCCAAGGAGTTGAAAAGAGCTGAAACTGCGTGCTATATAGCAAATCCTCGTCTTGCTAAGAGAAAGAATCCTGTTGGCATTATAACAGATTAGGATTTCACACAAAAGAGCTTGACTGAAACAGAAAGCAATATCAGGATTCTGGATGTTAATATTGCACATAAGCTTAGTATTGAGAAAAAATCCTACACTATGTAGAAAAATCCTTTAATTAGTTATTTTTTAAAAATTCTCGATTTTGCAGGAATTTGGTATGTGAAGCATGACAATTAGAATATTTACGTTTTCGTAAGAACTACAAGTTCCGAAAGTAAAACGCCTTTAGATTCTGTTTTTATAGACCTATGTGTTAAAATAGGATAATAAAAAATTCAAACAATATTTATTTGCCATTTATATTTTCGAAATAAAGAGACAATGCATTTCAAGAACTTGGATGGAAAAAATGTCGTATGTGCATTTTATTTAGTACACTTTTCTTACATTTTTCACTTGAAGTACACACAATGAGAACATAGTTATTTCGAAGATAAAATGTGAAATCCAATAGGGATTTTGACAAAGAATAATAGAAATTATTAGAAATTTCTACTAGATAAAATAAAATAAAATATTCTTACGAAGCATTTGTTTTCCATTTAGGGGAAGATCATTCTGAATAAACATTGATATTCTGAATTTTTCCAGAAAAATATATTGCTAAAGAATGCAATATCTCTCGGAAAAAAATGAGTTAAAATGAATGTATGATTCTTGTACACTTTCGAATAAATATAATATTGTATATGTGTGGAATATTACGTTTTTGTTCAACAGGTGAATGACGAAATTCAAATTATTCATTATTTTCTACGCACAGAATTACAAAAGATTATTTATTTAAAAAAAATAATTTATTGGATGTATTGCTTTTGAAAAAACTTGATTTACAAGGTACATTAGTTAAATGAAAATACGTTATTAATTAGTCGAACAGTTAAAATGACATTATAATGGAATATTAAGTTGAAGGGGGGAAATGACCTCGTGTAGGGTGAAACATTATGAGAGAATCACTCGACAATAAAACGAAAAATATACTTTTTAAAAATCCGACCAAACAAAAATGCAGTTTAAGGTATGTGTTGTTTGTTTTATTTTTATATTATTTATAAAAAGCGTACCATCTTCTCTCATATCTGATATTCTACTTAGTGTATGCATTATCAGCCTAGATTTCGTTTGAACATGCAGTAATAAATTTACAGCTGAACCGTGCTAATTAAGCTGCCGACTATAATGAACTAAACAGAGTTTTATATACAGCGTAACCGGCTGCTTTCTTTGTGGTAATTCTAGTGTCTACATGAAATCAACGACTTTTAAACGAGCCTTTATGCCATGCTTGCTACCCATGTAATGTGTTGTACATATCCGCAATTTTATTTTTGATGCTGTTGTAATACAATGTTTCTTCTTTAACGAGGAATCCTGTAATGGTAGAGCAACATAACTGACATAGAATGTTATTCTTACATAACAGTTACATTTGGCATAGAAATTTAAAGCAATTTATGACTGAAATAGAAATCAGGGATCTCAAAAGGGTCTACATATTTTTGACGAACAGAAAGTCTAACGTAAGCTGACAGAAACAATTCATTTCTTATGAAATTCGCTTATTTGTGTTTACGTTACCGAAATTTTATCTAAATTGCTATTGTAGAAAAATAATTAAATTGTTACACTTATTAAAGTAATTATATTCCCATTAGACGTATTATTTTCTTTGTTTTTTTTTATTTTAAACATTAATAAATATTGTGTTTTTGTTGTAGTCACA
Organism: Cheiracanthium punctorium; assembly: GCA_038373885.1. Taxonomy (NCBI): domain Eukaryota; kingdom Metazoa; phylum Arthropoda; class Arachnida; order Araneae; family Cheiracanthiidae; genus Cheiracanthium; species Cheiracanthium punctorium. The sequence continues at coordinate 829,513 of JAWZYV010016635.1, forward strand.
ACATTGCTATCTTCTTTTATTTAATCCAGGTATAATTTACTTTAAATACGTGTTTTTTAAAATAACAGAATGATATGAATTTGTCAGAAGCATTATCTATTACAGTTAAATTTTAACTCAAAACTCAAACCAGCTGTTGGAACGTATTAAATATTCTTATAGATTCTGTAAACAGATTTTTATTAGATTTATTAATTTACATGAAAGCATCCGAGTTAATTCAGAAGTTTCTCAGTTGAAGCACCCGCATTGATCAATATTATTAGTACAATGCACGGTCGCTACCTTAATAGCTTAATATATAGACAAGGCATTTACGTATGCCTTTCATCTTCCCTTAGTAGAGAGACTATATTGCTCAAATAAGGTTTGTGATGGCATGAAGCAATGCTGTGAATACGGGAATGTTCAGTAGCAAATCCCACAATTGGAAAGCAACATGATTAACATAATCAAACCTGCTTTCAGCATATGTTGCATTATGCAGCTTCAAAACCAATACTGGTTAGTATTCAGTCAGTTGTTTATTTTTCTAAATAAGTAAAAATTCGCATTCCTTTAAGCTTTTATTCTTGAAACATCTTATTGCAACAGTCAGAGTACTTTTAACAAGTCCCGTTATCAAGATTTTATGCTATGAACCTAATAGAATAATTGGTTAACTTCAAGTTTTAGAATGAAAGAAATATTCTTGACTTTATACTTTAGGAAAGGGGCAGAGTATTTTGAAACATGTTCGTGTATAATACACATACAGGGTGTCCCGAAACACTGACCTAGGCTTCTATTTCTTAAATACCAATTATAGACCATAAAATAATTTACAAAGTTACGTAAAAGGTGAAGATTAAATCTAAATTTTATTTAGGTTTCATCTCCAGAAAATTGTAATCGATGCCGTACAATTCTGCGTTTTTTTACGCAATTACGCCCTGTATATATATACTATATATACATATAGTGAATTTTTTCAAAATACTATTATTTTTGGATAGCTGATTTTTCAAAAGACAAAATATGTTTAATCAATTTTCCGTAAGCATTGTAAAAACAAAAAAGTCAAATGACTAAAATATGTACATATGAATGATATACAGCATGAATCCTTTTGTATAATAAATATTTTTATGTGTAGACTATATTAAACTCCATACGTTTCTTTACTTTGGTGCTATATATATATATATATATATATATATATATATATATATGTATGTATGAATCATGTAAGACATTTTTACATTTTTATATCAGCGAAAATTTCATAACTCTTGAATAACTTTCATTCTGTCTTGATAAAATACTGCACCGAATCCAACATCTTTAACACCAATGTTGCAAAGCCATTTGTTTGTGGCAAAAAGTTATTTATTACAGTTGCTGTGGTGAAACTTTTCAGCAGAACTACAAACAGCGCTGAATTAAATTCTCCACAGCACAAATGACCACTTGGAATTTCAAACGAGTGCCTGGAATGCTAAAATGAACTTGAAATGCTGAATTGAATTTCAAGAACTGGCGGGGGATCATTCCTGATAAATTGATCCTGCGCCAAAGAAAATAAATTACTGAATGGAAAATGCCAGTCCGTAATTAATGTGTGGAGTATGGATGACTATATTAATGTGTACCCAGAACATTACTTTTTAAACGGCCTCGTAGTATGCGGGTTCTAATCTAATATTGTTTTCTTTTTTTCTGTACTGATTATTTTCTGTTCTTTTTGGAAATTAACCATTTGTTTAATGTATTTGTTTTTACGTTCAGCAGATTTTGAATTTTAGAGTATTCATTTATCAGAATTTCTCAGACGGTCTGAAGAAGTTGAATATTATCACTGAAGTTCAGAAAACTTTTTCGAGTCATATTTACGTTACTTAGTGATAAAATGAGGAAATGCTTGAAATGAGTATGAAACATCAGACTTTTTTAGTTATTATCTAACACCATATGAAGTTAATACTAATACATAAACTATATGAAATTATAAGTTGTAGTTTTTTGTTTAGCATTTTTTGTATGATTAAAAATAAAATTTAATTATTTAAGCGTAGTTAAATAGCTGAATATATTTTTGTGTTCGTTAGGAGGCAAATAATGCCAATCACGTGAACTTTTTTACGTATTTAATTTTTCATATTGATAAAATGTTTGAAAGATCTACAAGCATAAGAATAATAATTTAACAGAAGAATGTGTGAAATGCATCACGACTTTTATTTAAAATCTGGTTATGATTCGTTCACATAATAAATAAGTAAACTAATCATAAAAATCAATATTTTTTAAAATAACACATATTTTGAGCCTTGGTGTAAAGTAATTAGCGAAATATTGTGAAGCTCATATTTGAGTTAAAACTGCATTGTAAATTTCTCCTCCCTTTATATCTTCTGAATAATCAATAGTATAAATTCCCTCTTATAAGATATAAAATTTAAATGTAAGAATTCATTTATAAATGTAAATTGTCTGTACTTTTTTTTAAACACGTGAAAGCTCGTTGTTAAAAATTTAAATATAAGGTCATTTTACTCATATCATATTTTAAGCAAGGGTGATAAGTAGAGTATTAAATTAGAGTTTACGCGTTCATTAAAGTTGTACAGGAAGTCAACATAATATAAACTTCTTCTCCCTTTATATCTTCTGAATAATCAATAGTATAAAGTACCTCATATATGATAAAATTTAAATGTCATAATTCGTTTACAAATGTAAATTGTCTGTACTTTTTTTAAACATGTGAAAGCTCGTTGTAAAAATTTCAATTTACTGTCATTTTACTCATAGTATATTTTAAGCAAGGGTGATAAGTAGAGTATTAAATAATGTACGTACAGTTTACATGTTCTCTAAAGTTGTACAGGAAATCAACATAATATAAACTTCTTATAATTAAGACATGCTTCAGTATCACTTTTAAAATACAAAGCTTTATATTTAAAAGTAAATATACTTAAGTAAATACTTAAAAATAAGTGTACTTAAGTAAATACTTAACCATAAGTACACTTAAGTAAGTACTTGAAAGTAAGTTAATACATAAGTAAAGTGCACTTGATAAAATATGACGCAGCTATTCATTAACATACAAAAGATACTTTTAACGCAATACTTAATGCGTAATAACATTCTTTCACGTGAACATTATGCAACTCGATATTCTAATTAAAACTGATAAATTAGGAGTGTTTATACATTTTCCGAATGTAAAATTTTATGATTTCACGCCTACAGTACAAAGAAGTGTCACGTCCTCTCTAGGTACCTGAAGCTTGCGTTTGCTTAGTTGAGCTGGAAAAGCATAAAGCACCGCAGTTCCACGCGTGCAACTAGAGGTAATAAATATCATCATCATTTCCCCGTTTCGTTGACGAGGGATTCCCGATCCGTTTCAGCTCCTAATTAGAGCCCTAACTAAATTACATTTCCCAAATGCATGTAATTCAAGTTGGCATGTTTACTTTTAAATGTTGCCACACGCGTTTCATAAGCCAATTATTTTAATTTTTCGCTTTCCTCATTAGGGAAATTTTCGCGACGCTCAAGCTTAGAGTGGAATATGATTATTTTTAGGCCGTGTAGAATAAAATCGATGTGTTTTTGGTGAATTGCAGAAAAAAAGTTAGTTATGAAACGATGAGAACATGAAAGAGAGATTGGCGCATTAGTTTTTACTGTTGCAAAATGCCTTTGCATCAAACAGATACACAGTTTTTATTGTTGCACATGTGAAATATATGCACTAATTCTTTCAGTTGTTGTGTGTGGGTGGTAGATCAATGTTTAAACCGGTATCTAGTTAAAGGAGTGATGTTCTCCCATGAGTTTCAGTGGAAAAGCTCTAAATTTTCTTTTAAAATTAGATTTTATGAATAGTTTCTACTTTGGTTCGGAAAGTAACTGAAAACATTTAATTTTTTTTTTCTTTCTTTAGCATTTTTACTAAATTTCATGAAACAAAAATATTTTTCTACACAACCTATTTTAATATTAAACGGCGCTGGGCCTATACCGATACATAAAGTATATTCAGGACTTTGAATAGCGGGACGAAATTACTTATATTGGTAACATAATTTTCAGTGACCTTAACAAGTATACCAATTAAGAATTATTTTAAATGAACAATAATTCATGGGAGTGCGGGTTTATTCATTGTTTAGTGTGAATAGGGATGATTAATTGTTAATTTAATGAACACAAACGTTAAAAATTTGTAAAATAAATTCTAATGCTCATAATTTCATTTACAAGAATATTTAAGGGCTAATATTATCAGTAACAAGTTTTCACTATTGAGAAGAAAATGGAAACGAAGTTTCACTTTAAAGTAAAAATATTCTAAAATATCCATCCTTAATACATTAAGTTTGAACTCTTTGCGGACAATTTAGATGCTGCTTTGATTTTTTTCGTGAATTAGAAAGCGTTGAAGTAATCTAAAAAAACACATATTTTGCGTTTGGATTTTTGTTTTCACAATACTTTTCCCCTTAGTTTTTTATGGGCGGCATGGGCCTAGAAATAGGCATTTTTCTCTGTAAAGGCCCGAAGTATGACTTTTATTTAAGGGAGTGCCTAGTAGGCGATTCAATATCACACTGTAAAAAAAGCGTGAAAAACGCATCTGATATAAGTGGAGAATTCCAGTAAATGTACGGCTTTTTCAGAGTGTGCAATATCAAAGGGTTGACAGATTAACATCCAAGTCCAAGCTAGGAGTCGAAACAGGGACCATAAGTTAAGGCAGTTAACCACCAAGCAATCGTGGGTGCCGTTTCTTTAAGAAGTACAGTATAAAATATTGTCTAGATAGAGAGAAACATGAAGAGTATTGAACATTTGCTTAAAACGCAATCCAGTAATAACAATAATAAAATTGATTGAGAACCTATTAAAAAATATTCGCGTAAGGGAAAGTTTTTGCAAGTAATTGCTTTTAAAATGTGTCATGAAATGGAATTTTTAATCAGAAATCATTCTAATTTTAATTTTTAAAGGATATTTAAAACTAACACGTTAAAATAACTCAAATTTAAAAGAATGTAATTACTTAATAAAACATTGTGCAATTGAATCCGTATGATTAATATCTTAACGCTCTCATATGTAATTGAAAATAGCTAAATACCGAAGAGCAAATTTAAAAGAGAATGTAAACATTCATTCTTACATAAGATATTGTCTACTTTGTAGCTCAAACACACGGGACAAAGGTCCAGGTTTAATTTGCATCGCACGTAAAAATATTTAAAGCTTCCTTCATTGCTAATTTGCATAACAATTCCGATGAAACAGTTATTTAATTTTAGAGCAATTTTCATTCAAGTGTCTCTGAACGCAATTCTAACAAATTCTTGAAGCAAAAGAATTCGCTTAATTAAAATGCATTTCAAATAAAAGATTTTAGAGCTTTTATCACGGCTTGGCGTGTTAAATTAATATGTATCATTTGAAGACAAATCCTATTTGTATGCATTTAAATGAGAAATATTGAAATGAGTTGTTATTTTAATTTGACTGTAAGTATTTTCACTTTTTTATTTTAATTGAAATCTATCATGAATAGTATTTATGAGTTTTTTATAATTTGAGATTTAGGATCGTAAGAATTTTGAAAACAATTTGATAACCGAACAAAAATCTCTAATATCAAAATGGTTAATTTTACGTTTACAAAAATTTGGTTTTAAGGTAGAGTAACAATCAAGTCAAAAGAATATTTGTCAATGATATCAAGTACATCTGTAAGCGGAATAAAAAAGAACACTCACTATCTGTAAATTCCCATCGTTGCTTCATCTTGCACTCTAAAAAAATTGTGCATCCCCTAACCGCATAATCAATGTGCGATCCGTGAGCGCACATACTATTTGCATGATCATTCCACAAACATTGATGAACAATGATGAACGTTGTTAATTTGATGAACATTAACGTCATGACTAAAGTCATGACGTCAGAGATACACTTAATTTCTGGTTTTTAAAAAATAATTATGAATAGATGGATATAGCTTAAATTAAAAAAAAGTTTCTTAATTATACACAAATTTAATTCAGTTAAGTACTTTTTGGGGCCATTTGTTAAAAATTCAATTCATATAATTTATATTGGCAGCTATGCTGCCGAGCTGCAACATGTGCAGCGCCGCATTTCTTTACTTCCTTACCGAGCAACGAGGCAATTTAAAACATGTGTTATCGGGTATTGTATTTTAGCTATCAAATTAAAGTTAAGTCTTTGATTTATCATTATAATTTTTTTTGCATTAAAAAGTTAGAATGTTTTTGCAGCATTTGTAACAAGAACATCGAATTATTTAATTTGGTTTCTATTAAAAAACATTTCAGCGATCATCAGTTTACATGTGGCTTGACATTCCCGATTAAATGTTGTCAGGATGGGTGCAAAAGTGCCTGTACAGATGTATTTAATCTGATGAAACATATTGAAAAATATCACTTATCAACGATCGAAAAAGTAACTTTTGTTCCTAGTTTGCTGTCTGAAGTAGTTGAAAAGGCTGAGGATGATAATGTGTATGATGAAGTTCAGCCAATGGAGGTAGAGTGCACGTACTCAATACAAAATGATCAACATGTTGATTCAGAGGAAGCTCTTAGACATGAAATTTTATCCGTTGTTTCTGAATTGAGAAGCAATAGCAGTCTTCCACATTCCATTGTATCTCTTATAGTAAATGTTTGCAACTCTGTAGCACAGCTAGTCGCTTCTTTTTCTGTTAAAAATTCGAGCAGTACAACAAAAGCAGAGTTGACAACTTTCCCCTTTTTTTGGGAGGGGGGATATTTCCCACCACAAAATTTTTAAGCAGTTTTATTTTGGATTAAATTTTTGGATTATTTTAACCGTAAGCTGCTAATTAAAAATTAGTGGTGGGAAATCTGTCCCCCCCCCAAAAAAAAAAAATTGGAGAATTGGCAGCTCTAACAAAAGTGATGCAACAAAACTGCACATTCAAATGTGCATTCCTTATACACGACTGAGTACACGGTTATGAGTAGCCTTATCACACATTCATTATGTAGATTAAGTGCACAATCAATTGTGCATCCTGGATGCACAAACTGAGTGCACAATTATGTGCAGAAGCTGAGAGTGCACATACAGTGTGCTTCCCCAGTACACCCATCAGTACACTGCAAGTGCACAATATTTTTAGTGAGTGGTCCTAACTTTATACGAATAAGACTTACTTTATCTAAATATTTAGAAATTAACCAACGATCTCATTCTGATACTTTATTCTTCAGCAGAAATTGAAATATTTCTGATGCAGTGTTTCCCAGGCGCTCTGACGATTTTCTTCGGTTGTAACATGAATAAGGGCTAGTTAGCTTTGAAATCACTGGTACAAATGTATCTCACTCACATATTTATGTATCAACCCATTTGTGTCTAGCTTCCCTTTTTTTGGACGTTCAAATTTCAGAATTCTCGCTGTCAGTCACAAAAATTTGTAAACGTTATTTAATGTTCCTAATCTTAATGCATGAGTATTAAATGTCAGTTTTACAAAACACTTTAAGATGACCAAGTGAGATGCAAAACATTCACTTTTTATACACAATTTTTTAAAAGAAATTATCACTTGTGCATGCAGTGGAACAGAAACTTATCTTTTATCATCTGGCATCAGCAGAAATTGGAGAAGTCATGCTAATAATCTGGGAGCAAAGTGGTTAAATCTCAATTCGGCAAGATACTTAAACCGTATAAATAGGCCTTTTCTATAAACAACACCGAGTTCACCATTCATAGTATAAGTCATAACGGAATAATATTCAATTTTTCTTATATTTACTTATTAACGTTATTCAAATCCTAAAGACAACTTGAAACATTGTTTTACTCTTAAGTTATTAATGACGATTAAGTAGAAACAGAGACTCTCCACACAGATTTAAGTTTTAATTTGTTAAATAAGCGTAAAATGAAAAGAAAAACCAATTCAACTGAAAGGATTTGTGAAAATTGCAGCTCACATCAGCATAAGCTAATATGCATTCATATATTATAATTAAATCCAACAGTGTTTTGAAATTCCTAATGTCATCGTTCATAAGATTTATTTTAAAACAACATTAACTTTTGAATTAATGCCTTCGACCCACGTAAGTGATTTTGGATTAGTGGAAACTTTGTCTTAATATATAACTCTCGATTTTCCCCATCAACAGCGAACGAAGCTAATCGTTCAAAATTTTATTTTTATTGCTTCTTAAATGAAATGAAATGTGCAATACTTATGCGCATTTCTTAAAGCATCTCCGTGAAATGTCCATATAAATTAACTACCTAATTCTAAACTGTACGCTTTCGCTGTAATTTCTTAATTAGATTGATTACTCCCATAAGATTAGGGGGGAAGTTGAAAATATTCTTTTACTCAAAGTGTTTACTTTTCGCATTTGTCACTTAATTTTCTCATCTCCAATTCGAAGGTTGAGTGTATTGGAACAAATTTTAAAGTCATCTAGCGGCGTTAACAGATTTCATACGTCATTAAACGAAGCCTACGTCAGTTAAATTTTGACCTCATGAAATTCAGAAAGGCCGATCGAATGGAATGTTTCTAAATATTCGGATTGTAAAAATTGCTAAGTTTTGATTTAGTTGTCTTAGTGCAAATGTGTTCGTTTTTAGTGTAATAAAGGAATTAAATGCAGAGTTTTTAGTTTTTAATTTTTACGCGCTTTAGCATTTTGAAAGGTGGGAGTTTCTTGTAGCTATATTTCTTTGTTCGAAAATATTTACGTATAAACTATAATTAGAATCACGATCTTAATACAATAGCTAGATTCCGATTATTGCCCAGATTGAGAATACAGAGTTATATATTACTATGCGTTGCTTCGTATAAGATGACAGCAAAAATGACTACATCCATTGCATCAAGTTTTAAAAATTACTTGCATAAACACAGCTGTTGAATGTCTCCTTTTCTTATAAGTCACTCATAATATTCACTTCTTAGCTCGCTGAAAATTACTTTAAATTTATCTGTTTGCATCTGTCTTTTTATGAAATAAAATTCAACTAAATTTCTATGATTCATTTGGTTATAAATATGCAGGGAGCTTGATAGTGCATGTCATAAGTACTACGTTCTTTTATCTGTACGCTAATGTCATTTCACACATTCGATTAGTCAGTTTTACTTACTTTTAATGTGTAAGAACGTTCTTTAACTATAAGTACTTCTCTTTTCTTCTTTCGATACCTCCAAATATATTTTCTACGATAATGTATTAAGCCTAGAAAATTTCAGTAGATGATAGATGGAGTTTTATCACTTTACTTTTTCCATCATTTATTTCATTATTTTCAAAAGAAAGTGACAATGAAGTAGGCATTAGAACTGCACAAGTCCCCTAACGAGTTTTTACTGCTCCCATGGCTGCAAGAACTAGTCCTAAATGTCTTTCATCCACTAATGACATTCCTTAGTACCTAATGGTCAATACTGAACGGCACCAGCTTGCATTTCTTCTTACAAGGTAACTGTTCTTTTTTCTTTTCTTTTTTCTACCTGTTTCCGATTGATAGAGATATCACTTCTGTCTCGATTCCCAAATGTCTAAATAGTTTATGTATGTAAGTTGTTACGTGCTTCCAATACTCCTAACCAGAATTTTTAAAACTTGTGATTTGTTTTCCCCGTTTAAAATCTATATCTTAGCAGTAGTACTTTTGCATTTCTTATAATAATTGAGAATACCATTTTTATTTAACTCAATCATATGCAATCAATATTTAATTCCGTAAAATATTTTTTAAGTAAAAAAATGTATTATGACATAAGTTTTATATTCTAACAATTTTTCTTTAAATGCAGCCTAGTTCTATTTTACCTTTGCATGCATATCTGTGTAGTTATACTTCTAAAAGGCATTTTATGCTTACTCCCTACACTACACATGCAAATGATTTAAATTTGAATGATTGAAATGATTTAATTTGGGGTTAGGAATAAAACAAAGGGGGTTGTGGAGTGATTTTTTTTCTCAGCGAAAATTAATCCATTTAGAGATGCGGAGAAAGAGCAAGAGTGAAATAAAAATTCTTGAATTTCGATCAGTTTTGTCCCTGTACATGAACCAGGGGAAGAATTGATGAATAGTCTTTGTGTTTAAGGCAGCATTCAAGCATGATAAGATAATTTATATGCAGTAATAATTACAAAATTTAAAAACTAGTAGTTTATTTTTGTTAGTATGTTTTCAATTTATATGTGAAAGAATTTAATCACTAAATATTTAGCTCTTAAATAGAAATGAATGAAACTATCTGGCTATATTGCATGTGAATTCCGTCATTTTATTATGCATGTGAATATATTTAAATTATAATTATTCTCATTTATTGCATGTGAATATATTTAAAATATAATTATTCTCATTCATTAATGATTAAATAGTTAAGCTTTAAATAATCAGAAACAATTGATTATCAATCAGTGAAGAATTATTTCCATACAAATATATTAATTTTTTGGAATTGCAATTGAATAAATCAGTTTCTTCGCTTTATTTTAATGTAAAGTGAAAAATTAAGTAAAACCACTTCTACTTTAAATTAGCATTATTCTGATGGATATATTTTATTGTAAAATAAAGTTATGGAATTTCATTTTAAATAAATTTGAGTACTGCAATGTACCATTAGGTTCGATCCCTTTTTAATAATTGATTTTTAAAAGATTCTTTATTTGTTGAGTTCAGTATCAAGAAATTTCATCCTGATACTATACAATATTGTCCAAAATTAAAGCTACTAAGTCGACGATTGTGTGGTAGAAGAGATTATTCACTGTATGGTGTGGAAAGCGAGGACTCCAGACCTTAATCCCATAGAGCACTTGTGGAATTCTCTAGATAAACGCATTCCATTGCATATCGACAACATCCTCCAATTAATCTTCAGGTGCTAAAATCGTCTCCTCTGGAAGAATGGGAGTTACTGCTGCAATAGTTCTTCATTTTGGACACCAGTGTATGAAGGAAAAAGAAGATAAACGTGCTGTGCTGCGGTTTTATATTTTCTCAGGGGATGAAAACATATTTTAAAGATGAGAGTTTTTCCACAACACATTCGAGCTTTTTTGAAATTTTGCACATACATGTGTGTATATATTCGCATATATGCGATTCTAAAATCAGATCTTTTAAAAAACCAAAGCCTTGCGTGCTTATTAGCATAACAAAAGAAGTATAGCATAAAACACTAAATATATTTAAAATATAACAAATATAAATAAGGAAAAACCTTTTCAAAATTCAAAAGTTCCAGTCGTTAAAAAGTAAATACATCGAAATCAAACATAAAATCTTGAATCAAGTCTCGTTGTAGCAGGAATTAAGGTACATTTTCATGAAATGTGAAAGAAACTACTAGAATGTGATTGAAGCAGAACTCACACTATCTAATATGGACACAGGTTTTGAAACTTTAAATTTCCTTAAAACAATTTGCTTATGTCTTGTTAACAACATCTACGTCTAAAGAATTAAATCATTTGGATGAGTTCTATTTGGAAGAATTAAATCAATTGGAGCTCATGAAAAACTTATAGCTTAGAAAGCAAAGACTTAAAATCTGCCAAAACGTTTGTTCCAATTTTTAAAAATCGTAATTCTAAACCTAAAAGCTTTGAAATAATAATAATAATAAATTGCATTTGTCCTAAGAGTATTACTTCGTTTGCATTCATTAATATTTTTCAATCTGCTTAATAAATGGACTTGTCTCTGAAATTTCGCTGCCATTGTATCCTTATATACAAGTTCCCGGATGAAGAACCAATATTCCCACCCTGCGTTTTGTCGTTTATTATGCTGAATATCTGGCGAACGTCGTTGTGTGATTGGCATCTTACCTTTGACCTATGCAAATTTCCTCCGTGTACCTCAATCGTGTGTTAATTGGTCGTTCTCAGAGCTGTTTTTGTAAGCACATAACATGACCACTTTTGGTTATACACGTACCGTTCCAACGCTATTTAGATTTTCTGCATGCGCTGAGCATTTTGTGACGGGAAAAAACAGGTGTTGCCATTCGAAAATTTTGAGTATCTGTATCTTAACCGTAACAGTGAGCGCCACTTTGTTGCCGTTTAAAGAATCTCGAACTCATATCTTTGGATAACTATCTCCGAAGTTTCATCTCGACCGGTTCAACAGAGAGACCCCCGGATGTCTCTATATGGGCAAAGATTTTTATGGTCACCCTGTATATATTTGCATAAGCATTTATGTTCTGTTTTGCGTCAATATTAATTTCTTCTTATATTTGCCTGAAGCTGAGCCAGCATTGGATTTCTATTGTTCAAATATTTTTTGACTCGTTTTAAATTGGAAAATATTTCCAATATAAAATTGTGTGAATACTCACTCAGCAATGGAAATATTTTTATTAAGATCCAAAATGTGGGATCAAATGTGTCAGTATACTCATTTGAGCGCTAGCATTAACTAATAGTTTAGTTAAAATACATCCAATATTAGGACAACATTTATGCATAAGTAAGAAATATTTTCAGAAAAATTGAAGTTAATAAGGTTAAGTAAAAATATTAATACGGTTAACTCTGCAGGAAACAATTATAATAGAATTTAATGATAAGAAATTTTTATTATTAGTAATTATTTTTAATCTGATATCTAATATGCAGTTGAATCCCTTCCAATGCTATCCATAACTACCTTTTACACAGTATATCTAAAATAAAACATTCAACTAAATATCGTGCCGATTTTTAATATTTAAGTGGGAATAATCTTTGCAGTGAATATCAAAACTGGTGAACTTGTGTGTTTTCTAACTGCTCCAACAATGATATTACGTTCTTAGAAAGGAAGAATCACGTGCAAAGGTGGGCATTTCTTTAAATTCAGAATACTGTTCAAGACAGATAAATGCACTCGACTTTCCTTGCTCTTGAAGTATTTTATCTCTGCTCCGGGGGGGCCTCCAGTTCTTCGATACTTCCAATAATTCTACTCTTACAGATAAGAGCTAGAAGAGTTTTTACAAGAAACTTAAGTATAGAATTACTTTTCAGCGTAAAACAGCTTACGCATAATTCAGAAGAACAGAATTAAAAAATCAGGACTTTCTTCTCTCTGTTAAATTCATTTTTTTTTCCTTCGAGAGAAATACATTTTTTCCTCTTTATTAATTTTTTTTTTTTTTTGGAACACAGTCTGTTTCCTTAGAAAGGTATTTTTCTTCTTTTTTACGTGCATTTGTACTTATGAAATATGCGCTGGAGTTTCCAATAACAAGCCGGGTGATTTGGGGAAAAGAAACCTATTATCTTCTATTATGTGAAATGTCACTTATATATTTAAATCAGTTTTCAGAATGCAAAAAGTACATTAGAGTAATGGGCTGCGATATGAATCAAGCTTCTTATAAATAGTCTTTGCTGTGCGTTTCATGTAAGTTTTAAGTAGAAAGATTCCTTAAAAGCTATTTAACTATATTTAATCATATGACATTTCAGAAATATAACTAGAGCCCATAGAAATACAGGTCGGCGCAAGTCTCCATTTTTTTAGTAGGGAGAGATTTCACCGACATCTTACCTTGGCATACTTAAAGCACATTTTGGCGTCAATTTACACTCTATGGGTACTCCACCACCTAAGCTAATATAGCTCTGAGTAAAACTGGCAATTTTGGGACACAAGAATGGTGGCTTGTGCCATCTCGTATACCTACATCTAGTAACCTTACTTTTTCATAATCTAATAATTTAAATTGTTATTCAAACAGCATTTTGTTTATTATATGCATGGTTCTGACTATTTTCATTACCAATCTATATGATATTATCATATTACGATTTCAAGTAATTTATTCCGTATAGTATAGTATTTTAAGCTAAAGTGCGACAAAATCCGAACTTCAGATAAATCAAATGATGTGGGCATTTACTAAATAAAAAAATTAGCAACAATTCAAAAATAGAAGGCGCTATCACACAAATGACATTTGCATATATTGAAAGGTGAACCATCATTTGTGTAACAGCGTTTGCCGATTACCATTACTTTTTTAATAAAATGAAGGTGAATTCTCCACGAGCATTAGTTGCTTTTCGTATCATGGCTACGCTGCAAGAAAAGTGTTACTGGTAAAAAAGTTCTACCAGAACTAGCAACTCTCCGTTGCAGCGTAAAAGAATTTCGTCGTATGAAGCAGATACGAAGAAATCCACTGTTTTCGTGCGCTCTACGCAGCTCTAAGTAAGAAGGTGTAGGAATTTGAAACAGATGGAAAACTTACCATTCATCCAGGTAGAGAAAGAAAGCAAATCCAATCGCCTAGATTCGAAAGTGTGCCTTAACACGGTGCCTACGAAGTGTGCCTACACCGGTGCCCACGGTGCCTCGAAAGTGTGCCTACAACGGTTGTTTAACCCTTTAACGCGCAGTGTTCCCGCTCTGGCAACACCAAACTCTGACGTTTTGACTGTTGCGAGTCACGAAGAATAGATTTGATTTCTATAAAAATAGCTGCGGGTGAAATAGCTCCACGAGAATCCTTTACTTTTTTGCACGTTATTGCCCGTCAAAAAATTGTCACGATTATTTTTAACAGCACTGACATCTGCTGAAAAATGGAAGAATGCGAGAACAACTAGATAAATTGTCCAATGCTGCAAAAAGGGCAGCCGTTGCCATCGCTCGACTTAACTACCAGCAAGATGGCGGACGATCGAAACGTTCATCGCGTGCCACAGATCTAGAGCGATGGCAACGGCTACCCTTTTTTCAGCATTGGAAAAGGGTTGCGCCTCAAAGGGTTAAGACGCTGCATAGTAGTGTGAGTGTTCCAGTTTTTTTCCGTGTAGCCCTAGTGCCGTATTTACCTATAGGCGGATACCGGATGCCTCGTATTAGAAGACCCCCAAATCCGTAGACGAAGACTGTCTCAGATAGTCCCAGGGGAAACATGCTAGTTGCAATAAGCAAGAAAGTTAATGTATGAGGCATTCTTAATATAAGGCAAAATGTAGAAGGAAAAATAAGAACTTAAGCAATTTTAACTGAGATTCGCATGTATGTTTTTGAATGAGAGATTCCTTATTTTTGTTCTTTTTGCCTTAAATATATTAACTAATTACATGTAAAGACACACACACACACACAGAAAGAGAGAGAGAGAGATTTCTGTTTTTAAAAAAAACATCAGTTATTTGAGTGTTATATTGAGAGTTTTTATACGAAAGTATCACAAATATCTTAAATGTTTTTTACAATTCAAATATTGTTTAGAAAGTAAAGAAACTTTAGTGAAATTTTTTGAATTCTAATAAATTATTAAGATTCATAATTCATGAGCATACGTTATATAAATTGCAATATTTCAAGATGCGCACGTGTGTATGTGTGTTTCTCTATATGCAATGTAATATGTTTTCTTTACTTCGTTCTAAATTAGAGATTTTAATTATCAAGAGCCTTCACATAAATATTCCCATAAGTAAAGGTGTTGCATCCATTATTAAAATGCTTATTGCTGATGTACGTAACATAAAGTTAAACTTCAGAACATGTACACAAATCATTTATCTCATACTATTATATGTAAATATAAAACTACTTTCTTAGTATCTCACACAGGTTAATAACATACCGCAGATTGAATTTCCCATGAATATAATATTTACAATACTGCGTAGTAACTTATTTAATTGAACACGGCACTTAAGAAATAAAATATTAATTAAATTTTCCCCCTGCCAAAGAATCTTTATTAAATAATCTACAAAGAAAATTTAAAAACCATACTTCAAGTTTTGTGCTTTCAACACTAGTTATAAGATGCACTGCAAAGTAAATTTTAATTAACCCAATTTAAGTAATGTGTGTGAGCTGGAATATGTTAGAGCGATAGCTTAATCATTAAGTAATTTCAACTTTTTTGGCAAATTAAGAATTCAAGGGGGATAATAATCTAAGGGGTGAACGATCAATACGTTGATGATATGGTTAATTAATTACTCGCCATTCTTAGAGTATTTACTACATAAGAAAGAAAATTTATGCAACCATTAAATATAAATCTTATTTTTCCACTTTATTACACTTCATAGGGTTTTTAAGTCGTTATTACGGGAAAAAATTATTTGATTGAATAACTGAGAATGCTTCAGAGATTTTTATTTTAATTCCTTGTAATTTGTATGCTTCCTTTTATGGTGTAATCTTTCAAGAAAACTTCTGTAGAATACATAATTTATAATCATGTAATAAATGCTAAATGGGCTTTTTTTGATAAAAATGTGAAACAAAGTTTTAGTGCAAAAATTAACTCAGAGATTATTCTTATGCTCATACAAGTACATCAAAACGTTTAAAAGAGTAACTGAGTAATTCGTAGTTTGATAATAAGAAGGCTAATAAAATTTCAGAAATAAAGGATAACTGTAATTCGAATTATGCAAATAATTTATTTTAAAGTTGAGAAAACTGAATCACTTTTTACATGCATAACAAGAACAAACGTTTGATCAAATGCAGATGCTTTTATATACAGCAGCCGGCTTAATGAAGGGCTTAGATTTATACTCGCCTTTTACATCGTCATATTTCATGTTTCTAATTCTAAATGTTAACTCAATTATGACATATATTTTAGCACTATACACTCAGGGGCGTAGCCAAGGGGGGGGGGGTTATGGGGGTCATAACCCACCCCCCATGAGAAATGTTTTGCCATACAAAATGTATATTCTTCACTACATTATCACACATATGTATACATTTATATGAGTTGCAGTAGTCGTAACCCCCCATGAAAATTTTCTGCCTACGCCCCTGTATACACTTATCAATTATACGAAGAATGTAGATGCAAATCTCACATTCTCAACTTTTACAAAATTTGCGTTTTCCATACTTAAATTTAAATTCCAGATTCATCAGAATTACTACAGGTTTAGGACTATTTGCAATTAGTTGTTATGGAAACAAATATATCACACACACAACAAAGAAAATGTGCCAGTATAATCATGTTTGTCAGTAAGTTCTTTTTTTATTTAAGAACTAACTTTTTGAAGGGAGAATGTGAATTTTGCATCTACACCCTTCATATAATCATAAAAAGAATTTCATTAAAGTAATATTTAAAGTGCTGCATGTCTATTTAGATTGTATTAGTATAAATGAGTAAACTTAATGAATGATTTTAAAAACTTGGGAATTAATAAAAGTCATTTATTGGTTTCTAAAGAATAAATTGTTGAGGTACCGTTTCCTAATGTGGAGCAGTTTCTGTGACATCTCCGAATGAAATTCTTTTGATATTTTAAAAGTCCCATCTGTCTGTGTTGTTCTCATGTACAAGAATATTAAATAAATATATTTGATTTTAGAAACATTCTAATTTTGACTACTTGTTCTAAGCAATGTTATGTTACACGCGCATGCGCATTTATATATATACATGTTTGTATGTATGTGTGAGTGTGTGTTATTAATTTGAAAAAATATTTTTTCTAATATTTTTATTTTTGTTTTTAACAGGATCACATCTGACTACTGAATGACTCTATTGACGGATATTAAAAAGCAGTTATAACAGAGAAGGTGGTGTCGTATATGTTTTGTTACGCTTTGAAATGGCATTCATATTCATCATGAAATTATAAGATTTCAATAAGTTCGTAAAGCAGCATCATTGCATAAACAATAACATATTATACATGCATCTATATGTTTTTGAATAGATTAAAACCTTCTTGGAAATGTTTATTGCAATTGTTCTCAAATTTTTTCGTATGCTGGAACAGAAACATATCCACTCCCTATGATAATGATGCATGAATCTTCGATGAGAAAAATGCAAAAATTAAAAAGAAGATATAAAGTACACCATTCATAACTATCTAAAACAAGTGTTATTACATAACAGCTTAAGCAAGAAAAAAGTATTCTTATTTCAACATTTAGGAACTAAATTGTTTTAAATAAAGAACGTATTTCTAAGAATAATCATTTACAGCACGTACTTGGCTTTTTCTCTGGAGAAGAATAACAGTAAAAAGTTTTTAAAATAGCAACTGCAAAGTCATATATTTGTAAACCCTTTCTAACTAGTGTTCTATTAACGAAAATAATTGCCAAAAAATACTGCAGTACAGCAAAATCAATTTTGTAAATGCAACGTATTTTCTACATTGATTTTAAAACAACAAAATTTACCTATTTTTAATATAACAAACATTGTATTAAAAGAAAGATAAATTTAATGGTATCGATTTTTTACCTAGGGCAAAGAAAAAATAATGCAAATATAACATTCGAGAAATATGAATCAGCCCTTTCTCTTGCGACTATTTTGAATTCCATAACAGATTGAACATTTTTAAAAATGTTATTGCCTTTATAAAATACGTTAAAAAAAACTACAAAAGTACTCGAAAAGAATTCAATGAATAAATGCTTTTTTCTGTAGATATTATAAATCATGCAAATGGAGTCGAAATACACTAAGATGAGCTTGAGAGAGGATGTAAAATACGATTTAAAAAGTTTTCGTAATGCGCTCCCCTAAATCCCTGCACCGAATTAACTGTTGAAATGGCAGAGAAAGAATTTGAATAAATTGCCATTTGAAGGAACTGGGGGCGAGACGCTAGGAAAGAATGCTGGCCCGGAGATTTAATTGATTCACTAAGTACCATGGCCAACAGCCTTAAAGGATGAAAGAGTAATTTCTAAAGAATGCTGTTCGCCGTTTTGTTATTGATTCAGTGGGTGACTCTAACGATCGGGGCGACAGCTCCTCTCTTCCCACGTAAAGAGATCCACCTGCAAATTCCAATCGAGTCCCACTCCAGCAGCGAGCATTCTAGAATAAGTCCACTAATTTTTCGGGACTCGCCATTTGTCGGGCTGAAGCGACGAGTGGAAATTCCGCTTATCCGGAAAGAGATCCGAGACACTCCATCATCGGTAAATCCACCACTTCGAGATGTGGATTCGAAATCGAGATCCGAGCGAGAGATCGTGAATTCATCGACCACATTACACGCTGGGGGGTATATGTATTCCGAAGAAAGCTCATCCCCAGATATCAGTGATATGAATAAAGCCACCTATCCCCCAAATCCCAAGGATCTACTTTGGGGAAAGGGGAAAGAAAACCCCAGCCTTCCCAAAGATGATCATGATCGCCATTACGAAAGGAATGATTTTGTCAAAAACATTACGACGTTCAATTCGTTCACCGAAGATGCGGAATCAGCTTTTAAATACAATAACAGTAATGGCAGAAAAGATTTAGTCATTAGAGATAAACCTAGACAAGTGACGGAAACTCTACATGTGAATTTTAAACACAATAATTCAAAGTCGATCGCCAATACACACACAAATGCATTCACAGACTATCTGAATAATGAAAAAACGGTAGTTACTGAAGTTTTGCCTTTCACATCATTCCTTGATAAACAAAGAGATGAAAATAAATTCTTAAAGATTAATAACAATAACGATACTGGCCTTGATAAAAAACCGGACTCTGACATCAAAATTCAAAAAAGCATAGATCATACACCTATAATAACAACTATTCCCCCAATAAAGATTACACGAAAACCCAAGCCCAAAATACATAGTAATCGAAAACAGAAAGATAAAGATTTATTGAATACTTTGGCTTCTGAAACTGATAAAATGTATAGCACAGTTAATAGAACTTCTATGCTACAAGATGGCTCTTACCAAACAGTCACCTCCACAACAACTTTGTTCTCGGAAAATTCTTGGCTTCGGAGCGAGATCGAAAAAAAGCGTAACGAAGGTAGCATAAACGAGAAAAATGATTTATTTATTAAAAGCAGCACTTTGAGTACCATATTTTCTTCTCCTTATACCACTCAAGATTCTCACATGAATGATCCTCCTTTCCGCGGACCGAATATTGCTCCAGAAATTGATCATTTTTATAAGGAGGAAGAAAAAACCAAAATGGACTACCATAAACCGACTGTAGTTGAAATGCCTTCGTTTGTAATAACGTATCTGGGAGAAAAATGGAAACCTTACAGACAAATATGGGGTGTAGCTTGGGATTGTCATTATTACGTGACAGGTTCTATTTTTGCAGTAATTGCTTTGTATTCTTTTATCAGTTTACTGAGAGTAAATACGTTTGTAACTCTTTTAAAAACGGGATACTATATAGTCATTAATTCTATTATATTATTGCTTTGTACTCTAAGAACAATATATTTATTCTATGACCCTTACAACTTGTCAGGGAAATATCCTAATCTCGCAGCAAGTATTCTCCTCAAGATAACTTTACCTTGCATTACATCAGGATTTTTACTTTTGCAGCTGGCATTTTTAAATTCAACAAAAACTCAATTTCTCTCTCCGAAATTTCAAAAACCGTACATTTTTGCTTTTCTGATTACATTTTCCTTTTTACTATATTTCGGTGTGGAGACAGCCGTTGATATGCTTCAAGCCCCCTTTATAATGTTACTAACCGGTTATTTGTTACTTGTTATATGGGCTATGATTTCTTCCATAAGCTACTTTTGTGTATTTAAAAGATTACATCACAGGGCTTTAAGAAAACAAGGAGAAATGATACGTCTGACATTTACAAAAATGCACATCGATGGTGCTCAGTTGCCAAAAAAGCTTCCAAAACCCACTCTTGGTCTTTCTGTAAAGCTGTTATTATTTTGTGCTATTCTTCAAACCGTTCTTTGTATTTTAACTGGAACAGCAATTTTTCAAATATTATTACCTTCATATGTACAAAAGGATCCATGGATATGGTGGGGATACCACCTAGCTTGCCGTATTCTCGAACTATTAATAGCAGCAACTATGTCTTTTATTGCTACGCAGCCTCAAAAACATTTTGAAAGAGGAGACAACAGATTTTGCAGTATTTTAATGTGGTTCCCGTGTAGTTCTTTTGCGGAATGCTTTAAAAAAGAAGAAATTGTGGATTTCGAAGCTCACTCAGATAATTACGCAAATCCTCAAGGTCTTCGAAGTACAGGCTTTAATCAGGCAGCGAACACGAGAAGATTACAAACTAATTCTCTTCCCACTTTTCGAACACCTTTGACAGAAGTGGATAAGAATCTGCCAATGAGAACACTGCCATGCAGTGGACGGCATAACAACCATGCCAGTGCTATATCTCTTCTTTCATACTACAGGTAAAGCATTTGAGTTTGTATATTACAATATTTGATAAGAGGTAATGAAAACTGTAAATTTATTAATAATGTTATATTTGGATGCCGTAAAAGTTGACTAGTCAAAGTTGTGAGCAGAAAATATTATGTATTTGTGTTTTTATACTAATACTGTATTTAATCTTTATAATTGAAACACAGTGGATGAATAAAAATTCTAGTGATATCAATCATTTGGCAACTAGAACTGTTATAGTTAGTTCTTTTTGGTGATGGATAATTTTAAACTATTCTTATGATATTTTTCTTGATAAATGATTATTTCATTATCGTTCGTTCGTTCTTAAATATCCATTCGAAATTTGGGTAAATGTGAGCTGGTTGCATGACTGTTAACTTGGTTAAGAAACAATGCGTGGCCTTAATTTACAATTTCAAACTTTTAGGAAATATTTACAAACAATGCAAAACTACAATTTAAATGAAATAATAATAAGAAAACTTGAGAAACATACACATACGGAAACTTCAGATTAGGTCAAGAAAGGAGAGGTTTTCATCGCTGACGTACTAAATTAAAGAATAACGAAAATGAACATATTAAAAGAATTATAACGTGCTAATTTATGCCCTGAAAGGAGCCCTGGATTATTCTTTTGATTAAGATATGAATAGCCTTTTTTCGTAGTAATAAAATAATTTCCTTGTCTTTGAAAAATTTGGAATTTTAACTTTCAGTGTGACATTTTCTATTTGGCCAAATAGAACGTACTAAACGTTACCTGCTAATTAAATTAAGAATTCGGTCAAAAATAAAAAATTGCCTATCAGTAGTGACCTTCTTCGAATCATCAATCTAATCTTTCTCATTACTCTTGTACTATGAATATTAAAATGCCAATATAATAATAGAACAGACAATAATTTAAACACAAATTTTAATAAATTCCTAAATGAATCCTCCACACTACAAGTAGCACATGGCTCAGTGAGTGTGCTACTGCTGCGTGTAGAATCCACAAATACATAGCAAAGTGAGCTCGGAAACGTTGTCTTCATGTAGCTGGAATAATCACTTTGGTAGCAGTGGTGAAATAATAGTGAAATTTCCGACCATTGTCCGTCAAAAACTAAAGCATCTTTCACAGAAAACACGTGTCTAAAATTAATAGTTTAACATTTTTATTTCATTTCAATGAATTTTCATTTCATGAACTTTTTGGAGACAAGCTCATTGTACCTGAAACCTGGTTAAGAAATTAGACAAACACTATAGTTCTTTTCCCAAAGTGTTTATTAACAGGTAAGAGAAAACGGCGTTTTTGATTTCGTATTGCTACGTGATTCCCATCCCTTATTCTGATCCCTACCTCCCCTTAAAGTTATTCCCAATCATTGTGGGACACCCTGTATATACATTTTTTCTTTTGGTAATAATCTTATGTCGCATTATTATTTGCATTACTTTTACTACAATACTATTATATTATAACTAAATAAAAGTTGCATTTTTCAAATAATTCTTGCGGTGCTTGCACATATGAATGCATGTAGCATACTGTGTGTACATGCATGCTACTGATTACAAACATAACTTAAATTGGAGCCAAAAGTTCGAACAGGATTGGAAAATAACAAAATCAGAGTCACCACTGCAGCTGACATTGGAGGTGGAATATTTTACTTGTGTAGGGGCAAAGGTTGCAGTTACAGCCTAAATACCTCTTTCAATGGAACAATGGCCTGTTTTCTGAAAAATGGGATTTTCTCTTAATACCTCCCGGTAACGGGTCTAGAATGAACAATTTGACCCCTTCAAAAACAAACGCATCTCTCACTAAGATTTCTAGAAGGTAAATTTACTTTTGAATCTGCTGCTTAAGTGAAATGAACATTTTCAAGTTCAAATGGGAAAATATTTTTATCACTATAGTACTGTATACTAGCTATAAGGAGTTTGAGGTCCGAATACTCGGGTAACCGAGGATTTTATCAATCCTAGATAGGAGAGTTAAGGTATTTAATAAAGTTGTCTAAATGCAAATGGGACGGGGGGAAAATATATTTTAGTCAAATTATATATTCTGCTTAATGAATTTAATGGATTTAATTTTTGGAAAGAAATGGTTAACTTAGCAGATTTTTAATCCCTTTGCCCCACCTTGCTTCACCCTGATTCTAATAATTGATCATTCATGTACTCTCTATAAAACTGAAATTAAATAATGATCAATGCATTTTATTTCGCAAAGAAATAAACAAGAGTTTCTGTATTAACAGTTGAAGTCTCAATAATTTTGTAGTATACAGAAGTAGTAAAATATTGCGTATTATTATCACATACAATCAAGTATATACCTTTTAATTAATTAATTAAAAAGCATATACTTTACTGTTATGATAAATGTGTTAGACAAGACGAAAGTTTCGGAACTGTTGAGTTAGCACTAATAATCGGTGTCGCAGCTAGAATTTACATCACCCGAGGCAAACCTTAATTTTGGCGTCCCCTTGGGAATCATAACTGATTCTCGCGCCCTGGTCAACATGTCCTCTCTAGTTGAGTCCTTCTGATTATCATCTTAAATTATCAGTGAATTAATCTATCCGTCACTATGTATTTCTCGTAAAATAAGAAAATATAATGATATCCATTCACTTTTATTAGACTTTTTGTAAATGTACTATTGTATTCAACTGCATTAAATCCTTAAAACCTTAGAATGCCATTGTTTTTAATTGTTAGAAAGATACCTTCTGAATAAGCCTTTTTCTTATGAAATTGAAATATTTAGAAAATGAATACTAAATCGATTTTTTTTATTACAGATCTAAGCGTACATTAAGTATGTCCACTAATGATGGTCTTGAGGACCTGGAAAGAACTTTGTGCAACCAAACTATTTCTTCATCGGATGCACGAAACAACAGTTTGAGACCAGCATCCATGCTTTACAAAGACAACGGATTCATAAGATTTCGCCGAGAAAACGATCCTCAGCAACCTATGGAAATGAGTGATGAAGACGATCATATCCAAGGAGATGTAGACACGAGTTTAGAAGATGCAGAGTCAACTGTAGCAAATGTGGGATCAAGCTTCCATTCCCTACTAGAAGGCGATGTAGTACAAAGTACTTTATCACCGTTTTTCCAAATAGGATATAAAAGACGTTTCCGAAAAATGAGTAGGGTTTCAATTGAAACTACTGATTACAGTGCAGACGTATCGTCTGACCAACTTAGCAATGTGGTCAACTTACGAAGTGGCCTGTCAACAAGCGCATTAGATTTTAACACTCGCAAGTATGGCAGTACTTGCAGTTCTGAAAGTGCCGCTAATAGTTTTGACGTTACCTTCTTTTTGAACAGCAATTCTTCTCCGGAAATGCAGACGTCACCTACAAGCACTACGCCTGCATCTCTGAATGTTTGCTCAGCATATCGTAGTGAAACAGAGGATGACAAAACTTCAAGTGTAGAAGGACATGAAGTCATGCTGAGAAGCGTTTCTCCAATAGTTAAACGGGCATCTTCAGGACGATTGTCATTGAACCTTAATCTACATGCCGCAAATGACACAAACCATTCTAACGGTCTTGTTAATGTTGCTTGTGGAACCGAGGACATAACCCCAGACTCAGCTGTATACCTTGACCTTCAACTTTCAAGAGAAAATACAATTAGTCCAAAATCACCGTCACGATTGTTTCCTTCAAATCTGGAAGCTCCACATGAATGTTCGCATTCAGATTCTTTCACAAAATGCTCGGACGGTATTTCCCCTATATCCCCGAAAATGGCATCTATTCAGCAGTCACCTTCGATTTCTCCTACAAGTCAATCGCTTGATGAGTTACGGACAAGCAACTCCTATGTTGTCATTCCTCGAATCAAGAAAAACTCGAGAGGATTGCTTTATAAGTTGCGAGGCTCAACATTCTCCTTGAATGCAGCGATTTATGGCTACGAACCCTTAGAGCAAGTTGAGAGTTCAAAAAGCTCATTCAGCCAAAATAAAAAACGACTTGAACGATCTTGCAGCGACAGAAGGCCGCTGTCAGAGGGACAGTTAGAAGTGCACTCACCAATGACTTCACTAGTAGAGTTTAGGAACCGTACAACTGGTACAGGTTCCGGTTTTTTAGGAGACAGTGGACTTCTTGGAGACTGCGGAGTAGCTTTAGTTGATGTTGCATCGCAAACAGACGATATCGAAATAACGGAATGCACTCATAAAACATGTACGTTGCTCATGAAAAACTCATCACTTTCAGAATCGAAATCGCATATTTGTACGCAGTTGGTAGACGCCAGAAAATAAATTCCAGAAAGATGCCGTCTATCAAAGCTCATTTTCAGTATTTAAGGAAAAAAATATTTTTAATTTAAAACTGATTTGCACAGTGTGTGTTTACAGCACTATTATTTTTTTGTTTTGTGGAGGGAGAAAATTCCTCTCAAAGTATTTCTTTTTATTTGTAATATAATCCAGTACGTATGGTAACTGTTTATTTATAATTACATTTCGCTTAATTATACTGTACATGCATGTATAAATATGAATCGATTATCTTAACATGAAATATGTTTGTATTTAATATATCCATGAAAACTGTTTATGGTAAAAAGAGTATATATATATATATATATATATATATATATATATATTCTCATATCAGCTTGAACGTAACTGCACTTTTGATTTGCATCCCATTTGAAAAGTTGTAATATAAATCACTAGATGTGTCATTTGAAATATTATTCCAGCTGATTCATTAATAAAATTTATAATTTCTTGCTTCGCACAGTAAAATTTCAAAATTTAGAGAAAAAGTACTCGCCTTTTTTGAGTAAACAGATTGAAAGTTAAAGATACTTAAAACTTCTATGCATACTTTCAAAATTTAAGTATGCATACTTTCTTTTGAAACACTCTGTGTATTATTTTGATTTTTCAAGCTTTTAATAAGCTCTGAAATTGAGCTTTTACCATTTATAAAGGTAATTTAAAAGTAATTTATAAAATATATAATAGATTTGATAGATTTCAAAACTGAATTCCCAGAAGACATCAGCTTATTTGTCATGGATTTTGGGGTTCTCTTTTTGATACACGTCCATTACATTTCGAATCAAGGAAATCGGAAATGAACCAAGAAAATATTTAAACTATGTTTTTCATATTTTTAAATTCAGGAACACTTTTAGTTATCAAAAATAGCATCAAATGTAATTTTCATCAATATATATCAACATTTTAAATTGATTATTTATTGTTTTTTATCATGATAGAAATGCAGTGCACAAGTTTTACTTTCTTGAAAACCTAAACCCTGCATATATCGGTATGTGATGCTTGAAATCTTCATAAATTTTTCATATGTGAATAATCTTGTCTAATTTTTCATATGTGAATAATCTAATTAAAATCAATACAATTGAATTTTAATGAATTTTAAATTAAATTTAAGTTAAATTTTGAAACAAAAATTAAAACATATTTCTTTATTTATGTCTTTTTTGCTTATGGCAATAGCAAAAATAGGATGTAGAAAAATATGTATATCAAATACAATTTAATATATTATTTTATAAATATTTATTATTTAAATCAACTGCTATTCTCAAACAGGAGTTTTTAAAGTAAAGAACATTTAAATTGAGGATGGAAAGTAATCCTATATGAATTTTTTTTTAATTCGTTACGTATTAATGATATATGAGATGTCATTTATAAGGCTTTTCCAAGCAATGCATAGTTCTTAAGATTTGAAAAAACATGTATTAAATACATCTCACACATCATCACCAATTTAATACTTTTATTATATTTATTATTATATTTTTATTTTCATTTTTGAAAAAAAAATAATCATTTCCTTTTTAAATAAAAAACTAAAGATTGTGAATTCAAAAATAAGTTTTCTGCTCCAAATGTTTAAGCATCAGTATTGTATTGCCTTTGTGTGCCGTATTGACTGTTTATCACAGTTTTATAAGAATTCAGAAACAAACTCTAAATTTATGAACTCTGATTGTACTTAACTAGTGAGGAAAGAAAGTAAAACATATTTTTTAAAAAATGCATTTAAATGTTCTGTACTTTTTGACAACTTTAATAAAATCATTAGAAAAATCATTTTTGCATCAAATGTTTTCACATATATTAATAGATAATCTATACTTTAACAATTTGTTACAAGGTGAAATGTGTACCTTTTTGGTAATTACTCGTCTTTATCAAATAATATTAATATATTTATGTACAAACGAATCTTTGTATAATAATATTAAAATTTCCAAAGTGTATTAAATTTTCATTAGTGATTGGTAATTTCCAATATGTCTTTTAAAGATAAATCACGTAAGGGAATATTTTCACTAATAAATTAATTAGAGCTTAAATGGATTAAATTTTTAATAATAAAATGTTATGATATACTTATGTTTTAATAAAAATAGTTTTGTTTTGTTTTACTTTACATTTCTATTCCTAAAATAAAATTCATATTTATTTTAAACCTTCATTTTATGTTCTGTAATTTCAAATACGTTTTATTAAGTGCATTAAAATATTACGTTACATTCTACATTCATGGCAATTTTAATTGTGTTTTACATATTTATTACTGTTTTAAATTACAGTTATTGTGATCACATTGTCCTGTAAGTGATAAAATAAATTTTTCACTGACTAAAAACATGACATTTGATTAGTTCACTATTTCCAGCAATATACGTTATCTATAGATATAAAATAGCTTTTAACCATATTCAGCAAAAGTTAGTGGTTGATATGCTTCATATGTCATACATTTTGCAAAATTTATCAAAGTTTACTAAAACAAGCAGTAATTTCTGCCATGATCGTTTCTGAAATCTGGGAATCTTTCACAAAAATATTTGTTTATTTCTCTGCTTTTAAGCATAATTTTTTTGTTATACACAATTTTTGCTTATATTTTTTAATTTAGAATGACTTTCAATTTCAACATACTATCATACATAATTTAGGATTTTTTCTCCACTATACAATGCTATGAGTTGTTTCTTTGTAGAACAAATTTTTAATTTGGTCATACTCAAGAAAATAATTTCCGTTCATGCAAGACGCAACTCAGAATGGTTTATGTAGTTACAACTTTGACACGAAATTTCCACAAAAATTTTTTGAATTCATAGCAGTGCTGATATTAAATGATTTAAATATAAAACGGTATAATTACATATTATCCATTAATCAAGAATTTAATACGTAAGAACTTATGCAGTATGCTTTATACAGTATTAATGCGGAAATAACTGTACGTACGAAATGACTGTATCAGGCTACAAAAAAACAAAAAAAAACTTGTTTAGAATGAAATTTTCAAAGAAAAAAAGACCTAAGACAATTATTTCACATGACAGCAAGCTATTAAATGTAATTATATGAGTTAAAATATTAGCATTTACTTGTACTGGCAAAGACGACCAAAAAAACTCCAGTGCTGATTTCTGCTGGAAATGTGGTGATATTAGTCAGGTGTTGATGAGTTGTCAATTTTGAATTCGTATTATTCTGCCAAATTTGATTGAATTGTACAAAAGTAAGTTATTGTGCCAAATTTCTATTAAGTACTAAAATATCCTATTAATTTTAAATGAAATATTGTAATAATTGTTCATAAATTTAGACAATCATTACAGTGAAATTACCTTGAAAATAATGCATTTATGTGTTGATGTAAACATTTTTAGCACTGATGACACAAAAATGCATTGGATAATTCTGAAATTAATAAAGTTATTTAAAATTCTGCAGCGTATCATCTTTTTGTTATTACTTTAAATTGCACAAAATTGTACTCAAACAGAAAAGAGTACTCGAGTGTGAGGTGAATTTTATAATTTAGTTTTGTGAATAACTGAAGGTTTTCAAAAATTATACAGCTGAAAAGAAATATGGGAAGCTATCTTTATTACTGCATGATTAACTTTTATAACAGTACTTTAAACATGAAACAGAGATACAAAATTAGACTTATACTCGAATACTTTTTTCAGAGGGTGTACAGTACACTCCGAAAAGAAGCAAGTCATAGTGAGAATTTTTTCCATTACTAAAAAACGTATACCTGAGTAACACTATTAAATTTTCATCAAATGTTTGTTGCAACATAATTTATAAATAATTGGATTAAAACTATGATCCTTCATTAATATTATTAAATATTAGTTAGGTAAAAAGTTAAGAAAATATTGTAAAAAGAGCTTGCTCATTTTACTAAAACCTGCCGATATAAAAATTCTTAGAGGTATTTAAGTTACATATTAGGGGCTAATTAACATCTTAAAATATGGGGTAACACAGTAACTTCATATTATGTTCTTTTTAAATCTAACAGATATCTAAGGTATAGTTATTTAAAAGTTAAGTACTGTAGTTATTCCCCTGGACGCGTATTTCCCTAAGAAATGAGTACTACATAGCATGGCTGATATTCCCAAAAATATTCAGTGTCTAATTAGTTTTTTTTTAACGGGTGGGTATAGGCAAATGTATTGTGGCCATTTTATTATGGGGGCACCCAGTGGACGGAAGGCGTTATCCCCTATGAAAGAACGGACAAGTTAACATCCATGCACAAGCCGGGATTGGAACCCGGACCCAAGACGTGATAGAATGGTTCTTAAGTCACTCACCACCTGGGCGGAGTATCTAGTTAATCAAGTCCTTGGTCATACGTTAGAAATCACACCTCAAAAATGCTACTTAATAAGTTGACTAAATTCCCTTTAACAAGGAAAGAAACTTAAAAAAAAAAAAGCACTTAAGCTAAGATTTCTGATGATGCTAAGTATTGGGTACCATCGATCTTAATAACGGTATTAGGCAGTATTTGGAGAGTATTAGACCTAATCGTTAAGTTTAAAATGTCCTTTGAAAGTTTAAAAAAAAGTAAGAGGAAATACAAACCATTTTTAAATTTTTCAGAACAGCTTTCATATTTCCCACCAATGACGACTTTTCATCCTCTGGTGACACTTTGGCGATTTACGCATGTGCATAATCAATAATCATTTTCCATTATGGTTGCCATTAAAACAGTTCTGTATATATTCTAATACATAATCCTTGACACACGCCCGTAGCTGCGAGTAGGCCTAGGGGGGAATTGCCCACCCTGCTTCCGGGCCATACACGCGTCCGCATCGTGGTCTATATCGGAATCGAAACATAAATTGAATACCGTTTTGGTTGTTCAAAATCAGGTTTGTCTCGAAATACATTAGGGAAACTGTTAATTGTCACACAAAATTTGGTTGCCACCTGGTTGTTAGGCTCACAAAGAATATTGAAGACGAATGACGAGTGCGTTCAAAATACGATCAAACTTTAAAGGAAATGCAAAGCAGGTGAAGCACTACTCAACTCCGAGTATTATTTTTACTTTTGTTGTCATTTCATGATGAACCTCACCATGGCACAGTGGTTATGTAACTGAAAATGATAGAGGGCCGAAGTGTGAAGGTCCCGGGTTCGGATCCCATTGCGCGGCTGTCAACCTAACCTTTCGGAGTTTTTCGTGGTTTTCTCCGAAACTAGCGTAAATACGGGTTAGTACCCCTTAGAAAGACCCCCCACGGAGGGTACCCTCCCCTTGTGTTGTCTTTTTGACGTGGATTTATAAGCGGGAAAACAAACAAACAAACAAACGACTCATGAATGCATTTATAATGCACGAGAGCAAGAACACGAATGATCGCTTTTTAACATTGCGGGCGGACGGATTTAAAATAAACTTTCAATCAAATAAAAAGGTAGTTAAGCTTTTAACATAAACTTCATTATATTTAGCAGTTATTTAAAATAATTTTAACACATAAATTTAAATGAATTATTAGCGTTACGAAACTAAAAACAAAAATCAAAATTGAGAGATTTCAATCGAAATTTAAATAAGAAAAAAGCATTTTAAATGATTTAGCTAATTTTTGTATGGTGAATTCAACAATAGTATGTCCTTTCTAAGGTATTTCACACCTGTGTCGTGTTCTGTTGCAGGCAACACCATCCTCAAGTAAAACTGCTTCTAGTGATCCACTTTCCTCATCCTTTTTTACTGTTACATTTTCTTCATTAGTTAGTGTACCTTTTAATTTTGCCATTTGATTTGGTAGAGGAGGTGCCTTCCCAACCTAAAGGACCATTTTCCCAGTCTTTATATGGATAGAAACTCCGAACCTTCTCTGAAAAATGATACATCAGTCGTTCGTGGCTGGAATACTCGGTTCAAAAAGATGCAGCGTTCTGCATTTGTAGCAGAAAATTATGATACAGAGCGGAGCCATCCTTCTTGTGCACTCCGAAACAGGCCTACGGACGTTTCCTCATTGGTTAGATTCGGCCGTTGGATGACGTAGATAAGTGCTTAAACCAATGAGTGAGCATCCGTAGGCCTTCTCGGATGACTCATCGGAGTGCACAAGCAGGCCCGGTAGAATCACGATGGCTCCGAACAGTGTCTCAACAGGTCAATACACGTATCGTCGAAGAGGATTCCGTAATTGGAAGTCTGCTTTGGAAAAAGGTCGTGGTTTTGCTCTGCATGAAATCTCAGTTGATCATATTGCTGCTATGTGTACCTGGAAAGATATTCGAATGCGGAAACAACATCATAAGGTTTATTTGTGAGTGATTGCTTGCGTGGGATTATGGCAACGCTACTCTAGGGCGATCTGCCAAGGATGGGGATGCCTTGGTAGGAGGACTTTCTAAGGGGTTTTAACGCATATTCACGTTACATCTGCAAAAAAACCTACCAAAACTCCAGACCGTTACATCGACACCCGCGCGATGGGACAAGAACCTGGGACCTTCACACTTCGGCCGTCTACCATTTTCAGTAACATAACCACTGTGCCATGGTGAGGTCCAACATCATAAGGAGGTGAGCCCTCTCGTCAATGATAATCAGTTGCATAATAACCGTTGTGGCGCCCTGAATCAAGAGATGGGGATTTTTTGCTCACACAAACACTTTATTAGACGGCCCATACAAACACATAAAAGAGTTGAAATTTACAATATGTTAGATGGTTGGGTTCACAAAACAGCTTTCACAGGCCTAATACCAGAGGAAAGTTACCTCTGCACTGGTCACTGAATGAAACCGATCTCCTTTCTGCCTTGGGCTGCTGATATCGTCTCTGGGCTGGAATCTCAAGAGGATTTCGATCACGTGGGATGCTTGAAGTAAATGTTCGAATGTTAGGAAATTACACACGTCACTAAAGTGTCAAATTCTGAAGAGCCCTTGAAACACTTAGGGATTTATTCGTTCTTTAACGTCAGAACTGCACATTATCAAAGTTCTATAGCTTCTTATCGAAGACTCTACGATACCGCTCAGATCAAAGGTTATCGGAGAGATTCAAGTATCGAGGGGTAAGAAAAGGGAGCATCACATATGTATATCTATAAGTACTAATTGCTCGTAATTATTCGGACAACGTCACACCGTTATTACATCTCTTCACTGTTGGACATAGTGAAATTTCTTGTCACTAATGAAATGCCGCTGCGAGGTGATAAGGAATGTAATGAATTTGATGACTCTTCTTCAGGTTTATTTAGGCGGCTGTTTGAATATACACTTAGAAAGGACAACAAACTAGCTGTTATTATAACAAAAAGAATATTACATACAAATCTCCGGAAACGCAGAACAAAATTATTTCAATATTCGTGAAAATGGTTCAAAAAGAAATTGCAGGGAGAGTTCAGGAGGCAGATGTTCCATTCTTCACTATCAAAGTGGATGGAACGAGAGATAGAAATGGAACTGAAAATGTGTCTATGGTCATCCATGCCGTAAAGGAAGGAATTCCATTTGAACATTTAATTAGCATTGCTACTACTGTTGATCTGGATGCAGATGCGGTCTGTACAATAATTCTGGATGAGCACATTATACTAGGACTGCATCCAAAGAACATCTCTCAGTGTTACGATGGTGTTTCCGCCATGGCTGGAGCATTAGGCGGCGTCCAGGCTAAACTCAACTGCCAGCTCAAGAAAGAAATTCCTTACACGCATGTTGTTGATGTCGTTGTTTCAGATCAACCCTAGGTAGGGAGGAGATGGGCAGAGGGGGTGCGCCTTCCATTTTTTAGGGCCCCAGTGGGAGGAAGTACGATTTAGAACTAATTCCCCTAATTTCGAACCAATTCCAGAGGAGGGACCAACCCCCTGAAATCGGCACCCCCAGAGGTATCGTTTAACAACTTGAAGGACATTGGAGCCACGACGGATTTTACGTGCACCAGCTCTCATTAGCGTACACGACTATGTTCTATTACAGAGATGCATTTCTCTCTATTTACTGCCTTCTTACTTCTGCCTTGTCAATAGCAGCATCTACAGCAACCTGCGAGGCGTCATTTAGCATTCTTTTAAGAATCTTAACTCCATTTCGTTCATCTATGCTGCACGAGGGGAAAGCTAACTTAATCCTACTTGCATTTGAAGTAAATTCATCAACAGCATTCCAGTGGAGCTCTTTTTAAAGTGGTTCTATGGTGCAAAGAATCGACGTCTCCAGCTTTATTGAACAGGACACTATTAATAAAAAACACTCAAAAATAATAGGATAAAATCAATTCGGATATAATAAACTTGGTTATTACTCAATGGACCTTTAATAAAGGAATTTCGGAAACAGCAAAATAGTTCTTTCTTCATCAGTATTTAATAAGCGTACCACCCAACGGACAGCAGAGCATGGAAATAAAAAAAAAATTGCATTTTTATGCGTTGCTGTCTGCTGGACGGTTCGGTTATTAGGTACTGATGAAGAAAGCACCCTTTTGTTGGTTTCGAAAAGCGCATACCTTTTTTAAAGGTCCTGTGAGTAATTGAATTAGATTACCTAGAGCAAAGTTTATTTATTTTCAAGTTACTATTATTAATTCCTGCATTTATTCTGTTCCGTCTGTATTAAAGTTTTTTAATATTTGCAGTTTACTTTCCGTAGAGCGTATTTCCTTTGGCTACCTTGATAATTAGTGAACGAAGATTTTTGGCAATGAAGTATTGTTTTAGCCGTAAAATAGTTTAGTTTTGTTTTAGTTTGCAGATTCAAAAATTGTGCCCACCCTGGGTATTTTCGGGCCCACCCTTAACTAACCCTGACTACGGACCTTCCTTTACAGATTGGCAAATTTAACAATAAGAAATATGTCATTTCGCCACGATGGAAAATAGCCTAACCGTTTTCTTTTTCTTTCTTTTAAGTTTCAAGGTTTTCAAGTGCGAAGCAACCCTTCTATAAAATCAGCTTACGAAATGAATAACATCAAGTATAGCTGATGATATTCACTTCGTAATGATTCACCTCGATTAAAAAAGCTTTTTAAACAGAAAGAACTTCATTGACATACGCCCATCCGTTTGAAGCTACAGTGAAGCACAGACACACACACACAAAGGCTCTTATGTGTTTAAAACATAGAAAAGGATTTTGAACACAGTTCTGAATTAGATTACCTAGAGCTGTCCTCTACTACACGGCGATAGGTAAGCAAGAGAGTAGCAGACCCAGGAAGCCGGAATACGCTTTTAAAGGCTAATCCTTGAAGGAGAAGTTCTAGAAAAGCCTATAAATATAAGAAGATATATTAGGTGTACATAAAAGTAATCTTTTTATGTCAGTATTTTGCCCAGTTAAAACTACTGAAGCTAATAATACGAAATTCGCAAAGTATGTGATTTTTTTTAAACGTAGATGCTAGACTAGACGGAATTTTTCAAAATTCGTAACCCGGAGGGGGACTTTTTTTTTTTTTCACTTATGTCTAACTCAAAGCAAAAAAAGAAACTTCAATAAAATTCTTGTTGCGAAATACACCATTCACCAATACTTAAAAATAAATTTTAGGACATTTTGGCATTCATTCTCCAAGGAAGGTAGTCCATCAACTTTTTCACACATCTTTTTTGAAAGAAAAAAAAATGTATAAAATTCTTTCTTTAAAGTGTTAAAAAAGCATTTATTCAATGTATAGGCACAGCTTGCTCGTAATTAAAAACTATTGAAAGTTTATTTGTCTGAATTTAATGTAAAAAAAAGCGAAGCTACTTTCACTCCCGAACCTAATATTCTTTAAATGTTCTTAACATAGAGAATTTTGTAGTAATATAATATTAAGAATTTATGCAGTTTTTTTTCAGAGAACATTTGTATTTTAAATTTTAATTTTATTAAATTCTTGCACCAAAGTGTTCTCTGTACTAAAAGTAGTTGAATTTACAATATATTCAATTCTCATTTCTCTTTTATCTTAGACATAAAAATCTTGGAAATTAAAAAAAATTAAATACGTAAATTAGTTAAATGAAACATAAATTATGAAACTTTTCTATAGAATTTTTTTTTCCTAAAATGCTATTGAATGGGATTTTGTAGTAATGTATCAAGTAACACACTGAAGAACTATCGTTAATTTAACATATATTCCCCATCCACACGTGCATTTCATCATCACTTGTATGATGAGGTATTTATGTTCCACATAAAGGTCTAAACATGAAAACACTGCTAATATGTTAGACAACTTCTCCCTCGTAAAAGTATTATTATGCTATTGCTTATTATCACATGTAATGAAGCAAAAGCATATAGTTTCACATGTAGGGAAGCAAAAGCAGACGCAGTAATTTTACCGTGCTTAACAGGAAACTTGAAATGTACGATAATCATTTAATTCACTTAATTAATTTATTAATATGAGAAACAGACGAATGTTATTTGCAAATAATTTTCCAGTCTACAGCATATATTCTGTATTCCCGTTCCTACTGGTAGGTTTATGTTATAGCCACAATATCATTTAAATAAATGGCATGAAATGCGTTTTGCGTTAGAAACATTTATCGGAAATAATCAAACCCAATTATCCGGATTCCTCAATTAATAAATGGATTACATATGGTATAACAATATTAAATAATTGAGCAGTATACTTATGTACAACTAAAGCATTTTAAATTATTTAGAAATGAAGAGATTATTTTCGTATAATTGTCAGTATAATTGCCACGTATTTGCCACGTATAATTGCCACGTATAATTTCCACGTCGAGTATTCCGGACTTCCGTTTTTCTTTAAAACGGCACTATCACTTGATGTCTGCCTTATTACGATCTTACTTAATAATACATTCGCAAAGTAATATATATATCTAATACTAGTCAACATTTACTCAAAATAATGAAACTAAATCACAAGAATCTTCAGGAAACATAATGCACACTATATTCAGAATTAAAGTGGTGATTTTTTTCTTAACGGAGTCTTATTTTGAAATTTTTTTTTCAATTTAAACTGCCTATTTATTTCTAATAGATAAAGAATTAAAGCCCGTTAACACCATTTTGGAACACCCTGTATAATGCACACATTTATAGTAGTAGTTGATGAAATTGCTTCTTACTCATTTATTATATGTTTCTTTTCTTTTGTTTTTTCCATGTACAAGGGCAAGTAAAGTCTCCTACGCCAAATAAAAAAACCAAGGAGATTCAAAAACCGCTCAAACATTGATCATAAGTGGAAGGAGAGTGGGGGTATTTGAAAAGGAGATAAAACTTTTTTTTAATAGGATTTTGTAGTTTACAGCATTAGATTCCTGATGTTCGTTTATATTTTAAACCCATCGTAATGTAATCAAGTAGTGCTCTTGCCTAGTAGTATAATTATTATTGTATCATCAAATATGTGCTGAAATTATCAAAACTAAAATTGCTTATTCTCTGAGTAGCTTAGAATTCGTATAATGCATAATCCTTTAGGAAGTACTGTTTTGTATTTTGTGTATTTTATGTAATAAGCGTACTTTAAAGAAAAGAAGTTTCTTAGTATTTGAGAAAAAGACTAAACACTGATTTATAAACAGGTTTCAGAATGCAAAAATTTCAGTAATATTCATAGGGTTTTTTATTTACAACTTTTGATTAAATTTTATATTTCTAGCTCCCCATGCATTCATTAAAGGGTACATTTTTCTAGTTTTGTAGTCAGCCTTGGACTGGCAAACATTTACAAGTTTTGCCAAAACTAAATCACCAAATGTTTTCAGCATTTCCAAAACACAAATATAAGCATTTACCGCAATACTTTACATTTTATTTCAAAGTACATTGCATTTTAAATAAGCAAAAATCAAAGAACTTAATCTAATAGAAAAGACTTTATGTAGATTAAAATCATTCTCTTTTGTTTTCAAAATGCATTCTTTTTCCTACACCAAGACTTATACTAAATGAACGCTTTTCGCAGTTTTGTTTCTATTCAAAGTTTTTATTAATTAAGGTGAAACAAATGTTCCAATTTAAGAATTCTTTGCCCATAAAATAAGAGTAACAAATAAGCGTGGAAACGGTTTTTATTTATTTGAAAATACGTTAATTATATAAAAATAACATTTGGTTAAAACACTTAAATATGTATGAAATAGATGATAAATTGCAAGCAAAATCGTGAAAAAATGTCCAACTGTTATCCTTTTTAATAATGCTACTTATTAGAAGTAAAAGAAGTACACATAAAAGATATTTTTACTGAAATGTGAATAAGTACTTATATTTTTTCAGCTGAATATTATTTTATTAATTTTTCATTTAAAGCATTGTTTTCAACAAATAAGCTTTCAAAGATAAAAATACACCTAATTTTGTATAACGGGACATTAAAACAAGGTTGGACGATCTCATTTTTTTAATCAATTAAGACACTAACATATTTAATGATGACACATATTTGTTTTTAAGAAACGCTGATTTTTATTTCGACATATGTTAAATTTCTTTTTATATTTATCCACATAACATCACCAGATATCTTTTCGCCTCGTAAATTTTTGTAAGTATCAGCAATGAAAAGAAAAAAACTTCCTAAATACAAATTGTAAGATCCGACTTTTTCACAGAGTACTTGAACTTGATAGAAGTGAAATTCCTTGAAGCTCCAAAATAAAAGAGATCAGTTATTTTTAAGAATCTGACCCCAATATCTTGAAAATAATTTGTAAAATATATTTTTCCTTTTCATTAGCTATGCTCTGTGGGGAGGAAAGGAGCCGAAAGGGGGTTTTAAGTTCTAATTATCACACGGACAAAAAAAAAATCATTTTACTTCGGTAAAAAGGCTCTTCTTTGCTCCACCCTTTTCTCAATTTAATTAAAAATTAAAGATAAACTAAGAAAATTAATGAGACTCTAAAACAACTTCTTCGGATGCTAATGGCATCCTTCAAATTTCCTGATAAAGGAAAGACATACATTTCATAAAGGTTCCCAAATTCAAATTCTATTAACCAAGGATCAAAGCAAGTTTTGGCAACTGTGGCAAATGCCGTGAGATTAGCCCAAGCACACATTTTTTTTTGTCCGTGTGATAATTAGAACGTAAAACCCCCTTTAGGATCTTCGGAAATCGAACTTGAGCTCATGCCACACTTTTCAGAAGTTTAATAATACTTTTTTTTTAATCGGCCTCCATTCTATCACACCTTGGGTTCGGGTTCGATTCCCGGTTTCAGCTTTGTTAACTTGTCCGTCTTCTTAGGGGTGGCGATTGCCTGATGGGCAAGTACCTGCCCTTGGGGGGGGGGGGAAATAACGTGACGTATTTTCTAGGCTAGCTGTGAAGCCCAACAATTATTAAATTAGTTAATGGTTTCCATAAAAAGTTGCGGTACGTCTACTGAAGACTGTGCTTTTAACATGCTGTCTTCATGTGGAAAAATGTTAACTGGTTCCTGACAGGGACACACTATTTATACCCGTAAGAAAGTGTCCGGATGCTTTTAGATCATGCAATGTCCACCAACATGAATAGAATAAAATTGTGTTTTTTCATCAAATTGATCAGTGCCTGCGTCTGGTGACCTTTCACGCCAGTAGCTTTCGTTGTTTGATTGCCGTTAATTATTGACTTTACAGGTATGAAATTTTGCGTGTAGTTGCTGTCCATAAAGTTGGAACAATAACCTTAACTCGCCCATTCAATGCAAGTTCTCAAAGACTTCCCCGGACAACTCAACACCACCTTCCATTGTGACAGTTACTTGTCACAATGGAAGGCATTGGATCCTTTTATTCACGTCTTACGATGTCCCTCGCTTAACAATATAATTATTAGGAAGAATTTAGAAAGTTTTCGGCCGTAATTTGTAGCCTCGAGTGCAGTTTATTTAATTGTGTAGCACGTTTTCAGTCAAAAGTGTTATTCGTCTATGCCCATTCATTCTGACCACCTGATTGCATGCAGTTATTTGTCTCTTCAATTTCAATATTTGGCTGTTCCGCGGAGTTCATAAAAGAATGAAATAAACACCAGACGCTTGAAAAAAATCCAGATTGTCTCTTTTTAAGATGTATTTATTTATGCACTTTTTTAGAGATTCGCCGTTATCTAAGCTTTTTAAATATAATAATCGTATACATTTTCGGTTACTTTTACACTGCGTTAAGTATTATTAGGGTCAAGCATCAAAGCAGAATGAGCTTAGTATTTTCAATGATACATTTTTTTTTCTTTTTACCTCCGCAAGCATATTTGAATTTCTGTTCTTACTTTATGTATCAGAAGTTGGTACATAAAATTCAATAATATGTTTTGAAAACTGAATAAAGAAAATTGTATATGGGTATTTAAAAATCAGCAGTTTAATAAAAACACTTTTCCAATTTTACAAGCTTTTTTGGTAGTTATCTCGCTCTCCTGATTAAACTTTCGCTTGTTTGTTTACAGTTATTGAAAGCAATGAGTTTTTATTTCCAATCCCTCTAAAAAATCGGTTTAGCTTTTTGGATGCTATTCAATTTGGAGAACTTCCAAAAATTATGTGTAGAGTACTGAAAAAACTTGCCCACCAGTGTTTTCACGGTAAAAAAAAATTCGGAAACGTTACCCCAAAAACTGGGGCAACTCTTGTAGTTCAAAACTGCGGAAACGTTTCCTAACCATTCGGGTAAAGTATTTAGAAACGTTTCTGCATATGTCGGAAAAATATTTACATATTTTCCCGCTTTTTAAGGTAAGGTTTCTGGAAAAGATGGGTAACGTTTCTGTACATTTTGAGTAACCTTTTCGTGTATTTCACAAAGGTTTCCGAATTAACGAGTAACCTTTCTGAGTTTTTCAGAAAAAATTACATGCACTAGATGAAGCGTTTCAAGCAACATAAACTAGATGGCAGCACCAAACTCTAACGGAAGGAGCGCGCAGAACCAGCGATCAGAATCGAACCCCGGACAGCCGGGCCTATAGGACAGCACCTTACCTCGACGCTATGATTTTCTTGCCGGGAGATGCTTTAAAAGTAAACTGACTGCTGTTGTGGTATGGCTTGTTTTGGAAACCTAATTTTTTAAGTATTTTATAAATGGAGAGAAAGTACCATAATTAATAAATATAAATTAAAAATCTTAAAACTTTTTTTCGGCATAAATTAATTTCAGGAGATAATGTGCTGTTTTATTTAAGTATTCATCCGTTTTATTTAAGTATTCATCCGGCGACGTCACCCCCTACTAGCAATTTTGATCGGGCGACCACCGGCCACGTAGCCAGCCGATGATGGCCCGAGCAAAATTGCTAGTAGGGCCTGGTGACTGGTCACAAATAAACTTCGCAGTGACCACAAAGTGGAGTTACATCACTCACAAGTTACCAGACCCTTATTATCGCATGGGAAAATCGGGACTTTGCCCAGGGCTCTCAGTTTCAAATATTGTTCTGAAATCCGCTCTTATATTAAACGAGGAATGTTTGTGTGTGTGTGTGTGTCTCAGCGATCTCGAAAACTGCTCTAAGGATTCATTTTTAATTTCGTACCTGGGGTTGTTTTGGGCCCCTGAAACGATTGAGCTAGGTCACGTGATCGAAAAAACTTTAAAACTCTCAAAATTTTAAATTTAAAATTTTTGGACGGTAGCGCCATCTATTGACTGATTGAAAAACCACACTTGATGCAATCTTCCTAAAAGAGACGCTCAAATAAGTTTGGGGCGGATTAAAAAATACACGTCATCGATATATAATAGTAAAAATTAGTTTCACGAAGAAACAAAATAAATAGAACTTGATATCCATTACACAGACAAATAAATCTTTTAGTAACTAGATATATTACACCTTTCAGCTACATAAATTTGTTTAGAATTAAAAAGTTATTTTTATTTCAAAATATCCTCCTGGCAACCAGCGAAAGAAAAAGAGAAAAGAATCTTCGTTGCCATCCCCACAAGCACCTTGATGGAATGTACGTAAATAATTTAATTATTTTTAATTCATAGTTATTAATACAAAACTATTCGTAAATATTATGTGAAAAATTGCCTGAATTTATTACAATTATCCTTTTGTAACTAACGTAAAGCTAAATGTATTTTCGCGTATATACTAAAACAATAAAGATTTTGCAAGTATTTTATTGATCCATATGATGCGAATTTCAAAAGTGCATAAAAGTTTCAGCTTAGCCGAATAATTTAAATGAAAATGACACCCTTTTCAGTCATTCACAGTAAGAAAAAAGATACTCTGACGTAACATGAAATTCCATTTCTTTTCTTTTTTTTTTTTTTTAAATAACGGCACTAGGTTGAATTCTACTTTAACTGCCTTATTCCGCCAAGTTGACGATAAATATTTAAATGTAGTTACCCTGACGTTTTTTTTTTTTTTTTTTTTTTTTTTTTTTTTAGGGACAACCGTTTATAATGAAACGATCTTTGAAACTCCTATGAAAAAATTTATAATGATACAATCGATTCCTAAATTGGGCTCGCAGCCGATATTCAAATTAATTTTGCAGGTGATCAGCCATAAGTTTAGTTTTCATTCACTGCAGTTGATGATTTCAACTCATTTATTTTATCATCGTATGGACAACCTTTTAAAAGTTGCGGGTAGAACTTTACGATATCAGCGAACTCTTGGGCCTGACTTCAGGATGTCAGCGAAATCGCGGGCCGTATAATTCGGATTTATATGGAAGTTCGAATGTTTTATATAGGTTTTATACAGGGTTTTGACTTGTTCTGCGGGCTGGTCCAAAAGCCATGGCGGGCCCCATCCGGCCGCAGGCTGGAAGTTGCCCATATGTGGAAGCAGTAAATTGGGAGGCTGAAATCTGGTTACTAAGATTTTTTCTAATAAATTTTCGATTCTTATTTAGACGTGGATTAGACTGTGTTGTATTGCGTTGTGTACTATCATTAAACTAAAGGATAAAGGCCTTTGTGGAGACAATTACAGCGGGTGATAGAATGTCTACACTCAGAATATTTAATATTTACCCACTTAAAATCAAATAACTTCATATTCAATTTTTATTATATATCGAAATTTGAATTGTATAATCTGCAGAAACATTTCGTATTCGAAACATTTCGTTCAACATCCTCTCCTATACCCATGCTTAATGCATAGAAAACCATTTTATTTTTGAAAAAAAAAGTTAAACTGAGTAGTAATTTAGAAAAGCTATCTTAAGCGAATTGGAATCGTAATTTGCCCTCCAAAGCCTGATAACCGTGACTTCAGTGTAACGTCAATGTCACTTGCTAGATAATTCTGACACTCAAATGATTAGCTTTTTCTACTCTCTTAAATGAAATAGAGCTGAAAATACCAAGGAAGAAAAAAAAACGCTTAAAAATCAGGGAACGGGTGGATTATCAGATTTTTTCTTTTTCTTTTTTTTTCTCCTTTCTTTTAGATAATTTTATTAGACAATATATTTTTAATCTGTTTGGATTAATGATTTAAAAGTTTTATTTTGAGTGGTTGAACTGGAATTGTGACGGAGTCAGGGATCAGCGTAACTATATAGGAACGATGTATTTTTGATTTATTCGAGGTTAGAAGTCCATTTTCTTCAGTCCATCCATTTGTTCTGTTATTTTCAACGTTTAAGTAGTTGTTAAGGTTATTATAAAAGAATATATTTGATCTTTCTGTTTTTGATTTCATGATTTCGAAGTGTCCTTTTGTACTAATAATTTAAATTGCGTTACACTTTTTCTTTTCTTAAGCGTGAGTTTATAAAATAAAATTATGTTTAAAGCATATTTATGTAAGATTATACTTTTATGGCATCTATATTTATGTATCTATAAGATTGAGTTTACGTTTGTAGAATTTGTTTATGCAAGATGTATTTTCTTTGAATTAGAAAAAAATAAGTATTTTATGTTTGAATTTTGAAGCACTATAGAGAAATTTACAATTTCAATCGTAAAGAATTATCATCATAGATGTATTATAAAGACGTAAATGCATGAAAATGTAGCTCAAAAACGAGCTGTAGAAACATTTG
This sequence comes from Cheiracanthium punctorium, assembly GCA_038373885.1. Lineage (NCBI taxonomy): Eukaryota > Metazoa > Arthropoda > Arachnida > Araneae > Cheiracanthiidae > Cheiracanthium > Cheiracanthium punctorium. The sequence continues at coordinate 873,102 of JAWZYV010016635.1, forward strand.
ATCACCGGCAGCAGCACTTGGCCCAAATGTGTGAACGTGCAGTTCAAACACAAGCAGATGAAACAGATGATTAGTATTTGGAAGGAGAACGACATAGAACAGCTAGATCAAGGGCGGCTCCAGTGAGGGGGCTATGGGGGCCATGGGCCCCTCCGAAGTTTTATTTTGTTACCTTAGATTCGCATACTTCATGACTTCGTGCGTTCAATTTGCATTTTGGACAATGTATATACTCATCTGAAAAGTTCAATGGCTCCCTCTAAAAATTCAGTCTGGAGCCGCCCTTGAGCTAGATGTCAACAAATACTTCGGGTAAACAGTCTAAGTATCTACAAAGCTTCCACAAATGTGGATACTTACTATCATAGTTGAAAACTTTTTAACATGGATTGCATTCACCGTGGAGCTTTGCATTTTTCTGAAGAGTAAAACAAAAATTAACCGAAACCATTTTGGGGACTGTAAGATTGATGTAGGACATTCCGAATTTCCTAATGAATTGGTGTGGTTCTTTCTTCGATGTCAACCACATTTCAAAGAATTTCATAAAAGAATTCGAAATTTGAAAGCATATTTTACAATGGCTTTGTTCACAGTATATGAGAGAAACTATTAACGATTTTGGTGTGTACTGCTACGTTGCGAACAGTGTATAACAGACTTGATGAATTTTTTTTATAAACTCATTCATCTGACAGTTCAACCAACTCAAATTCTTGATGCTGAATTCAACGTCCTCAATATGGACAGATATATTTCTGAAGTAATGAAGACGCTGTTAGTGAATGCATCGCCCGAGATCTTCGCTGATACCCTCGCTGATCTGCTACAGAAGGAAAGGAGGCATCTTACGTTAAACTACTTTTTGCTCAACTCTGATGGCACCGACCATCGAATATTTAGCATCCCTCTTCAAAACAAAGTACATGCCATTGTAACATTGAATGCCGACCAAAGCTTACCTGATAATGTATGAGTGATCCGACAGCGATGAAAATCTTTGGCAACCATGAAGATTATTGATACGTGCCAAGGCATTTACGCATTCATTATTTTACACTTAAAGAGCCTTTAGATTCTGAGCATGGCTCGGTAACCTGGTACTATTCTTTTAAATGTCAAAATATTATGAAAAAGAAAACAAATTTTATAGATGGGGGACCCCCAAATTCATCAATGCCGTGGCCCCTGTTGGTCATAATCGGGCCCTGCAAGTTACAATGTGACAGTCCTGTGACAATTGTGACCCTCTGTGATGACACAGCGACTCTTTTGTGACCATCTGTGCTATTAGGGAAGACGCGTTCACTCTTATCCCTCTGTATCTTGGCACTTGGCGCATGTGCGCGAAGTCGCAAATAAAGATTTCCTTTCCCCGTAAATATTTTACCCCGAAATATAGGTTATGTTTCCGAAATCGTGAGTTCGAGTAGAGCATTGGTCGGTTACGCTATACTTTCGGAAACCTTTCCGCTATAAGTATGTAACGTTTCTGAATTTTTTTACTGTGTACGTTATCATTGAGAAACAGTTATTTTCAAGTAATTTAAAGAGAATGATAAAAATCTAAATGAAATACCACTGCTTTAGATATCTTTTGAAAATGTGATGCTCCACGTTTAATGTATGATATATATGGCAATCGAGAGAAACAAAAGAAATTCGTTTTACAATTTCATTATGCTCGTTTTTCAATTTTCATTTTTAATCAAAAGAAGTGTGTGCATTGCTTTTAACGCCGGACATTTTTATGAGAAAATTTTATATGTAGAATGAAGAAGCATTCAAACGGTGTTTTTAAAAACAAAAATGTTTATGTGAGTATGCATATATCTATATATAAATATATATATATATATATATATATATATATATATACTTAAAGAAACATATGGACCTTGTTGCTCGAATAGTGGTGGCCACAGAAATTGTCCGTGATACGCCAGACATTTTTGAAAATGCTCGGCGGTCAATTGTGTAAATGGTCGAAATTTTGAGCACCTATTGTGAACCTGTACTGAACCTTGCTGTAATCAAGACCACATTCGTTACCACTTAAATGTCCTGTTTCCCTGTGTTCACTTTACTTGTTCATTTTTTTTTTTTTTTTTTTTTTGATGTAGATGACGTTTGCGGGCATACTTTACAATTTGATATCGGTTTCCTGACGTATTGAGTACCTCCCCATGAAATTTGGACAGTACGTTTTGAATCACCCTGTACGTGTAGATATAGATATGCAGGGTGTCTCAAAATGCTGGTCTAGGCTCTTATTCCTTGAATATTGATCATAGACATAAGCAATAAATTACGAAGTTACGTAAAAAAGGTACAAAATCTCATGGCATCGAAAAAAATTCCTAAGATTACATGAGGAACATTTTACTAATTAGAATTCTTTTGTACGGAAAACATTTACCAATTAAAAATTTGTATTTACTTGGATTTAATCTCTGGAAAATTTTAATGGATACCACAAAATTCTGTACTTTTTTTGTAGTAGCTTCGTAATTTATTCTATATGTCTATGATGAATATTCAAGAAACAAAAACTTTGGCACGTTTTTGGGATATCGTGGGGTACCCTTATATATATTCATGTAAAGTATAACGCATACTTTAATTTACTATTAATTTAATTTGCATTAGGGGCAGTCTTCATATTTAATTCTGAATCATCTTCGTTTTTCACAATGGCAACACTGTATTTTGACTTTATTAAATGAAAGAAAACCTTCAAATTACCCTAAATATAAATTTTCACCAATTTTCTACGATAATTTCTGGAGATATTGCGAATTATTTTTTGCGCGTTTTCAAGGGACTTTCTAAAAATTGAAATACGCTATATGTAAGTTCCGAACTTTTCGCCTTTCATTAATTTCGCTCACAACAGTTAAAAGAAATAAATATTATTTTCAAGGAAAATATTGTTTCCATCTCTTTTAATGTTTTTTGTACTGAGAATGTCAAAGGTAGATATTAGAATATTTAGTCAGTGGTCCAAATGACCCGTGAGTTCATAACTTCTTTGGTTCGTAAACATTATTTAAAGGAAAAATGCAAAATGAATGCTCACGATTTTGAAAATCTTTCTAATTTAAAATTGTTATTGAGTATTTCACTTGATGGTTCTCTCAGACAGGTGAAATGTTGCCAGGAGTGAAAGGCTGCTTGCTCTCTGCTCTTCTGACTACAAGCATGAATGTTACTCAGCTACGGTCGAGCTTGAAGAATGTTTTCATGATTGAAAATTTATTTGTTTGAATTTCATGTAAAAAACGCAATTACTTTTTTGCCTACCCAATATTATCACTCTGTTTGTTATTTCACTTTCTTCAGTTAATATTATCATCTGCAATGTGCAATATTCTTATAAGAATTTTGGCGGTATTTTAATTTATAATCAAATGAAAATTTAGACAGAAAAACGTGATTTTGAATATTTTTTGAATGTTTGAAAAAATACGGGGTAGTCCAAAGACCTAATGTTTCCAATACTAAAAAAGATCAAATTCATGCCTGGAATGTTGAGTATGTTAGTTTTTCAGACATAGAACATTGTATTAGAAGACATACATCTACTGCATCTAATTCTATACTTGGAAAATATTTTATTTCGGGGGATATAGTAGCAGACGCAAAAATAGAAGCTTTAAAGAATCACTATCAAACTGTAAAAACCTCCAATTTATTTGCTTCAAAATTTGATATTTTTTAATACCGCTGTCTTTTACTGTGTTTTTGCACAAAAGAAATCTAATTTGCGTTTATTTTAAGCAATTTTTAAAAAATTGCCACTTAATAAATTTATATATGGTCCCTTAAATCTTGAAAATAACAAATTTTATTTAATATAAATTAAACTACTGAACGTAAAAATTTGAAATTTTGCACAGTCCTGTAATATTACTTTCTCCATCTATTTCCATAGAAATTTGGCTAGGTCGCAATTCATAATTTTTCTTAATATTAATTTAATAATTCATATGAATATGAATATTTTATTAAAAATCATAATAACGGTAAATTATGTTTGGGTCGTTAAGTTCTAATAGTACGAATGATAATCAGCCTCTTATTATCAATATTATGCGAGATATGAATTAAAGTATGAAAAAATATTTTAACATATGGAGAGGGGGATTTTGGAAGCTCATAACTCACCCATTTTCAGTTCAAATTTATTGAAAATATGTATCCGGGGTTAAAATGAGCTAAATGTTTGAAATATGAAGTGAAATCAAGGGGTTGCTATTTGGGAAAAAAAGTCGGTGGGAATTTTAATATGTAGATGGCTCCTTATACTATTTTAATACACAGCAAATTACAGTGTACGTCAATAGTAAACGATTGATATCTGTAACTTTGCTGTACGACGAACGACGGCCGAAAAAAGTACAAGTAGGCCTTTTTTTCCGCAGCTGTACATCTATTCCTCGATGAACCTGCCCATTTGTCATAATTTATCTATTTTTACCTCTTTTAATAATTTCTTATCAAAATCATTTTAATTGCTCTCATCCGAGACTTGACGACGTTTTGTGTGAAACCCTACACTCGAATTTGCTTCACATTCTTCAACGGGCTAATCTACTTTTTGCGATATAAAGTGACTGATTTTTTTTTATGCTAGTGTCTGGATGGGGTCTGTCTCCCTATCTAGATACGCCTGTATCTTCTTTGCTATTTGTTGTTGTTGTTGAATTTGAAACATTTATTTTTGGACTTGTTGCATGTGAATTATAAGTTGGTTTTTGCATGTGAAATGTGCGTCATTTTGGTGTCACGAGTTTAAAACCCCTTTCGAAACTCAATCAGAAAACGGATTCACAAGCAAAACATACGCAACGCAATAATTACATATTTTATTTTACGTTGCCAGAAAATGAATTGAATGCTGTTTTTTCACCAGTGAATTATCCAGCATTATTTTCAATTGAGATTTTAAACGGGACACGTTTTCGAATTGCAAGAAATATTTTGCGGTGCTAAACAGGGCCTGATTATGACAAACAGGGACACCGGGCATTGATGAATTTGGGAGCCTTCATATATGAAATTTGTTTTATTTTTCATAAAATTTTGTTATAAAAAAGAATATTTCAGATTAAAATTTCAAATTGGGGGCCATTTCGAGCCTGGGGCACTGGGCAAAACCCTGGTGCTAAATACGCCAATCTTAGAAGAATTATGCATAAAAATGTATGGAGAGCTGTTTTAGTGCCAACCATAAAGAGGAATGATCGTTTTATACTAATGCGTAAATTATAAAAGTCATCAAAGAATAAAAGTCTACATTCGTGGCAAATATCTAAGCCATTTCTTTTAATTAAGCATTAACGATTGAAAAACGAAAATATGTTGTATTGGTATCAGTAAAAGATAGTATAACTAATAGTTAGTAGATATGCTAGGGCAATATTGATCAAAGCACAATATACCGCATTAATAAATATTTTGTGAAACTTAGTCTTCAATTCCTTTTTCAACAACCATCTTACATCACGGCTAACTAAACAATAAGTAATTCTACGTCGCGTTAATATATCCCGCGGTAGTTTCAACAGAAAAGACTGTAACAGAATTTTTTTTCTTGGAGATTCTGTTTTGTCACAAGTATTTATGATCACATTTTTGGAAAATGTTCTCTTCTTCCCTTGCAAAGAGCGGGTACGCAACTATTTAACTATAAAATAAAAGGGTTCTCCACATCATGAAGTATCTAAGGTGGTATAACTTAAATCTAAAAAATAGTATGATGTAGAAATGGGATATTTTGAAAGTTAGGAATTTTCGCTGCATACCGTCACGCTTTTCTTTTTCTGATCGCGAATGACACCGACATAGTTTTTGTGTCATAATATTAACAATGGTCTCAGGTCAGTACTTATACTAACTTTACGAATAACTAATGAGTAACTTTACGCCAAGAGTCAAATCATTTTGCTTATTTTTAGATTCCAAATCCCTGGAATGAATTCGAATTATAGATGTAAGAAAAAGTTTCGTTCCCTACCGTGCGGAGAACGGGTACGCAGCTAGTATAGAATAAATTACGAAGCTACTTCAAAAAAAGTACAGAATTTTGTGGTATCCATTAAAATTTTCCAGAGATTGAATCCAAATAAATACAATTTTTAATTGGCAAATGTTTTCCGTACAAAAGAATTCTAATTAGTAAAATGTTCCTCATGTAATCTTGGGAATTTTTTATCTATGACATAAGATTTTGTACCTTTTTTACGTAACTTCGTAATTTATTGCTTATGTCTATGATCAATATTCAAGGAATAAGAGCATAGACCAGCATTTTTGAGACACCCTGCATATCTATATATACACGTACAGGGTGATTCAAAACGTATCAATGTGATTAAACTGCTGATCTTTAAATATCCATATACAATTTCGTGGGGAGGTACTGAATACGTCAGGAAACTATTTAAAATTGAAAAGTATGTCCGCAATGGTTATCTACATGAAAAAAATGAACAAGTAAAGTGAACAAAGGGAAACAGGACATTTAAGTGGTAACGAATATGGTCTTTATTCCAACAAGGTTCAGTACAGGTTCACAAGAGGTGCTCAAAATTGAGACCATTTACACCACGAACACATGATTCACAGTGCCGTTGCATTGACCGCCCAGCATTTTTAAAAATGTCTGGCGTATCACGGACAATTTATGTGGCGGCCATTATTCGAGCAACAAGGTCCATATTTTTCTGTGAGTATATATATATATTTATGCATACTCACATGAACTTTTTTGTTTTTAAAAACACCGTTTGAATGTTCTTCATTCTACATATAAAATTTTCTCATAAAAATGTCCGGCGTTAAAAGCAATTCAGACATTTTTTTTAATTAAAAATGAAAATCTGAAAAATCGTATGCAAATGGACCTTCCAACGTGCATAATGAAATTGTGAAACGAATTTCTTTTGTTTCTCTCCGTTGCCTCAGATATCATAAATTAAACGAGGAGCATCACATTTTCAAAAGATATCTAACGCAGTGGTATTTCATTTAGATTTTATCATTCTCTTCGTAAATTACTTGAAAATAACTGTTTCAAAATGATAACGTAAAAAAACACTGGTGGGCAAGTTTTTTCAGTACTCTACAAAGAATTTTTGGAAGTTCTCCAAATTGAGTAGCGTCCAAAAAGTTAAAAAGATTTTTTAGAAGGATTGGAAATAAAAACTCATTGCTTTCAATAACTGTAAACAAACAAGCGAAAGTTTAAACAGGAGAGGGAGATAACTACCAAAGAATCTTGTAAAACTGGAAAAGTGTTTTTATTAAACTGCTGATCTTTAAATATCCATATACAATTTTCTTTATTCAGTTTTCAAACATATTATTGAATTTTATGTTACGTAACGTAAAAAGAGAAATTCAGATATGCTTGTGAAGGTAAAAAGAAAACGAGAGTTTCATTGAAAATACTAAGCTCATTCTGATTTGATGTTTGACCCTAATAATACTTAATGCAGTGTAAAAGTAACCTAAAACTTTTATTGAAAAATTCCTTTTTTCTGGATGTATAATTTTTTTCTTCTTTTCTGTTTCAAACTGCAGTTGTCGATTCCGTTTATAAATTTAAGAAAGTAACATTTCATCGATTATTTCAACATAGTTACCAACTTTTACGGAATATAATTAACCACTTTTTCTAAACAATAGTTTTCGGCTTAGAATATAGCCCGATTTCGGAGTTCGGCGTGTGAGCTGATTACTATTTAGAAAAAATATTTAACAAAATTTGCTGTTTACAAAAACTGTTTAGTTATATTCTGTAAAAGTTGGCAGCTATTCTTCAATCTTTTCGTTGTATTGTTGCTAGATGAACATTTCATTTGTAGCTCATAAAATACCCTTATGAGCTACAAATTACTGAAATTAAAATGTGTATAGTTAATGCTTTATTTCGTTTTTGACAGATCATCTTGATGAATCTTTTTTAGCCGGGAATAATAGGAAGTTTTTGCATGGTGGTTTCACTCACGGTAACGCTAACGCTAAATGTCATTGGACAGTAAAGCTCATGCGCACGCATAAAGTAAATTTCATGATTGGCTCGAAATTTTCTTATAGCGGATAGCGTTAGCGTTAACGTGGGAAGAAACAGTATGCAAAAACTCCCTAATATTCTAGGTAACAAAAAATTAGCATTTCCGGCATTTGAAGAAAGAAATATAAAATCATTCATTAATTTTGCTAAATATAAACTTTTTTTTTACGAGCCCTGTAAATTCTGCAAACCTTTATAAAAATGTTCCTTGTTATTACATCAGTGAAAAATTTCCTGAAATGAATTTTGGTTATATACACGATCTATGCGGCAAATGCCCATTATTCTTCAAAGATTTCTAACCTTCTCCAAAAGGGATTGATCGACAACATCGTAAAAACAAAAGGTCAACTATTCGAAATCACTGACATTTTTAAAGCATAGGATTCGTTTAACGACTTTCAATGCATAATTTTTTGGTCGGTGTTGAATACAGCTAAAATTTTTGTGATTGATCTAACCTACTTGAAAACGGTAAAGTGGGACAAATAATGATCGTTATATCCAAATTAATCTTGTTTAGGATTCAACTTTAGACATACGGTTCTTACTCTGAATACGCATGAAAAAGGAGTTTGTGTAGTCTCTTTTGTTGAAGCTACCGCGAAATGTAATAACGTAGAATTACTAATCGTTGTTTTTTATTGCAACAACCTCTACATACAATCTTCCTGCTCAGAATAGCTAACTTGGCATACCAATCACTTTGTACTTTCGTATAACCTCAAATTAGGTATATTTTATTGTAATAAATCCTTATTCTTTTACCTAAAACCCTTGTAATTTCCGCTCTTCTTTCGCATGCAGACGATATTTTGATTAAATTAGACGAATGAAGATTATTGAATTGCATGTCCGTTCATTGCTCAGATTCAAGAATTTAAATTAATTTGTGCCGCCAAAAATCGCCAAGCAGGTCAACCATGATGCTTTTATTGCATTATTGAATATTGGTTAATATCTTCTTAAATAATTTAAAATTCTAAATTATAATCAGTTCACTGATACCCCTGCATTCTTCCGGAATTTTTATACCCATAACATTCTTCCCTATGGTGGAATTTCTGCGTAATCTGTTTCCTGATAAAGTTAACCCTTTCCGCTTTCCGAGTCCACAAAAGTCAGTTTTGAAGTGACCCTTTGGCTTGGAAGAATGTTGGGAAAAGAAAACTTTACGTAGAACGGTTGTTGAGAAACCTAATCTTACCATATAACATTTTATGAAGTCAATTTACAAAGGACAACTCCCTTTAAATTTTCTTTTTAATTAGAGGAATCGTGTTTGTGCTGTTTATTTTCATTTTTCGAAGTGAGTTAAATACTTTTTAGTGGTATGTTCACTACATAACGTTCATCTATTCTTTGTACTTCCCTAAATCCCCATCTTCGTATAACATACTGTGATGCACATAAAGAGTTTTCAGTTAAGAACGCGAAAATGAAAGTGAAGTGATGAATTAGAAATCATAGGTATGCATGTTTCAATTTACAGGAAAGAATTCAAAATGGATATTTTTCAGTAACTTTTATTAAGTGAGGTCGAATTTTAGATCTACGAAATGTTGGATGATTCTGTTTCAGATCATCTGTTTGTTAATATGCACAGTACGTATTAAACACGTTTGTTATATGTTTTAATGATGGTGAAAAGTGGTTAGGTTTTGAAAGCACTATTTTCGGTTTGCATACGCCTGGAAATGGTAATTATGTTAATTATCTGAACTTTTAAGTTACGTTATTAAAATAAAAGCTTTAAAATACTATATACTCTTTGTTAGTATTGGCAGAAAAATTTAAAGCGGACATTAAAATTCAAAATCCATCATTTCAAATTAAACTAAATTTGCATATCACTCAATTCGTTACTTGAATCAACACTGGAACTTTATAGGTTTCTTTTATTTTATGACACTATGAAATAAATTTTAAAATACTTCCATAATATAACATGAGAAATGTAAAACAGTTATGTTATGATGCAAATCTGCAATAGAGGACTCAAACTTAGGAGCTACAGATGAAGATAATTCTAGTCAATTTACTTCAAAATGGAGCACCATAAATTTCATCGGAAATTTGTTTCTTAAAATCTAAATTTTAAAACTATTAGAAGAAATATACATATAAAATTATTTAAATGCAAAACCGATTATAGTGTGAATTCTTAGTTTTGTTCCTTTCTTTTATATTTGCTTATTTACGTAATTATATAATACAGCGCATGTAAAAACTTTAAGGCGAGTTTAAATTATCGTGAATATTCAAAAAGAAAAAAACACTTTCTGAAAAATTTAATTATAACGTTTAGTATACATTATACGAAACACATTAAGTAGAAAAAATTATTATTTGAAAATATACTATTGCATAATGTCAATAATATTATAAATTACAACATCGTGTAAAAACTTTAAGGCCACGGAGAAAGAATGCATTTTAACGATACAGAAAACAATTATTAATACTTTGTTGAGCCACCATTGTACCTAATCAGCTGAAATATTCTCATTTTCATGCATAGAATGAGGCTCTGGCACAATAATGAATGAGTTTTATGCCATTTATCTTTAATTACAGATTTTAATTCGATGGACGAAGGATACTGTCTTCCATGGCTATAAAGGCATCGAGTAAGAGTACCCCCAGAGATTCTCAATAGGATTGCGATCAAGACTTCTAGATAGTCAATCTAAAATTGAATATTTTTGCACATAAACCAGGTTTTCATAGGCCCACTACTGTGATTCGTTACATTATCCTGTTAGAAAACCCTTTTTTCTCCGGCCAAATCAACTACATTTGGCAATAGATGGTGTTCAAGAGTTTTTTTTTTATTTGCATCTGAGTTCATTTTTGTTGAAATAAAGGCCAGACATCCAACTCCAGTAAAAGAAAGTCATCATGTCGTAATAGTTGTCCCACCGAGAATTGACGTTTGGGAAAGTTTTCTTTTTCTTTTCGCAAATCTCTCTCGCACCAGTAATATCTCCAATCATCAGAACCACCTAAGTTCAAATTTTTTTCCATCGGAGAAAACTCCCTGGATCCACTAGGAATCCCAAGTCATTGCTTCTCGAATGAATCATACATACACGTTGCATTTTACTTACGGGTAAAATCGGGGGTTTAACAAATTTTGCTGCCTTCTGTAAATTATCAGCCCTTCTAACAGTGTTGCAAATAGTTTATCTACAAACATTTAAACCAGTTTGCTTAACAATTTCTGTGCTTGAATATTCTCTAGCGGAAGCAAGTCGCAAAGTGGTTTTTTCAATTCTGGATGATAAAGCTTTAGTCCTACCTACAGAGTTTCTTTTGCCATAATTATCATTCAAATTTAAGAAATTATTTATAGCAGTTTTAGACCTTGCAATCTTCTTCGATGTAGATCGGCTACTTAATCCTCACGACGAAATAACAATTTGACCTTTTTCATATTCTGTTAATCTCTTTACTCTTGGTATTACTATAAACACACAACCACAACGATAATTAACTTCTTCAAATATTCTTAAGTTTGTATTCTAAAGCATGGAATCCATTCTAGAGCATTTGGTTTATCCCAACAAAAATATTGTAAAATTTTGCTCTTTTTCATTTTCCACTTAATTTTAATTTTAATAATCCTTTATTAAAAATTTTGTCTCTCACATTAGCTTTTAAAATTAGGAATAAACATTCTAATGCTAGCTCGAAGCAAATATCTCCTTACATTTGAAAACATTGAGGGAACTTTACCTGGCCTTAAAGTTTTTACACGAGCTGTATAATGAAATCTCTTTCAACTGAAATCATCAATAATTCTAGAGGTAATCGTGAAAAACAGTTCATTATTAATTTGACGTTGCCACATTTGACAGAATAGAACGCTTACATTATGTTCATTGTACATTAAGTGGATTAAAACTTCTTAAAGTAGATTAAAATCTACTCAATAAATTTAGGTTGATTTTGATAATGCTAGTAAGTTCGTGCAAGTCAAAATCAGGTATACCCGTCTAGATTTGTTTAGACTGCTTTAAAGTAATCAAACATACGATGGCGCGATGGCGATGTAACATATTTTTTCTCACAAATTCAAACTAAAACAGAATAATACTAATAGCGTCATACTAGAAATGCTGCTCAGGTAGTGTAGTGGCTTAAGAACCATTCTATCACGCCTTCGGTCCGGGTTTGTATCCCGGCTTGGGCATGAATGTTATCTTGTCCGTCCCTTCATAAGGGGTAAGGCTGGATACCCTCTAGGTGCCCCCTATAATAAAATGGCCGCAATATATTAGGGCAGTTGTAGTGGACCATGCTAAATGACAAGTGCCCAACCGTTGAAAAAAAATTAAGGAATTACCCTGTTCGTGGTGCAATAGAGTCAACGACTGTGAAATAAGTTTTGCATACAAGTATGATTTTCGGAGAAAAATTCTTTGTATCTTAAATGAGTTAAGAAATACCTTACATTAACACGGAAAGCGCTAAATTCAAAATATTCGATGAGTTAAAAGAAAAGCCTTTGAGAAATACAAGAAAATGATTTTCACAAATGCAGAACCGCAGTATTCGTGAAGGATAACAATACATCACTTTTGAGAGGTGTAGGAAATAACATGCATACCTTACTTCCTTATCTTTCAGAAATACACAACTTAAACGTACATCGCTTATGACACGAGAATAACAACTGGCATTGTCTTAGTAATCGATTTCAGACGCTTCAACATTCCTATCAGTTGTTAGATAATAAAATGGAAGAAAAGTATTGAAGAAAGTTCTATTCAGGCATTTCAATGATTTCTCTTCGGTTAATTTGCTAGTAACAAGTGCTCTGAGTTTTTAAAATAAGAGATTAAATGTGTGCGACTGATAATAGAAGTTCTCCTTCAGTAAATTAGTCCTTGTTTGTGTAAGTAATAGTATTACACTATTGTAAATAAGTTTCTCCGTTGCAAATACAAATACTGTATTTATTCAAGTGTAAAGCGCAATTTTTCTACAAAAATATAAGGTAGAAACTTTTTGAGTGCATGTTATACACGGAACAATTGTTTACTGCTACATGTAATCCATGATGTACGTATGAATCAAGAAATTCATTCATAGAGTAGATAATAAAACTGGGAAAATCTTTCTCAATAAAAGTATTTCAACATATTTACTTCACTGTTTACACTTTCCTATACAAAATCGGGGTAATATTATTTATTAGCATTAATTAGCAATTCACATTATCGCTACTAGTGTTTTCATCACAGACGTTGTGATCACTGGCGCAGTCAATGATCTCATTGCAAATCTCTCAACACTTTTCGGAACATTTAATTTGTAACCTTTTTCAGCACACTTTTCGGAGCATTTTTTGGAACGCTTTTCGGAACACTTTTAAAAACACTGTTGAGAAAACTTATTTTGTCATCTTTTTCAGCACACTTTCTTGTATAATTTTTAGAACACTTTTTGGAACGCTTTTGGGAACACGGTACAGATTTTGTCAGTACACATTCCAGCACACTTCTGGGAACACATTCTAGATAACTTTCTAGAACGCTTATTCTGTCCAGTACACAACATCCAACTGGACTACCGCTGCCCAGCTCGACCATCTAGCTTGCTTTAAGTCAACTCTATATAATACTATGTACATTTGGGCACACTGTGTGTGTACACCGTGTATAACCACAGTTATAAACCAGTTTCATTGACGATTCCAGTTTTATATAAACCAATAATAAAACTGGAATCTGTCAATAAACTGGTTTATAATGACTGTCGATAGGGTCTGCATACCAGCCTAAATCTAGAGATAATATTTAATATGTGCTTAACTTCATCCCTCAGCGAATGGTTAGAACTTATTTTAAACCAGTTTGATAAATAACCTTTCATGACAAATTCACAGATTTACTTCAACTTCAATGCGTTGGAAGGGTCAGAAATCTATTTCCCAGGAATCAACCAGTATGAAAGCAATAATGGCTCAAGATTACGCTATGCAGTTCATCAAAGTAATTACCCAGTCGAACTGCTTGATGCATTTTCTACTACGTAGTTTTTATGCTTAAGTAACTCTTATCGACTGTTAAAAACTTGCCTTCATTAACTTCGAAAATGGTCCCAAGAACGTTTCACTTATAAGGCCTCAATTTCGAGTACTACATGAATGTATGTTTTGCCGTTTCTCGATCGAAGATGATATAAATTTTGTTCATTAGAATGAAGGAGACATACAGTCCTCTGCAAAAAACTACCAAAGCTTCAGCTTCCAAATTCTTAAAAGTACCAAATTTCCATGAGGTATTACCAGGTTTGACGGCACAGTCAATTATTAGCTGTTTAGAAATATTTCTTCAAATCCCTTTAAAATATTCGTTAAAGTTCGAAGAAATTTGCTGTTTTATGCACCCTACTTGGTGAAATGCTTTGAGTTCCTATTGAAAAGCTTTTTTTTTTCTCAATTTATTTGAGACCTTTTCAAGAGTTCAATTAGTTTTATTGAGCCATGCGCATTCATTCAATAGCACGCATGAGAAACAGAACATATATGTAATATCAGTTGCCCAACGTGACTTAACAATATTATGAATGAAATTCCAACAGCGATCAACAGTTGAAGGAACTAATATAAACTGTCCCATCTTTTCTTCTGTACCGGTCACAAAGCGCCAACTTGGCATTACATAAAAAAGTGAATCTGCAAAATATGAAGCTCAGTGCGAAGGCAGAAGACATTATTTGATCGGAAAAATAATTTAGGCATATATTATTAAATCTAGATAGCTCATTTCCTGCAGTATTCCAATAACAATAGGAAAAAATAAATATATTTTTCCGCTTTTCGGCCCGCCCTAATACAGAGTATGTCCAAATGTGTTCCCGCGTTCAGATTAACAAATATACTAATACAAAACGGAACGCTTTCAGATTACTTCTGGAACACTTTCGGAACATTATAATGGCGCATATTACACGGTAAAAAAAAAAAAAAAATCGGAAACGTTACCCCAAAATATGGGGCAGCTCTTGTAGTTTAAAACTGCAGAAACGTTTCCGAACCATGCGGGTAAAGTATTTAGAAACGTTTCTGCATATTTCGGAAAAATATTTACAGATTTTCCTGCTTTTTACGTAAAGTTTCTGGAAAAGACGTGTAACGTTTCTGTATATTTTGGTAAAATATTGAGTAACCTTTCGGTTTATTTCACAAAGGTTTCCGAATTAACGAGTAACCTTTCTGTGTTTTTCAGAACGAGTAACATGCGCTAGATGTAGCGTTTCGAGTAGCATGCACTAGATGGCAGCACCAAATTCTCACAGTAGGAGCGCTCAGTATCGAACCCTCAACGCACTCGTTCATAGGCCAGCACGTTACCTCAGCGCTGTGATCGTCTTGCTTTCATTGCTTTAAAAGTAAACTGACTGCTGCAAAAGTTAGTTCTTGAATGGCTTTTTTTGGAAACTTAAAAATTTTTTGGAGTATTTTATAAATGGAGGGAAAATACTATAATTAATAAATATAAATTAAAAATCTTAAATCTTTTTTTTTCACAAAAATTATTTTCAGGAGATAATGTGCTTTTTTATTTAAGTATTCATCCGGTGACTGGTCACAAATAAATTTCACAGTGACCACACCGTGGAGTCACATCACTCACAAGTCACAATGTGACTAGTATGTGACAGTCCTGTGGCAATTGTGACCCTCTGTGACGTCACAGCGACTCTTTTGTGACCATCTGTGCTATTAGGGAAGACGCATTCGCTCTTATCCCTCTGTCTCTTGGCACTTGGCGAATGCGCGCGAAGTCCCAAATGAAGATTTCCTTTCCCCGTAAATATTTTACGCCGAAATGTGCGTTATGTTTCCGAAATCGTGAGTTCGAGTAGAGCATCGGTAGGTTACGCTATACTTTCGGAAACCTTTCTGCTATAAGTATGTAACGTTTCTGAATTTTTTTACAGTGTAGAAACACATTTCATAGCACATTTAGATAACTGGAACACTTTTTTTAATAAAAGTGTTCCCAATTTATGCTGAGAAATTGCAGTGCCCTTATGATATCGTCTTCAGTTCCATCCATTTAACTGATGAATTCCAATCCCTTTCATATTCACCCACATGTCAAATTTATGGTGCACGTTATATTCGAGTTATAGCAGTTTCATATGTTTTTCTAGAGAAAAACGGAGTGCACGTGATACACGCATGCGCACTATACACGAGTAAATACGATATATTTTCAATATTAACAGAGTTTGAAGTAAGTATTTTCAGTTCCTTTGATTATTAAGTTACATATATCATCAGTGTGTTGCAGAAATTCTGCTAAATTGTCGGGTCCGAAAGCGTGAATGCCCGGCGTGTGTAGAGCATTCGAGTAACTAGGCGATATCTTAGGAAAAAACACAAATGTTTTGCTTCTAGAAATTCTGATAACAATCTTCAATAAACATTTACTTTCTCAAATGCAGTAATATTTGCACGCAATAAAATCCTTCGACAAGTTATAAACTCTGGAATTCTCGAGCTTAACTCTTAACTACTGCCTAGCATGCACCAATAAAGAACTCATAACAGATTTCAAAATGGAGTTTCGCAAAACTTCGAAAGAACGTCGTTTATAATAGCGCAATACAACGACACAGGCTCCCAGTATAAACGAACCGCCCAAGAGACAATTTAAAACTGACTGAGTGGGTGCCTTCTCTCTGTCGAATCATCTTCCGCAGATGTCTCTCGCTCAGTAGCACTGTCGAGACATTTCTGTTCGTTCGATTTCGTAATAGTAATGCTATGCGTTAAAACAAACATTACAAACTTCATTAATAAAATCGCGTCTAATGTTGCCAAGCTTGGCGAGTTTTGGTGAAATATCGTCAAATTTGGTTTCAAAAATAAGTTCCTAAAAATGAGCCCCGCTGAGCAATATCGTCTATATTTGGCAAGAAACGGCCAAATCCAATGTTATGAGAAACTTAAAGGTCCCTATCTCGCGTTCTGGTTAACGTATTTACATGCAACAAAATCTAATTATTTGTCGCACAGAAATACGATTTTTGAACAAAATTCAACGCGATCGCATGAGACAGCAGATAGGAGTACACTATCTCACATTCTGTAGAAAAGGAAAATTACGCAAGGTGTTCCCATTCAGGTGTTTGTGAGAAGATCGTATTGTGCCTCCTCGTACAGCATTGAAGAACGATTTTTTGTACGAGGAATAGCACAATCAAAGTTCAGGTTTTGCAGGATTGTGGGTAATCGCGACCGGAATACGTAATTTTGGCGTTGCACCTTCCGTGATGGTATGGGGAGCTACTGAGTGCACAGCACAATCAAATTTTGTTGGCGGGGGGGGGATGTAATCTGAACAGTCGGTTTTACGTTTCTGACAGATTAAGGTTGATGGCTGCACTCTCAGAAAAATGTCGTCTTTCTTTTCTTCGTCTGTCTTCGTCAGAGATACATTATTTTATCTCTGATTTTTCAATGAATAATTTCCGTTCTCTGCGGAAACATAATATTTCCGTGAATTCTTCTGTATGTAAACGTAATTTTTCTGTAAAACACAAAGAAGAGGGAAAAAATCGTTGAATCTCAAGAATTTTCTTCAATTGACCGGAGAAAAAACGAAACGGATATTCGTCGAATAACGGAAATATTCCAGCAGCACTGCTGACAGAAAAAAGTTCGTGAATTGAATAAATAACTATTGAGAGTTCGTCTTTATACGCTAACTAGGGGCTCATATATAGGGGAAGTTTCTTTTAGACCACCCTGTATATCGTGCTAATATTATAAATCTGAAAAATTGCATTTTTATGGATGCAATTTGGAATGAAAACAGTTTATACCCCTATGATTAACATATAGGCTACATTTCATGCATATAGTGTAAGTAGTTCTTTTACAGAGACAATCCAAAAATTCTGATACATTATGTTCTATGGACATCTTTGAAACTTGTGAATAGAACTTCTGTATGAATTGAAACTTCTGTAAAACAATTCAACAATTCGAGAGATTTTTCCACCAATAGAAATCTACGCTATCTGTGAGTAACATAGGCTGTAATTCATACAGCATAAATACTACTTATATTGAGACACTCAAAAGAACTCTAATATTCTCTGTAGGCATCTCTGTAACTACTGAACCGATTCTAAAACTTCTTTTCACTTATAGAAAACTATACTACCCCTGTATAATATAGGCTACCGTTCATGCATATATCATAAGTAGTTCTCTTGCAGGAAATGTCGTAAGTATTACATTATGTTCTACGGACATCTCTGTAACTATTGAAGATTATTCTAAAGATTTTTCCATTAATAGAAAGCTACATTATTTCTGACAAATATAAGCTAAAATTCATGCGGATAGCATAAATAAGTACTTTGCACGAGGACTCGAAAAATTCTATTGCATTAAGCTCTATGGGCTGATATATTTCTAAAATGGAAATCTATTTAAGAGAAAATAAAATTAATGTACGTTATTGAGGTTCATAAAACAATGCTCCTTAACATTGTCCCACGCACAACTGTCAATTGAAGAACATCTCCCCTGTTGTACTGTCTGATTTTCCTTCTTTTATATACAATACAAACTTTCATATTTAAAGAATTTTCATTTCATGAATGTTTCTTGTTAACGTTTTCTCATCCAGCAAATATAGTGTACATACATAGTGTGTGCTGATGTCACATACAACATATACTCAAAAAGAATAAAACATCTATATTCTTTAGAAGGATAGCACATAGACATTGTATGTGCATTAGTATTTGTTCACACTCTAAAATTAAACTTGTAACCTGAATTAAGCAATTAAAATCTATCTGAGTAATAAATCTTATTTTGAGTGTGAATAAAATGCCTAGTTTAAAGTCACATGAAGGTTTAATTTCTTTTTCTCAGCTCTTGAGCAGAAATCCAAATAAATATTTAAAACATTTATTTCTGATCAAACATGTTGAAAAAATTTGATGTTTGTTAAAAAATACAACGTTCATCCAAAAACTGTAGAAGGTATGCAAATTTTTATTACATTTTTGGAATCAGCTTAAAAAGTTACCTTTAGATTTTTATAAATTTGCGTACGAAGAAAACAATGTAAGCACGTCTATCTAACTGGAAAAGGATTATACAGTAAAATCCCAATAAAAAATGTGACACCGATAATTTTGCTCCGTTTGCGTGAATCGGCTTTTCATACTTAGGCTCACAAAAAAGGTGGTATATTCTATTTTATACGATTAAACAGACTATTAGAAAATAGTTATGCATTATCATACTCGTAATTCTAATAATAATTATAAGATATAAGAAATGCATCAAAAACATTTACCTTAAAACAAAATGTCTTACTGAAAATTCTATGTAACAGCTCACTATTTTTAATCCAGATATTAATTAGCAGACGATTTTAAATTCTCATATTCCGGCTGAGCTAATGGATGTGTGTTCGTAAAACTCCTTTTTCTGCATTCACCGTGCTTATTCATACATATTTTCATATCCATGGTCAGTCTTTTAATGACTAAGTTTTGGGAGCAATTTCAAACATGTGACATCAAAATGACGTCGCTCAAATTTGGGATTTGAATTCGTAAAAACATCTTATGTTCTTAGGTGTTTATTTTTATATTAGAAAAAAAGTCAACCTGTGTAATCCAAGTAATCTAAATAACAAAAAAAATGCACAGTTATTTCGTTCGTGACCTGTTTTTTGTCATCAAAGTGACGTGGATTTCGCTTGTAAATCTCACCGTGTTTACTACACAATAAGGTATCGGAAAGTTTTCTGCGTGGAAAACGTAAAAATCTCTAAAACTCCGGGAACGGGTGGACTTTCAAAGTTTTAAAGTGGACTATCAATTATTCTATATTATTTTACACATCTGTGCAAAATTTCAGGCTGATAGGTCCATTTTTGTGGATTTGTATACTAATCAAATCCACAAACTGACAAACAGAATTTCATTTTTATTTATAAGGATTTACTCCTCACATTTTTCAATGAATAATTTCTATACTCCCAGAAAACGTTAGATTTCCGTAAATTCTTCAGGAAAATCTGAAGAAAGAGGGAAAATTTTCGTTGAATTTGAAATGGTTTCTTCAATTGACAGGAGAAAAAAGGAACGGAGATATAACGGCAGCACTGACGCAAAATTTCCGTGATTTGAAGAAATAATTTGTGAGAGTGTGTGTCCTATTTTCGGTTAGTAATGACATCTTTTAACAAGATAACAGAGGATTGGATATTGCCTTCGCTTTTCTAAGCTATCTTGATACAGGGGGTTTCCGACTTCTGCCCGGACCTTGCAAGTTTACAACTGCATTTAAACCCCCATACAAAACCTTTAACGGGTTAAAAGTTTTCGACGCAGCATTTTACTTTATAAATGCATGAATTTTAAATGTGGGTCTTATAAAAAGAATGATATCAAATTTTGAGTGATGCCCTGGTGTGACTTTATAGCATTTGTTTTTAAATTACATTACAATTACTTTTGTTTTATTTTCTAAAGAAGATCTACGCATTCAAGCAATGCTTTTAACTATCAAATACACTGTAAAATATATTTCAATGATTTAATTTATCGTTTACGTCACGCTATCCAAAAGGACAAGCAATATTTTCGTAAATGTTTACGTTAAATGTTATATAATGTGTCATGGTATCTAAACTAAGTGACATGTATTGAAATACGTAGTGTGTTACAAAGAAAACATATAAACAAATTTTTCTTGCTCTTTTGGGTAGCGTGACGCAAAATATAAATTAAATTATTGAAATAAATTCATTTGAATACATAAGATAGGCTCAGTGAAAGTGTGATATATTTCAAATTGTATTTCATTATTAAAAGCATTGCTGGAATTTGTAAATCTTCTTTATAAAATAAAAAAAAGTAATTGTAATGGAATTTAAAAACAAATCTTATAATGTCACACCAGGGTGCCACTCGAAGTTTGATATCATTATTTTTAAGACCCCTATTTAAAATTCATATAACTATAAAGTAAAATGCTGCATCACAAATTTTTAACCCGTTAAGGGTTTTATTAGGGGATATCATTACTTTTTAGGGGTATGATCAGAAGATAGTACATTAGTTTCATGCACGAATTTCAGAAATTTGCTTGACACGAAGTTACGTAAATAAATATACAAATCTTTTTTCATGCAATATCAGAGTATTTGATTAAAAAAGTCACAACAAGCCCTGTATTTGATAGAAAAAGGGAAAACATGACATCACTTTTATGAGCCCGTTATTCAAGTATTTCTCCTTATGTATTTGCTAATTAACCGATTTTAAAAAGCGTATGCATGATCGCCCGTCTTTAGAAGCGTCGGGTATCGATTCCGGTACCTCTCGCATGCTAAGCGAGAATTCTACCATCGGAACTACGCCCCCGATGAACGAAGCGGGGAATAAGCTGATAGGACTGCTCGTATCGTATTTGCGAAAGTACTTGTCGTATCAGTTCCACGGACGAATTTCATAAGTTTGCTCCACACTAAGTTATGTAAATAAATATAGAAATCAGTTTTCATGGAGTATCAGAGTATTTGATTGAAAAAGTCGGGAGCTTTTCTGAAGACACAACCTTACCAAGGAGCTCTCTTAACATTACATTCAGATCTACTGGGGACCTAACCGTCACCTCCGATATAGAAGGCCTCCACACCGATTCAAATGGCCGACTCCGAGGTCCAGTGCTCTGCGTTCATTTGAATGAGTTTTGACCGAAATACTGCCCAACCTTTTCTTTTTGAACAGTAAATAAAATATTCTTTCACATGAGACTGCCTTTATAAAAGTAGAAAATTCTTCATAAGAACTTACCTTTTTAATTACAAAAACAAAACTATTTTATTAATTTAATTACATCAAATTCAAAGTCTTTTCAAGTGGATTTATTGAACTCAATATTAACTTTCTTATGTAGCAGGGGAAAATATCAGATTTACATTAAATTGAATTATTAAATGAGAGAATCCTCTAAAGCCTGTTAAGTCTGTGGTTTAAATTACTAAAAGTATTTCTATTTTATAGAATATATTCAGTCCATAAAATTCGATATTTGACTATCAAAATTTCAGCTTTTTTGCCAGAGGAAAAGATATTTTCATATTGAATAATTGTTTTAATTGCATCAAGAGTAAATTTTCTGAAATATTACCATTAAATGTCTTGAACTTAAACAACATTGATTTTAAATTAATTTGAAATTGTATAAACTTTCATAATAGCTTTAACCTACCTCATATAAATTTTGCTTTGTATAGTTGCTGTTCACCTGCAATAAAATGAATCTTCATGCGAATATACAATAAAAATATTTGTTGAATGCAATAAAAATCCTAAGAAATTTTCAAACAACTCACAACTGTTCAGTGATCGGATTTAAATTAAAAGAGGATTATATTCTGTAGATTGTGTATGAATGAGGTAGAATAATATGATTAGAGTTTCTTAAAAATTTATAAGCATGGGGATAAATTGAAAATAATAAGCTACAAAAAATCAAAAATCAAAAATTCAGAATTATGTTTAAAAATTGCGTTTTCGATCAATAATTAAAGACAATTGTTCAAGTAAAAAATCTAACTTTTCCCTGAAGGATGGTAATAATGTTTTTAACAAAGTTACTGAATCATTAATTACATTAAAAATTGATTTACATGAGCTGGTTTGAACATTCTGATTTAATAGGTGAACCTCTTTCATTATATTAGTAATATAATTAACATTTCGTAATAAAAAAAGGAAAAACAAATTGTTTAACCTTTGATAATTGTACATTTTTGTAATGCGCCTGCACATTCATGGATGAGTTAATAATTATAGATTTCTGAATGACTGGTTCTGGAAGGAAGTCTATCAATGAAAACATCACCTTTTAATTTCCTGATGTTACTGTCCATACTTTTGGTATGGAAATAAAATTAATTTTATTTTTAAATCTTCGAAACTTTTATATTCATGTTCGTCGTCATATGAAGATTTAGTTTTAATGCTGTCTTGTATTGCATTTTTGCATTTCCCGCCTTCTTCGTTTATCATCTGGGGCTTCACGAGTAGGAGCTGATTTTGACAAGTACTGCGAACAACCTGGTAAAAGACTTGAAATGGCACCTTTTCTTAATCTTGGTGCAGGTAATGAAACTAACAGAACTACCAGTTGCTTCATTGAAATGGATAGTTTCTTTAATGATATCATTAAATGCAAAATGGAGTTCACAAATCTAAAATGTGGAGGGGTAAGCAATTATAATGCAGGATAAAAATTGCACTGCCTATACAGTAGATTTCGGTTAGTTGGGACATTGGATAATCGGGGCAACAAATGCAATTTCCTTCTTTATTTAAACTTCTGATAACAGTGGCAGAAGCTTAAACAGGCCAATTTTCTTTATTCCGATGTATCCCTGTTAACCGGAGTGCATTGTATTTAATAATTTACCTAAATGGCAACTTAATGCAAAATTTGAGCTCGGTGTTGTATTTGGGAATTAAAAAAATACAACTCTCATTTCAAGATTTGTTTTCAAACTATCAAAAATACATGTAAAATTATTACAATGCATACAGAAGCTTTAAGTGATATCGTCACAATATACATGTAAGATTGATCCAGAACAATTATATTTATTCTTCCGAATATTTCAAAATTAAATCTCATTAAACTCTGCTATGAATTATTCTTCTTTCAAAGTTATTTCGTCTTAAATGTAGCCCACTTGGCAAGATTCCTAATAGATGCTGAATTGGCGAGTTTTCGAGGCGCATTTATTTATGTTTACCCTAAGATTCTCTAGCAGACGATCGCAAGACCGTATGCAGTAAATTCCGCTTTCCAATTTGTTAAAACAAAGTTTGCGCGACTCGTGGCTTGTAATACAGTTTTAAACAACCTTTATTATATTTTTACCAATAATGAACTACAAAATAATAATTACCTGACGTCATTTGAAACCCTTCTTTGACACATTTCAAAATACGACATTGAATGCTTAAATTTCAAACCTTGTCAAAAACAGGAATTCAAAGTCATCCATAAGGTAAAATAACTCGCAACTACAATAATGCTATTTCACTGCACAACTGCCTTCGCAAATCGCATCCTTCAACGGCTTTGACTTTTCCCGCCATTACTGATGAGGGTTGCAAGAAATAATGCGTTATCGCCTTCATTTGGCATGGTTAATTCTGCATTCCACCAATGTTCGCAGTTAACATTAGTTAGAAAACAAAAGTTTATATAATGTTTCCAACGAAGTTACACTAACTTCTCAAGAGCAAAATACACAAATTTCCTGTGCTCTAATATTTAACATCTATTTACATTTTCTAAATTTATTTATTAAACGTTATTAGCAAAACTATAACGAATATTTTAAGTATACACAAAACACATACATCAAGTGTTTCCAGCATATTCTAAAAAAGCACTTTTGTTTTCAGATGTCATTAAATAACTACACATCGGTGATCAAAAGTATAAGAAATGTCTATTTTTTAACAAGGTTACATTAAAAATCTAAAATCGAAAACAGTGAATTCATTGCGATTTCCAATTGAAAAGCTTCGTGAAACATAATGAAATTTATTCATTCACTATCAAAGAACGTTACACAATTGAACAAATCTAAATTAAATTTGAAAAGATAGGTACATACCCTTGAATTTTCGGAAACTTCAAATTTATCTTTTTTCAGAAAATTTATCCACTTCTTTTTTATCTCCGGGTCAGCTGGAAACCTAAATACTGATACGCGTGGGCCATTTCTAGAGTTCCCACGACATGCAACTGCGGAACATCTATACGGCATTATAGCTGTCAGTAATTAAAATATTTAAGCCTCCCGGCACACAAATTAACTGTATTTTTCATAAATTAAGAAAAATCTGTACTATAATTCAACAGAAACTAACCTGGAAACACACAACACAAAAGAACAGAAAAGATCGCGCTACGTGAGGTCTCAGTCGAACGGCTACTGATGCTCAAACTGTATACTGGACTATGGAATGCTCCATGTTGCCACTTTCTCTTTTCGGCGTGGAAGCCTTCTATATTGGAGGTGACGACTTAACAGACTCTCAAACAACAATTCTTACCTTTTGTGCGAATAGATGAGAATTTTCTGGAGTATTTCTTTGATTAAAACAATCAAGAGCAACGTTTCCTATGCACCTCAGTAAACAACAGTCAGCAGCGGCGTATGAATACATCCGTATCGTATCTATCTAATGACCACTCAATTGAATTTATTTCAGTTTCAATATGCTTGGCGTAATCAGTCCTATCTTTAAACTGGATTAAATAAAAAATAGAGAGTTTTCCTAAACAAACCGGTGACGTTACTCTTCGATTTTAGCACCGATAAAAATTATATATTAATTTTTAAAGAATCGTTAGAGTGGATTTCGAGAAAAAAGTCGGTAACTAAAAAATTCCACAAACTGCGTCGTTCTCCATGATACGAAATATTAGTTAGTTTTTGCAAAATCAATTTTTTCTAAGAGAAATTTCAATATTTATTTTTTAGATAACAACATGCTTTATCTAGTTCTAAAAGCTAAAACATGAAATTCCCGAAATGGAAAACATATTTTTGTATACGTACAGTATCTAAATACTAATTTAAAAAAATTATAAGATTATTTTTATTCTGAAAAAATATTCAGTTAATTAATGTCGATCTATATTTCGACCAAATTTTAATGCCGACTGAAAAATCAAACATGCTGCGTTATTTACCCGACTTATTAGTTTAATATGAAAACGCATTAACCTTCCAATAAGTTACCGCTATTGTTTACTCAGACGGATAATATTAGTTTTCTCGCTTCAGAAAAACCAAAAGGCAACTTCCAGAAACTAATAAGAGAGGCTGTAATATCAGAACAGTGTAAGAGATAATTTAAATACCACTCAAAGACTATTTATTACATGAATTATATTTATTCTTATCGGCCTTGCAGTAATTTCTCAAAATTTCATGTGTGAAGTTTCATTCTGAAGGAAATAAATTTTTTGGAAACGCTTTTTTGCTCATAAATGATTTTCAGAAGCCAATTGATCTTATGGAATGAAAAATCAGAACGACCGTTAAACAACTTAAAACAAATAACGTGACCTTTTTACATTTATAAAAACGTTTGTAAATGTTTCATTTAATGAAAAACTTTAAAAATTGCAGTAAAATTATAAACATCCATGAACAGTTTTTAATACTGTAACTTCAAATTTCGTAGATAAGAAGAAAAAAATAAACGCGTTATGAGAACGTTTTTACAGCAAAATGCTTTTCCATATCGCTATTTGTTCCTATTTTATGATTTTTAAAAAATGTGGATTTTTTACCACTCTGGGTGTTTCAGTGGAGTGAAAAAGAATCGATATACTACACTGTAAAAATAAATTTTTATTTAAAATATGGCACTTTATACTGGATTTTCTTTTCATCTCTCAAAAAATATGGAGATATTAAATATTGTGAAATATGCATGCCAAATTTTAGACATAGATTTTATTTCACAATAGCATTTCTCAAGTTGCATACGCAGGAGTTTTATGCTTTAAATAATATATATTATGCTAAATATATTAAAAATGTTTTTTTTAAGTAGCGAGGAATAAAATATGGATTTTATTAAATGCAAAGCAATGGTTTTCTGATTGAATCAACCTTTCAATTCAACAAATATTTAAATACTTTAAAATATTTTGTAAATTTGCAATCATTAAGATAAGTGTATTAATATTGATAAAAATAAGATTAATAGTATTCGTAAAAATAAATTTTAGTAATTAAATAAAACAAAAATTTTTCATTAAAATCCACATAATTGTAATAAAAAGTTAAATTCTGGAGAATTTTAACGTTTGGAAAATAGATTCCTCCAACAGAATAAACTATCATCATGCATCTTGCAATAAATAATATATGTAGTGTGTCCCGAAAGGTTGTAGCACGCTTTAATTTTTTATCTATTAGAGATAAGTGGGCAATGTAAATTGAAAAATGAAATAAGTTAGGAAAACAGACTACGTTAAGAAAAAATTCTTCTCGTGCAATTTCAAAAAGTTACACTTTTGAAATTTGCATACAGCCCCCGTACGAAAAAATTCCGAATTAGTAAAAAAGGCCTTATACACTAATGAGATGATGGTCAAAATTTTAGCTTTCATCATAAAATGTCTCAGAGATATCTTTAAAAAAGTGATAATCACGGGCCATACACGTGAACAAATATTTTAGAATGCAATAAATGACTTTTTTAGTAATTTCTGCATAACCCCTGAAGCGTGATCATCTGCTTTGATTTTTTTCTCTTCGTAAGTCATTGAAAAATGGTTTAAGTCGTGATTTATTTATCTTCATATCTCTGAGACGTTTTATGATGAAAGGCTGAAATTTTGTACAACACCTCATTAGTGTACAGGGCACATTTTGCTATTTGGGAATTTTTTTGCAGGGGGGGGTCATATACAAATTTAAAAAGTGTAACTTTTTGAAAAAATACGAGAGAATTCATTTCTTAATGTAGTCTTTTTTCTATAAAGTCAATAGATCTCTAATAAAAATAACTGTTAGTAAACCACGGGGGAAGATACAAGTAGACAGTATAAATGCAGGTTTTTTTAAAATTATAATTTTGAATCTTATTCGTGACGAATAAAATGGAGTGATCATAAAATCTGGTTGTTCGCTAAGGAATCATACACACACACCCTATATAGATTACTACAAATTCAAAATTACAGAACACTTACCGCTTTTCCATAATTTTTCATCCATTAGCATAAATAGTATAACTCTTACTACTCAGACATAATATAGTCAGACAATCTCAAACCCGGCAGAACATGATATTCTTCTGGTTATTCAATCAGTTTCAGATCTTCTGCCTTCTCGGGATAAGTTCTGCATTGTTTTCTATTCTTTGAATGTGTAGATAGTTACTGCTTGGCACAGAAAAAAGCTTTCTCAACTTGCCTATTAAAGGCAAGTTGAGGCAGTCATTTCTCTATTAAAGATGAATAGGCTTGCCATAATGTCACTCCTGTTTGTGGCATGCGTTTTTGAGGATAGTTAGTTTACATACTCGTTGGTATGTAGGCAAAGAATTTAAGGGGTCTTGTACCCTATAAAAATTATGAAGATTGAAAAAAGTTCTTTTATGTATACGATCCTATGTTTACAAAAATAATTTATTTATTTGTAAGAAATTTTGTATATTAATAAAATGGCTTTTTTGTTTACTTTAATGTCTTGAAAAGTTTTCTAATTACGAAGAATTAATTTATTCCTGTATTAACAGCAACTATTTTTCATATTTTGTTCGCTGCACGCAGCCTGACACACATAAAATGCATTTTACAGACTCAATAATTTTTTCTGCGTACACTCTGATATTACGTATTTAAAATGACCTGTTATTATGAAGATGTTGCTTACCTGTCTACAGAAAAATGACAGTTAATTTGTTTTTCACTAATGAACAGATTAAACCATTTGTAAAATGAAAAATTATATAATGTCGGATATAAAAGTAGGTCATTTTAATTATGCATTATCAGAGCGTAGGTAGACAATATTGAGTCTGTGAAAGGATTTTTATGTATGTTAGGCCGCGCGCAGTGAATCACATATAGAAAATAGTTGCTTTTAATCATCTAATTATATCAAATTTAAGACATTAACCCTCTGACTGCTCAATTTTTGGACCAAAATCGCTTCAAAAAGTGTGTATTTTTTTTCATATTTCAAATCTATATACATTGGAGAATTGAAATGTGCATTTTTTTCTTTCTAGAAAAGATTTTTAATATAGATTTTTATCATGAGAAACTAAGCTTCAGAAAAACTAATTTCAGATGTTATTACATAAAATTTTTTAAAAACTAAATTTCAATTGAATTGCAGTTAATTTCCATTTATTACATAATATAAGAAAATGCACAACCGCCTAATGCTTTGCAGGTTTATTGAATCATGGTCAGATTCATCGCCGTCTGAGGAGCAGTTCAAAAAATCTAAATCGCTAACACTATCAAAACTAAAATATCTTTCAGAATCTCATAAATCATCCGTAATATAGACTCTGTGAATTGCTGAACGATTTCTACCAGCCACTTCTTATTAGACAAGGCGGCAAACAAGTGAAGTTAGAGCATTACATACCGAGTGTTACCTTCAAATGCCGCAATTTAGGGGATGACTAACGACATGAGTATGTTGAAACCTAAATTAAACGTCTAAAACTGTATCTAATTTATTTCATTGGTTAAACAGTGAAAACGCGGGATGCTCTCCTCAATAAAGGGAGGAAAACACCTGCCCGCGAAAATCGCGGGATAAGCAAATTTTGCTACATTTGAGTTGCCCGTGGAAATGGCGGGATGATCAGCCAGAGGGTTAATGTAAACGGAGAAGGCCATTGTATGGATGTGCAAAATCTTTTGTATGTACAGAAATTATGTAAATATGGTATCATACTTGAAAACATTTTTTTCGATTTTCATCAATTTTAAAGGGTACAAGATCCCCTTCAGTACAAGTGTTAGTACTTTCTCTGAAATGTACTCATTAATATCCGGCTTGCAGCCAGAAACCCTCGAAAACTGTCACTAAGTCATTTCATTTACGGTATTTTATTTTGTAAAAATAACTTGTGAAGTTTCAAGTATAAATGCTATATTTTGATGAACTCTGGTAGGATATTCATTTAAAGTGACAAATTTATAAATTAATTTTAAATTAAGAAATCAGATATCCACACACAGTTAAAATTTTAAGGAGCAGTTTATGAATTATTCATGAACGTACTCGGAAAGCACCTCTCAATAGAACAGGCCATTAACTCGAAACCTTTAACCGCACTAAAGACAAAGCAAATATAACACAATATAATATAGATAAAACGTTCAATAGAAAGAAAATTATTTAGCTCATCGGTAATCTATACAGCACTATTATGTATTATGGAAACGCGAAAGTGGATCGCTCATTAATAATCCGAAAAGTTGGAAGTTCCCTATTGATTATTGAAACGTAACTCGCAATAGCGAAATAACTGTGGTAAGCAGTTCCATTAACTGGAGCTTTTAGTGTGCACATAAAACAGCACAGTACGGTGTATTAGCAAACAGCTTACATTGTTTCTTGATAAGAAATAAAACATAACATTGAAAAATTCAGTTACGCACATAAAGTATCATTTTATCATCATAGGTCAGAAAATATTTTTGAAAATGTTGAAAATGGTGGAATAAAAAGTACAGGGTATAATGATACATATATTATGACGATATGAGATTTTACAATAATTATCGGAACAATAAATTGACTGTAGATTTTAAGATTTTATCGGATTGGTATGACTTATTGGCGTAGATTTCATATCGGCATTCGAACAAAAGTTTTTAAAAAAATGATAGGTACTTATGAGAAAGCTATTGATTGTTTATTTGCAGAACCACATTTAAAACTTATTAAAATAATGATCGCGTATGATAAAGTATGTAAAAGTTAATTATCCTAAAAATTACGTACTTCTGTGGGGAGTAAATCAAAATATTCTATTATTATTTACTGTTATAAAATATACATGATATTAACTTTCGCTTACTTAATATTTAGATAGTTTAAAATATTGCATTCGAATATGATTATCAGAAATAAACCTACCTTGTAGCATACAAAAAGCAGCTATCTCAGATTTTACAAGGGCAACAAAATTTTACTAATTTATTAAAATATAGGTGTGGAATAGTCGTCAATTGATTCTTGAGATTTTGTTCGAAAACAAAATTATAATTAATTTCTTTATGATATGAATATATGTTGGGTGGTTATAGTTAAACTTCTCCTATAAACAGGATTCTACAGCTAAAACGTGTGAAAGGATTAACCAAACGGTGTAACTAAATTTGGTATATAGATTATACATGCGGTGAGCTCGGGGGTTTCCAAAAAAAATTTAATAAAAAAATATCCTTTAGGCATTTCATTTTTCATGAAAAAACAGCAAATTTAACAATGAAAATCGCTAATTCGAAATTTATAAACAATTTAAACAGTTATTCAATAGTTTTTGAGCATTCATTAACTAATTTCGGTCATTTTTATAACCGAATTCACCATGCAAAGTGCCATCTATTGAACATTTTTTTAACTAAACTTTAAAAAAATAGTCCTTCAACGAATCTCGCGTACAGTCCATATGCCAAATTTAATTGCAATCGGCTCATCCGGTCCCCAATGCCCACGGACATCATAAAGTCCGTGGATCGTTTTACGTGTGCCCGTTTCCGTGGGGGAGTACGATAAAAATATTTCAGGTCTTAATAAACTCCAGTGTAAAAATTTTCCCATTTTTAATGATTAACTACATAAAAATAGAAATGGCATCCAGCACATATAAAATCACAAAGTGAAATGCAACCGATCTTAGAATTCATAAAAATTAAATGGTGCCCGCCGTCCGAACGGTAGAAGGTTTTTTTATAGAATCTGCTCTTAGCTACAAATAGGTTATAACCCCTGGCTCAAACTTTTTATACACTTTTTTCATATCGAAAGCAACGATCAAAAGAGTGGGAGACACAAAAATCAGAAATTAATAAATTCATGTCTCTTCAGCTCCCGTGCATACATAAATCTAAAGCATAGAAAAAATTTGAAAGATGCACAAATTTTTGTTTTTATCTTTTTTTTCCAAATTCATTTCTCGTGGGGAAAAAATCACTCAAATATTCTTCCTCTATGCTTTTATCAATCATGCAATTAATCGAACTCAGCAAGGACCAATATCTTACATAAATTAACACCATGTATGAAAATAAATGGGAAGAACAGTTCTATATATTTCTTTTCATGTTATATTTTTTATGACGTAGCAATTAACTAACAACTATAAATCTGTATAGACAATCCCAAAAGAGTTTTAATTTATTTCTCGATTATGAAAATATGTATTTAATCAATTGGCAATACTTTTACTAGAGCCTGCTTTATTTTTAATTGAACTGATTGTTATCATTTTTTTTTTCAAGAAATAGATTATTTCCGAAAATACGATTAACTTATTTCATATAATTTTTGAAATTTTAAAATGTACTTAGCTTGGTGTATTACAAAAATCTGCGGAAAAAAAGCGGGAAATGAATTTTCATTGAAAAATTTTATGTTTTTGCTGCAGTAATATTCATAATCAATCTCTCTAAATTCTTTCTTTTTTTCAGTCAGTCAGAAATATATTATAAACGTCATATTCGTGACTTTCTGGAAATGTTATCATAGATTTCCTTATATGTTCCTTAACTTTTATCCATACATTACTGTTTTCTGCAAAGATCATCCATCTTGTACAACCCCTTTGGGAAAAATATTACCTTCTAAAAACTGAACTTTTCTGTCGTTGATATCTCTTGGGATTATTTCTCGATCTCGGCTTTGATTTCGGAAAGTAAATCATGTTTTTACTGCAGTAAAAAGTTGTTATGAGCAAGGAAGAGGAAAGGATAATCCCTAAAAATATGATTTTGTTTTGCAGTTTCAATGAACTCTCCTTTAAGGGATAAAAATGTTCTTCGAATTTAAGTAAACCTTCAAACTGATATATTTCTTCCAGAATATGATTTTTTGCTTGCTCTATCGATGTGTTTTTGGAATTTTACTTTTCTTTTTTACTAAGATGTCTTCGAACCAAAAAACTTCCTGTTTCACTGCTAATTGTATTTTTAGTAATTACTGGAAATGCGATTCATTTTCTTAGATGTGCTTAATGAAATTTTAACAATTAAATTCCTTTAAAATATTTAAAAAGTGATGATTGATATATATATATATATATATATATATATATATATAGAATAAAGATACTAAGATACTTTGTTTGAAATTTTAGAACAGCTAATTGTAAATAAATTAAATACACTCATGTCCATAAATTAAGGCTAATGAAGTTCAGGCAAAGAAAGAGAAAGAAGCAAAACAAATTTGACTTATTTGTAAAGTCTATTTATTAAACAAAAAGTAAAGAGCAAAAAAGAACCTATTTACAAAAAACAGTATAACATGGTTAGTAGGATGGTTAATACGGAGTATGTCTCCCGGACGATGCAATACAGGCCTGACAACGCCTAGGCATGCTGAGTATCAAATGATCAATCTGATCTTGGGGAATATTACACCACTCATCAAGCAATGCACTCCAAAGTTCTGGTAGACAGATGGGAGGGGGTTGACGGGCTGCAATTCGTCGGCTAAGCATATCCCATACATGCTCTATTGGATTCAAGTCCGGTGAGTATGCTGGCCAATGCATACGGGTGATATCCTCCGATTGAAGGCATTCGTCTACAATGTTTGCACGGTGAGGACGGGCGTTGTCATCCATAAACACAAATTCAGCACCCATGGCGCCCCGAAACAAACGTACATGTTGTTCCAGAATGACATCCCGATAGATGTGGCCTGTCATCGTTACACTCTGAACAAGCAGGTCAGTTCTGGAACCAAGAATAATTCCTCCCCAAACGAGCCATCCTGCACCACCGTAACGGTGTCTTTCAATTGCGTTCTCTTGGTGGTAACGGGTACCTGGCGCTCTCCAGATGAATGTCCGGCGAGAATCAGACTCCAAACTAAACCTGGACTCGTCGGAAAACATCACACAAGACCACTGTTGCAGTGTCCACAATGCATGCTCTCTACTCCAGGTTAATCGCAGGCGGCAGTGAGTTGCGGTAAATGGAACACATCTGACAGGCCTACGAGCATATAGACCAATGTGCCCTAGCGTCTGTACACGGTCTGCCTTGAAACTGTCGTACCGGTAGCTGAAGAGAGCTGACGAGACAGGTCTGATGCTGTACTCCGTCTGTTTCTTTTGGCAGTAAATGCCAAATATCGGTCCTCATTCGGCGTTGTAACTCGGGGGCGACCTGTGCTGTAACGTCTACTCACATTACCATCATCTTGGAATCGTTGCCAAAGCCTGGAGATGACACTCTGGGCGATTCCAAGTTCCTCGGACACTTCCAGCTGGGTACGTCCACATTCCAGTCGTCCGATAATTCTGCCACGTAAAACATCATCCAAATGCCTCCTTTGTGCCATAACTATGCGGTTTTTGCACTGAAAGGCTTTCACAGCGCTTGTGAACAATTTTACTTCTTTGCCACCATTCCTTATATACCCCTCTCTTACACTCTCGTCATTGTGACGTACCATCCACGCCATCTGGTGGTTTCCTGTAATTTGCATATTCTTCTTCAAGATGTGTGTGATCATTCCACAGGTGAAATTTTTATTTTAGAGATCAATTTCTGTGTGATTCTGAATTATCCTTAATTTATGGACATGAGTGTATGTTACCCAATAACTGTAGCCAATTTCAACTTTAAAGAAGTTTCCAAACACAAGTAAATCTTCCAAGTCGTGCTTCCCCCCCCCCCTCAAAATGTGATTCTTTTTTTTACCACATCCAGACTTTGACCCGAAATTTGACCCGAAAAATGAAGTAAAATTTTTACAGACCTTTAAAGGTCCTTTATTAATTTAATAAAATTTGTTTGGTTAAGGAAGTTTGGTTTGGTAACTTCGTTCTTTTGATTTACCAAAAGTTTAATTCAATCAAATCGATTAACAAAATGCTTTTTTGAATTAACAAAGCATTTTGTTGGATCTAAAATCAATCATATTAATCAAAATACTCAGCAATCGATCTACGCATGCATAAGTGGGCAGTACAAGGCAGATACACAATTTGATTACTCGACAAGAAGAGTTAGTAACGTCTGTTAATAATACGTTTAACTGTGTGTGATATCAGCTGTAAGACTTTATTAATCAACTGATAAATTTATCAGTTTTTCAAAAATTTCAGAGATAATCTAATTAGTTTAAAGTTTTTTTTACTGTTTATATATGTATCTATTCATACAGTTCAAAGTAACTCAAGGTCATTTTTTTTTGTTTTGTTCACCAAGCAAACCTAGTTAAGCAACCACAGTCAGTTTTATGATAAAATAAAACAGATATGTATCTTTCCTCTAAGTTTTTTTATAACAAGAATTTGATTACTCGACAAGAAAAGTTAGTAACTAACTACTGTTAGTACTACTAACTGGACAAATAGTAATTGACTATTATTTGACTTAATAATAGTCAATTTTCAGTTTAATATAATGTTTTAACGCCAGCTTCTATATGTTTTATTCGTGTTTTGATTATCTCGAGATGTCCGTTGATATATCGGTATTACATAATGCTCATTCTCATGCTTCTCCCTACATTTCATCCCCGTGTACTTAGTACTCGTCTTATCATAATGAAAAATGTGCAATAATTTTCATGTTTCCATTTTTTTCGTAATTTGCTCTCATTTTAATCAGCATTAAATCTGAAATTATGCACCGGAAAAATTTATAAATATTAAGTATGTCCACTTGTGTAATATAAACGAGAAAATTCCCTTAAGAAAAATAACATTACGAAATAAGTTTGCCAAACGCAGTTTTTTTTTAATTAAAATACAACCTTGATCATTATAAAGTCAAATAAACTAGATCTAATTATAATGAAAAGTTTGAGTAAATATACATTTTTATTTTATTTTATCTCGAACAAAAATTCTGATTGCCTTAAGTTTGTCTTAAAAGTAAAAAAAGAAAAAATTATCATTGAATTTATTTAAAATAACTTTGTAGGGATGTAAAAACTCTAAAACAAAAATGTGCGTTCTTATGAAAACGCGAATTAATTAGACTTACTTCTGAAACTCTAAACTAGCTGTTGTTCAGGTCAACAAAATAAGATAGTAAAATCAACAAAATAATTTTGTCAAATGAACATGAGCACACAGTTAACGAAAACATTTTGTTAAATGGCCAAATAATTTGGTTGGTTTTTACCAAATAAAACAAATAAATAAATACTTTGGCTAAAAAAAAATTGTTTATATTAAGAGTTTGGCAAGACTCTAACGAATGTTTTATTGAAATAACCGAATAATCTTTTATTACTTAAAAAAATAAAATTCACTGATGCTATCTCAACCTGCTAATTTTGTTGATTCAACGAAATTTGTGTAGATCCAGTGAACCATTTTTTTCAGTGTGTATTAAAAACGTTGCATAATATCATCGTATATATTATTTCTCAAAGGTGTTTTTTTCTGGCACGGCAAGATCTCATTAAATACTTGACCAAAAAAAAAATAAAAATAATACCCAGTTAAAGCTTATAGTTTCTACTTTTGACGAAAAATATGCAAATATTCGGAAAAAATCTTTTTCTTAATAAAAAAAAAACAAATCATATATATTATTTCCCAAAGGTGTTTTTTTTTTTTTTTTTTTTTTTTTTGACGCGGCTAGATCTCATTAAATACGTGACCAAAAAAATGTAACAGATTCCATGGTTCCAGGTTGTCATGGAGTCAGATGAATTGAATATACTTTATTTAAAAATGAGGGGCAACGACAGATAAAGAGGTAAGAAAAATAGAACAGGTAGGAGTTGTTATTATGTTTTTTTGTATAGATTGGATGGATGATTGAAGGTAACTAGAAGTACAGGTGTTTTGTAAATAGTTTGTAAAATAAATATTTAAATGAGGTTAAAAGAACTTCTTATTTTGTCTTTTCAATCGATCCATCTCATTTTGATAATTCAGTGAGTTGTATTCATCAGTCGCCGGCAGAATATTTTGTTCTATGCCATTTTCTCAAAGGTTTGGCGACATTTTTCTGGTGCCGCCAGGTGGGCGGCTTGAATTGAAAAGGGTGCGGCTAGATCTTATTAAATAAATTTATTTAATGAGAGGAATGGCTAGATCTCAGTAAAAAAATTTATTTTAACTTTTATTTTATAAGACCTCTTTAAAAACAATATTAGCAGTTTACAGTTTGCACCACTGATCTCTATATCGAAGTTGGCGCCTCTTACATTTAAAGTTGAATATATCGGTAGTATTAAGGCTATTCAAACACCATCTTCTGTACATTTTTGCATTTCATAGAGAATGAAAAACAGCGTATTTTATTTTTTTATTTTTTTTCGATCACGCATTTAATGAGATCTAGCCGCGCCCGTTTCAATTCCTATACCGTTCAATTTCTGCTAAAATAAATGTCTACTTTCAGAATGATTTCCAATCAAACATCTAACTAACCCGTGAAAATATTTAACAGAATATTACGTACTTATAGACACATTTATTTATTTTCACACTATAATATTTACAGTTGTAGTATTAAATACGATATTATGCGAAATTTTCGCACGGGTCAGCCAGTATATACTTAGTTTAGCTGCATCACGCAGTGATGAAATTACAGCTGAAGCATCAAATTTACACTTCACAAAGAAGGTATATTTAAAAGTCAATTCACGAAAGGGAGAAGCAGACATCTGAGAGAAATATAGGGTGGTTATAGTTGAACTGCCCCTACAAACAGCATTCTGCAGCTCTAACCGGTGAGCAGATTGCTACCAAATTTGGCATATGGATTGTACACGAAATGTGCTCAAAGGAAATTTTTCAGAAAAAAATGTCCACTAGATGGCACTTTGCATGGTGAACTCAGCTGAAATATTAGCCAAATTAGTGAATAAATGCCCCAAAACTATTGAATAGATGTTAAAATTGTTTGTATATACCGAATTAGCCATTTCCATCATTAAATTCACCGCTTTTCATGCAAAACAGCTCCGAGTGGACATTTTTTGAACTAATTTTGTTTGTTAAATTCCTTGAGTGCATATCATGTATAGCCAATATACCAATTTTGGTTACAATCCGTTCGACCGTTTTAACTCTAGAGCACTGTTCATAGGGAAAGTTTAATTATAACCATCATGTACTTTAAGAATTGCATTGTCATATTTAATTACAAAGTTGTTTGAAATTTTGATTAAATAGACTCTCCTTGTGTTAGTATTAGAATGAATATTCTTCCACTCCGCATTTAGTTCATGAAATTTCTCAATAAAATCTTCATTTTGGTTCTTTCAGAAAATACTGGTTCACTATATTTTATTATTACCATTATTTCACTAAGATCTCAAGTACGAGACCAAAATTCCTATTATTTTGGACTACGGATATTGATAAAATGCTCACTTTTTAACTTTCGGTATTTGTTGCTTTCGTGCTAGACTTTAAACAGCTGCTTTATTTCTTTTACTATTTCTGTTTGAACATTATTGACGCTAACTTTTACCAACAGCTTTAATTTGTTGTAAAAAGGTTTAAATTTTTTCTCAATATGTTGAACTTCATTTGATTTCCCACCCTGACTAATACAGACAACAGTCGGAGCTCTGTTTCTTCCTACTTTTCTCTAGTGAAGCAGATTCAACGGATAAAGTCAGCCGCTGTTCTAAGTGGGGCGAGCTCAATTTCAATCATCCGGAATATTTGGAACAGTTCCACATAGTTTTTTTTAATCTTTTCCTTTTGCCCTACCGAAATAATTTAAAAATTGAATTTGTCTGCTTTATGTGAAACCAACTTTTGAATTGTTGAATTCCGACAGTTTGAGCTTCAACGTTCCTGATAAACTTCAAGAAGATATTAAATTAGTTCCTGCAATAGCACTTTGAGAAAAAAAATATATGGAATTCCAACAAAGGTGAAAATCAATTCGTAGAATTTACTCGGATACTGTAGTTGAAACAGAAAATCCATCAATCATGCGTTCCCATCTCTCTTTATTGAAAGGAATGAATAAAATTGTGGAAACAAAGAAAATCTGGAAAAAAAAATAAACTGGGTCCCCTTTCGAAGAAAATGAATAAACGTCCATCTTCCGTCATATTACGACGAAATTTTATTTTGACATTTCCAGCAACATATTTGATATCAAAAAAGAACATTTATATCCTGCACAAGAACGACTTTTAAGGCATTGTAACGGAATATGTCTTATATAAATTACTGTCTTACAGATGATGTAAAGATCAATAATGGAATTCCAAATTTCCCGCAAGAATATTTTCCGAGTTGTCGAAAGCCGCCTAGAGTTCCTCCAAATGCATTACCTTCGTTGTAGTTACATAATCGGGAACACATATAAATGTCCTTTACTTCAATTCAAGCCAGTGAAAATAGCGGAGTTGTCTGATTCGTAAGCTCGCTGGGGCCATGCATTCACAACAAATTGCAAAACTTGCATGCCAATTGATCTCCAGATACGCAATCATTGATGTGGGGTGGGTAAATACACACTGGGTAGGTAAATATTTTTTGGGTATTTACCCAAGGCCTGGGTACAATTGCTTCCCTAATTCTCTTGTTAATAATAATAATGATATAAACTCTATCAAACAAACTTATTCCATTTTAGCATGTACGAATACTCGATTACAAAAACCAGATATTAAAAATATTTTTCGCTGATGTTGCTATCTGTTATCTCTAAATAAATAATATTCTTGAACTTTTTAAAGGCAAATTTCAAGAAAATAATAAAATTCGAATGTTTGCTTTCAGAATGTGTCTAGGAGGTTTGAATACATTAAAACTACTTTGAATGAAATAATTCTCATTATTTAATATTTTTTTAATAGAAGTTTTTCAGCAAAAATACTTTTGTTGCTGCATATATTTATTTTATTTTATTTATTTATTTATTTACTTTTCTTATTTATATTGAAGGAAATTTTTTAAGCATAAATCTTTAATTTACTATCAAGAAAATTTTTTATTATTCTTCATTGTACGACTGATATAATATTGATAATTTGTCGAAAAGTCATTAGTGGAAATTAAAATATTAATAGAATTTTGCATATAGGATAGAGGTGGACACAGAAGAACACTTCGCTTTTTTGGCAATAATTTTTTCAGAACTTATCCTTATTTTATTCTGCGAAAAAAAATAATTTTCAAAGGGTAATCAAGTCGTCCCAGTGTGCCTCATTGCGGGGCACAGTGGGACAATGAATAAGCAGCATAAAAAATCAGCTATATTATGACAATATATTATTATTATTGTTAAATTCAGAGAATGTACTTTTTTAAACATCTGCAAGGAAAGCTTGTTGAATCACACATGTCAACGATACCAATATACTAGTAATAATTAACTTTCTGTACTTTCTATGCCTATTTTACTTCAAAAATTTACCGTACAGTGCCACTTTCTCCCTTGGTGGCAGAAGAACGTGGCATCCGAACTAATTTTCTCTTTTCTTTTTTAATCAAACACCCATGGTCTAAATAGTATTTACTGCAAATTTTGTTGAGTTTGACCCAACAGTTTTCTCAAACTCGGGCTTTAAAGACCTCTTCTTTAATTATGGCCACCCTGCATTAGGAGGACCTGAAAGTAATGTTTTTTTTAACATATAATTCAAATAATTTTTCAACAAGTTTTAAATTACAAAAAAACTGGGGCTAAACATATAATATTCATATTTGTTACATTTTAAAGCAAAAATTTATCGATAACATACATATTTTCTTAAAGAAAGATAGCTTCTCTCCCCTCCATTTTTTTGCACGTCTACCCTCCTTGGAGGATGAATTTTAAAATGTCATGAAATTGATTTTTAGGTACTTTTGGGCATTGTATTTCGCAGTAACAATATTAGAGACATCTCTTCTTCTCTTAAAGATCATGTGGGATACGTTAAAAGAACGTTGTTGCCCCCCCCTCCTCTATAGGTTACGAATTTTGGAAAATTCTGTCTAATCCACCATCTGTATTTAAAAATTCAAATACATGCCAAATTATCGTATTATTAGTTTCAGTAGTTTCGGCTAGGCGAAATATTGACATACAAAAAGAGACATTACTTTCCTGTCTCCCTAACAGAATTTTTTCAATAATCGTTTGAAAAATAAGTAAAACATTTTTGGAAAATTATAAATTCAATAATAATTTCAACAATGCTGTTTTCCCTAATTGTTAATCTCTTAAGGCATCCGTACAACTGCGGAGACTTTTTTTTTGAAAATTTAATAATTTTACACTTAAAACTATATTTTATCATTAAATGTAAGAAAAAAATGAGATAATCATTTAAAACAAAGTTATCAAATATCTGAAAAAAATTGGGGCAAGAAAAGACAAAAAAAAAAAAAAAAAAAAAAAATTCAAAATTTTTGCATTTCCGCAAAACACCATAACTCGAAAAATTACTTACACATTCAAAATCTGTAAAATGCATAAGATAAATGATAATATAATCTAGGGAATAGACTATTATCAAGAAGTTTGTCCTGCTACATGAAAAGCTGAAACAGTAAATCTGTATGAATATGGTAAGAAATGCGAAAACAGCCAAGAACTTTAAATACAAACAGCCATAAATTGAAATATTATTAGTTTATGTTAATGAGCATAGTCTATTCCCTTTAATAATATATAAACAACATGCGAACAAAAATTCATCCCATTCAATGCATTGGTTTTTAAATTATGATGTTTTGCGATAAATAAATCGTCAAAAAACTTCATTTTGAGAAAACGCTAAAAACAACTTTCATATACACTTTATTTAGCTTAGAGCTACTCATTTTCAAACTGCTATATCTCTGCTTATACTTGAGATACAATAAAAATTCAAGTGGTTTTAGAAAGATAAAAGATCAAATTTTATTATTTCATCAAAATTGAAAAATCGATTTTTTGAACGAAAATTACGTTTCTGAGGTGTACGGATACCTTAAGCTGGAACTCAATATCTGAAATTGAATTAATTCCGAAAACTGTCGCCAATGCGAAGCAAGCATGACGCCATGAACCTGCTAAAGGAATCAACCAGTCGGCAAGCTCAGTTATTTTTTCTGGTCTGTATTGAAGTAAAGGTCTGCTATATGCACCCGGGACTTCTGCAGAAGTGACAATTCTTCCTGGAATTCCTGGAAGAGAATCGACAAGTGTCTGCTTCCAAATGAGATGTCAGAAGATGTGCGGAAGATTTTCCAAGTACACCTCTCGAAAAAACCGTTCATCGAAGGCAAACTCGAGATAAATCCTTTTGAAAGACAGTTCTTGGAATGCGAAGAGAGCTTTTCATCGAATTGCACAGTATACCGTTTTCGAAAACATCTGCGGAAAATATATAGCATGTTTTACGTTTTGAAATTTCAGTCACATACTGAGGATTTAAAAAAATTAAATCTTTTAAAATGCAATTTACAGCCTGTTATTATTTATCTGCACTTCTATTTGAAAAATGTGTATTTCTGTACGATAATGAAATTAAATATCAAAATTCACAACTTTAAGTATTGGGTGAAAATCGTCGTTTATAATACAATGGGAAAAGTATGTGTACGTTGGAAACAGGTATAAACTCATACAGCACGCAAAGGTTCTCTGAACGTCTATTAGCGTTCAGACAACCTGTGAAATAGACGTTCAGAGAACCTATGCGTGCTGAATGGGAAATTATCGGGTTTTTTTTTTTGTTGTTGTTGTTTATGTAACTCCACCTTTGGCAGTTTCTAACTCCAAAGAACAAAGCTGGCAGGTTATTTTGTTTCAATAAATAATATAAGAATAGGAAATATTAGAATAATCGTCATGTCCAAACCATTTGGGGTCGATCGAAAGAAACGCAAAAATTAAGTTTCTTAGATTGCAATTCCGACAAAAATGTCTGATATTCAAAGAGAAGAATTGAATAGTAAAAAACATCCGATAGAAAGCCAGACATGACTTTACATCTGAAGAACACAGTTCACACAGGCCTGTTGCACGAATTGATAAAAAGAGTTCTAATTGTATCTATTCACAAAACGAGACAAATCACTTCGTTATCTAAAGTAAATTTAATATCTATTTGAAAAGTAGTAAAAAACACTACTGGTTTTGCATAATCGGTAAAAATTTGCTAGAAAAGTGTAATGTTGTCAATACAATTTACTATTGAAATGATTTTATTAAAATATATCTTTAACTATATGAATTTATCTTTCTCCTTTTATAGTTCAACGTTTTACTAGCATTCTGTTTACTAGAATAAATTTTCTGAACCATTTATTTAACTTCTTGCGTTATAATGTTCTTCCTATTGCGCTGCATAACCTTATCTATGTTCACAACATAAAATATTTAATTACATTTTTAAAAATTGATCAGATCTGCATACTTTTCGAATTTCACATGGGTACAGCTGCGGATTACAAAGAAAAACTCAATGTATCATTATCTCAATTAATGGCTGCCATAATAAATTTGCACTGTAACTTTGAAATTGAAAATGTAACTGCGAATTATTTTTAAGTGCAAATATTATGGCCAAATCTACCCGCTGTAAATTTCTAAATTAAAATTAAATATGTTGATAAATTTGAAAGAGAACTGATTTTTAATTTTTATTTTAAAAATGTCATTTATAAGTATTCACTGTCATGTCACACACAAAAGAGTCAAGAAAGAATTAATTTCCTTTTACTGAGAGTATACGTTCTTTATTGAAAAATTAAATAGTGCACTTTGTGGTTTACGTTAAGACGTTAAATGATTTATGAATCTTCTCTTAATTTAAAAGCTTCCAGTGACTATTACCACCAATTCGCCAATTACACACTTAATTGCGTAAGTGTGCTGCATATGATTTATTTGTGTGTCAAATAGTCATTCATAACAACAACAATTCGCTGTAAAAATCTTTCATAAAGTTTAAAGCAGCGCTGAAATACTGGAAGGCAATGTAGGTAACTCACTGCTTCGTGTCAAATTTGTTGTGACGCAGCTTGCTCTTGACGTTTCTCTTGACATCTTTATACAGTCTCATTATCTTTTAGAGAATGGCGTTACAGAATGTCAGTTTTATATGTACTCAATAAATAAAAGATGTGAAAGCTGTGAAACACTTATATTATCATTTTAAACTGTATTTTAACGTTTAAATACATGATGTAGCCACTTGATAACGTTTTTCATTTTGCTGCGTTGATTGTTTTTGAACCTATTGACCGTTTTAAAAATTAATTCAATAAATATTTTACCGGAGCATTTTCAGAAATACTTTTAACTCGTTTAGAGAGAGGTGGGATATTGCTGTTTCTATAAGTATAATAAAATTACCTTTTTAAAACAGAGCATTTCAAAGAAGGAGGGAGAGGAGATGCTAAGTTTTTGTTAGGCTGGGGATAAATGTTCAATGCAATGGCTCGAGGTACGATTGAAAAGTTTAAGAATGGAAATAAGGGTCATTCCACGTCAGATCAAACAGCGCAGTTCACCACACCAACTCGGATTTTTCTCAAATTTCATATAGATGATTTATGCGCTAAGATATCAACAAATCTCAATTTTGAAGGTTCTACGATAATTAATTACCGAGAAATTAATTATGCAATTTTTTAAGTTTTCTGCAAGATGCGCCAACTTTTTTCTCAATTCCTTAAATAACTCCTTGCCTGTAAAAGTTACTGAAGTGAAAATTTGTTTCTAGGAGAAACTTTTTACGCTGATTCCAAAAATGTTATCGAAATTTGCGTATCTTCTATAGTTTATGCATG
This sequence comes from Cheiracanthium punctorium, assembly GCA_038373885.1. NCBI lineage: Eukaryota > Metazoa > Arthropoda > Arachnida > Araneae > Cheiracanthiidae > Cheiracanthium > Cheiracanthium punctorium. The sequence goes on from JAWZYV010016635.1 coordinate 917,698, forward strand.
AGCACTGCATTTGCTAAAAAACATCATGAATTTTCTTCGGCATGTCTGATCATAGACACATGTTTTAAATTTTTATATGTTGTTAAGATGGAATAACCCTACATTCCAAAAAAATTTCATCTTGGCTTTCTGCTCAGGAGCAAAGGAAAAAAATTGTATGTATGTGCCTATATATAAGGATTTTCATCTGCAACATTTATACTGCAGATGAGAAAATTCAGAAGCGTCAGTCAATTTTCCTATGTCTTTTAAATTGATATCAGAGGTTTAACTACTACTCCAGGCATTTGCAAAAATTAGAAAATATATCAAAGTGCTTGCATCGGAAAACGTAAAACAAACAAACAACAAAACATGTATGTAAAACAATGTTAAATTAAAAAGAATTCTAAAGTTAGAATTTAGAATTATTTTTAATTTAACACTGTTGTTTTTGGCAGTCATCCATCAGCCAATAAATGTTTGGAATTCTGTATGATATTGAACTCAAAAGAAAGAACAATGTTCAACAGAGCATATATATGTATATATTATATTAGGTCTACCGGAAAGTTTTATCTGTTTTCCGTATGTCAATATTTTGCCTAGCTAAAACTACTGAAGCTAATAACACGAAATTTAGCACGAGTGGGATTTTATAGCGTGGGTTCTAGATTAGAGTGTATTTTCCAAAATTCGTAATTTATGGAGGATAAAGCCCAAAATTTTGTTTTCACATATTCTGTGGGATCTCAAAGAAGAAAAGAGATACCGATAAAATTCTTGCTGTAAAATACACAACAATCAAGAATGCCTAAAAATCGATTTTAGAACATTTCGATTATAATCCTCCTAGGAGGGCAGACGTAAAAGTTTGCCGTGAATAACTGGTTACATGACATTTAATCTGCAATATATCACCAAATGTGCAATTTGACAAAGTGCCTGGCATTCTTATTGTGGTGAAGTGAAACAGCAGTAAAATATAATTTTGAGACGGTTCCCATGGGAAGACCACACAAGTGGACCGTAAATTAGAAGAGGCGCCAGGCAATGGACAGTCTGGACACTATAGCACAATGAACTGTCAACGTTAAAATATTTATGGCCGAAAATATTTATGGCCGAAAATGATATGCAAATTTGGCGGGGTATATTCCCGAATGATCCACCTACATGTCTGGGATTCGACGAGAGGATGCATTAATTCCCCGATACGAACAAATCAGAAACTCCAGCCAATGATGTAAGAGGGGGTAAGAAAAGAGGAAACAACCCCGTGGGAGAAGAGAAAAGAGATGACAGAACGAGTGTGCTAGAGAAAAGAAGCAGAGCAGAGTTTGAAAAAGGTGTGAACGGACTTAAAAAATCAGTGTGTGCTTCGAATCAATATGATCAAGTTGTGTTCAAAAGAAACATGGAATCAGAGGCCAGATGATGGCTTAAGAGAAAGACAGCGGTTCCAAGAGGGCACGCGTCGATCGTGTCTTGTGTAAAGACGGCTACCTCATCAGAATGGTGAATATTCCCAGTAATCTATTTATTATTTGCGTCTCAAAACTTTTGTGGATACCCCTTATCCTCCAAAACCACATCTCCCCCAGACATGTTTAAGTTTAAAATTATGTCAATAGCGTCTGTTAATTAATATTAATGGAATGACTAAGAATAAATGGTATTTAGTTGCAATTCATAGAGTCTTTAGTTTTTTAGTGTTTTGGTGTATATCAATCATTTTTCAATTTTTTCAGCGTAATACTAGGAGTACTTGCCAGGCAGGTTATGCGCGGCATAATACCACTATACGATCATCTTCGGCTTTAGTTTTCCTCAAATTTTAACCAATGCCAAACCAAACCACCACACTTATGCTACTTGTTGTAACAATAAAAATTTAATACAGTATACAGTAAAACCTATTTCAAATTGCTGTATCCATCCACAAAACTAGCCGAAGCACAATGTTGTTGGCATTCTGTTAAAGGTAAAAAAGTACTGTAACTTACAGGAATTCTTTCAATAAACTTTGTTCCTTCTATTGACTTGAATGTCATACAGAATTCCAAAGATTTATTGGCTGATGGATGAGTGCCAAAAACAATAAGGTTAAATTAAAAGTAATTCAAAATTTTAACTTTAGAATTCTTTTTAATTTAACACTGTATGTGACATGCATTTTTTGTTGTTTGTTTGTTTTGCGTTTTCCGATGCAAGCACTTTTACGTATTTTCTAGTTTTGCAAATATCCGGAGTAGTAGTTAAATTTCTGATATCAATTTAAAAGACATAATAAAATTGACTAACGCTTCTAAATTTTTCATGTTCAGTATAAATGTTGCATATGAAACTCCTCATATATAGGCACATACATACATTTTTTTTTCTCTGCTCCTGAGCAGAAAGCCAAGATGAAATTTTTTTGGAATGTAGGGTTATTCCATCTTAACAACATATAAAAATTTAAAACATGTGTCTGTGATCAGACATGCCGAAAAAAATTCATGTTTTTTAGCAAATGCAGTGCTCATGCATAAACTATAGAAGATACGCAAATTTCGATAACACTTTTGGAATCAGTGTAAAAAGTTACTCCTAGAAACAAATTTTCACTTCAGTAACGTTTACAGGCAAGGATTTATTTAAGGAATTGAGAAAATAGTTGGCGCATCTTGCAGAAAACTTAAAAATTTGCATAATTAATTTCTCGGTAATTAATTATCGTAGAACCTTCAAAATTGAGATTTGTTGATATCTTCGCGCATAAATCCTCTATATAAAATTTGAGGAAAATCTAAGTTGGTGTGGTGAACTTTTTCCAGTTTTGAGTTTGATTTGACGTGGAATGACCCATAAATGAATTATTGTTTATAACGCATTTATTCAAAAAGCCCTCGTTATCTGAACGTAAAGATTCTGGGACATTCAGAAATTCAGACATTCGTATTTGAAACTTTGTACTCTTTTATAAATTTCGACGATGTGAGGTGGAGCATTTATAAAGATGCAGCGTTTCTGTGAATTTTCTTTCTTACAAATGGTGTTTTTTTTGGTGCGGCATTAACGCTGGTGCTTCTTTTCTATCTGAAATAACATAGTTACTCTGTTAGAAAAGCCTGCAATGTGAAAGCCCATAGAACTTGCTTATGCAGAAATTTGAAACCTTTTGAAATAGGCACATGGTGAGGCTATTTGCGTATTTTCACAGTTTATGAAAAATTGTAATTAGCACGAAATATTATAATAACACCTCAAACCCCTCATATTCGCACCCAGCACACTTTTTTGTTTGAAAATATGAAAGGCATCTAACAACAACAACAAAAAAAAAAAGCAAAGGCAGTTAAGGTAGGCAGAACCGAAAATACGTTACAATTTGTTGTGGAATGCTCCAAAGTATCCGCTCATTAATATTAGTTTTTCTCGCTTCTTTGATATTTACACATAGATAAGTTACAAATGAAGAGATTCTTAATTTAGTAACATAATAACACTTTTAATATGGAAGATATTATTATTCTTATATTATCTAAGAATTATTAAACAAGCTCATGCTATAGATTCCTTTATGCACATGTGTAAAAAATTTCCACAATTGTAAGTACTACTTTTTTTATTCAAATATATTTTAACAGAGATGAGCGTATTTAGTTGAAACATTGGAAATTTAGAAAATTCAAGTCTGTATCCAATGCCTTCGCGTTTCAGTTTTAACTTTTCTAAAGTTTGTTTTCAAAGTAAGCTATAAGTGTCATTAAACAAATTTTATTACTCTCCAACTTATAAATTACATATATTTGTCTACGTGAAAAGTTAGTAAAATTTATTCAGATTCACACTATTATAACCTAGTTTAATACTATATAGTCTATGCCCGAGCGTCACTCGGGGTCAACTTTTAACTCTCAGTATATAGTAAAGTACCTACTATATACGCGATTGCCGTTTTTTCAAACACTATCTACAAACCTTATATATATATATATATATATATATATATATACATATATATATATATATATATATATATATATATATATATATATATATATATATATATATATATATATTATATATATATATATATATATATATATATATATATATATAATATATATATATATAAGGTTTGTAGATATATATATATATATAAGGTTTGTAGATGTATATATATATATACATATACTGTAGGGTGTCTCAAAAAGGTGGTAACGTGCTTTAATTCTTTATCTATTAGAGGTAAGTGGGGAATGTGAATTGAAAAAATGTTCAAAATAAGGTCGAAAATAAGACTCCGTTAAGAAAAATTTCCTTCGTTAATTTTTAAAAGTCGAATATTTTAAATTTGCACTTGATCCCCGTACAAAATAATTCTAAATTAGGGAACCGTGCCCCATAGATGAATGTACATGAATTTGAATGTGAACGTGTAATGCTAGAGTGCAAGAAATGATTTTCTTTCGTAATCTCTGCACGATCTCTGAAACGCGCTCATCCGACATGCTTTTTATCCATTTTAGAGCCATTGAAAGATGGTTTAAGTCAAAATATATTTATTTTCATATATCTGAAACGTTTTATGATATAACTCTCAAGTTTTGTATATCACCTCATTAGTGTATTGGTCACATTTTATTAACCGGGATTCCTTTTTTACGTTGGTTGTATACAAATTAAAAATGTGTAGCAATTTAAGAATTAACAAGAGGAAAAGTTTCTTAGTATAGTCTTTTTTCTTACTTATATTGAGCATAGTCCCTTATGTCTAATGTATAATTACAGCGTGTTACCACCTTTTTAGGACACCCTGTATAAATGGAAGCACCAGAATTAAGTACATGACAATGTATAGAATGAGTTACTTCTTAAGCATTCGGTCGCCACATTTGTTGTTTTACCAAATTTTACTAAATAATTTTTATTTAAAATTAAAACCATCCAGGTGGTAATACAACACTTGGTTAAGGTTTTATTTAGTAAGTCTTTAAATTTTTATGTTAAAAATTGTGTTTTCTTATATGTTTGGAACTTTATTTTTACTTTAAAACATGTTTTTTGTAATAATTTCTTATTAAATATTAATTCTTAGTATATTTAAATAGCTCCTTCATTATGAATAACAAGAATTTGAAGTTTATAATTTTTTAAAAAATATTAAAATATATATCTTACAAGTGTTTTTTGAAAATCATTATCAAAAATCAACAGACCAGGAAGTGTTTAAAAAAATTAGACACGACCTGGTGTTTATTTTACTGTCGATTACATAATAAAATGCGTTCGTACCAAGCAGTGAACCAGAATTTATAAAATTTAACACCCTGATGTATCTAAGCGCTTTAAAAATTAAATAAAACATAATAAATTTTAAACGCAAAAACCTAACCTTCAATATTTTCTCCTAGTTTTTCTTGCGTTTTTTCTTTTATTTTTAAGGTAATGGGAGATCAGATTAGATGGTAATACCTCGTGTGCTTTTAGAGAGAAAATGATTTCTTAACGGGCCATCTAATGATCACATTTAAAAAGATTTCAGCTTTTGTTTCTATCATCATGGAACTACATTTCGTGCAATGTATAGCATTTTTTTCCTCGCCTTTTACACTTTTTTTTCGACCAAGCAAATGACTATTTTTTTACTCCCATCTTCATTTTAAACATTTTATCTAAAGCATCTATTTCCTATTACCAAAAGACGATTAACGCAAAGCTTTTAAAAAACGATTAAAAAAGATTTATCTAAGCTGCCTTTATAAAATAAAACACGTCAAAAAATTTGAACACATACCGTTTTCAAAGAATTTTACGAAGTCCATTCTTTGAGTTCGTTTTACTATGAAATTATCGCGTGGGTGAAATAGCAGAAGAGATTGTGTATGTAGTTTTTGAAAGTGCATTAATTCCTAAACTCAGTGTAAGGATTATACAGAAAAATTTCCCAAATCAGGAGTCGCTGGTACTTTACCGATTCAGGATTCTTACTGTAAGATGAAATATAAAAATTTGCAATAATCAGGTAATTTTTTCAAAAATGGGCCTACCTTTCTTGAAGAGAAAATAAAAAGATAAATTAAAAAATGTTGAGGAATAATACGCAGATAGAAAGATGCCTTTTTTGTGCATATCTAATAGTTTAAAAAATATTTTTTTGGCTGAATACCGATTTATTACTATTATTGTTATTTTAAGGGCCAATTTTTTCCGGACTAGAAATTAAGACTTTTAGAAGTCCGAATTTGAGAAATTCTATTGTAATATTAGAATGATGCTACCAATCAACAGTATGCAACAAAATGGGGCTTTTTTTTTTATTTTACGCTGTGTTGTTTAAATTGCATATTCTGCAATTGCTCTCTTCTTTGCCGCAATATTAAATTTAATGATAAATTGGCTAAATGTTATGTGCGTCTGCTTTGTAATTTTACTTTTTTTTTCTTTCTTAGTTTTATATAAGCTATTAATTTTACATTGATTCTTCATAGTTTTACACGTTGTTGCTTGCGTGAATACGAACAAGAGAATTTTGTTTCATTCGGCAGCGTTTTACTGCAGTGTCAAGGGTGATGAAGATCACATATTTAACATTAATAGTCATTTTTTCAACTTCTTAAATTTAATATATTTTAAATCAAGCATTTTAACTTTAAATTCTCTTCTCATTTTTAACTACGACGACTTTCAAAATTTTGTATTACGCCTTTTTTCCACATGCTTAATTTCAATTAACTGCTTATCTATCTGAATCTCATGCTTCAATTATTCCTTCACCCTTTGCTCTTTGTGAATAATAAATCCGTTACATTTCTTTGGCTTTCGTAGTTGTTAAGAGAAACCTTTTCCCATGCAGAACATTTGCGCTTAATTAATATGCGTGTATGCTTAACGTGTTTCTACACGCGCACATCACTTTCTTTCATTACCAAATATGGATATGGACTCGCATCTGTTAAAATTTTTATGAACCAATTTTCTATCACACGGGTTTACTGTAATTTGGGTTAGTTTTTATCTTCAAAAATTTGATGCTCAGCGCTTTGTTATGTCGTGCTATTCTGTTGACTAAGAATATTCTGCAGTTTTTCGGCGCCTTTAATAATGAAATTATTATTGGCTCTCGTTTGGGCGTTCTTTTAATATGCCAAGTTTAACTTTCTCGCCAGCCGCCTGATCATTCTTCGATTGATTTGACTTCTAATTAATCAGACCTTCTTTGAACATCATAGTTAACGGTCTCCCAACTACCACCATCCTGTAGCAATTAATCCTTTAAGACTAAAAATAAAGTGTATTCATCTCTACACGGTGTTTATATGTCTGCATCGCACAGTGATTCTTACCTGGTTATTGTGTGACTTTGAAGACGCTCTGCCAGTATACTTCACTTCTAAAAGTAAACCTTCGATAATAATTTAAATCGCCCCAACTAAGTTCAACATCATATCCTCGGACCTCTTGAGCTCATTCAAACGTTAAAAAATCATTACAAAATGGACATTTTTAATTAAAAAATGCATGCTTACTTTAAGTATTCACGTGAATTTTTGAGGATTTTTTAAAGAAAAAAGGAATTAAATATAAACAATCAGAAGGATGAGTGTTTTTACTCACTTTATTTCCACAAAAAATGTTCAATATGACTTCCATCATTTTCCTTACTTTCTATGGCATAACTGTGGCTTAGAAAAATTGGAAATTGTCAAAATTGTCATCCTTTATAAGTAATATATTAGAGCTGAGCATTCACTTTATGACCGTTTTTATTTACGATTTTTGCAACAGATGAGCAACATTAAATGTGAGTGAATTAAATATTATCTGTTGTTTTATAGCAAAATGTTTAACATTCTGAGGTCTTTCTCGGAGTCGACTTGGAGTCGAACTCTCTGCGTTATAAAAGTACTGACGGTACACGTTTTTCGACTTTTCAGATATTATCTAAGTACCTTTTAGTTAAAAAAACATATATAAATGACAGCAAAAAACCAAAATTTAGTGTATAAAAAACTAGATAAAATAAGAGCGTCACTTTTTGAGCGCGTCAATATTTATTTTTAATATCAGATTGTAACGAAAGTTTTCCGCCATATCTGCCTGAAAAACTAACTTCTAACTCATTAGATAACTGTATTTGAACTTTCGGTACCAAACCTGCACAGTGTCACATGATACAACAATAGTAATTAAAGCTGTACTCATAATTTGTTGATATTCTGGAGCTGACTTTTTGCAACACAACTGGAAGTTAATGATGGTTCTAATCCTCTAGAGCTATAGTTCCATTTGAAACACCTTGTACTTAATTATAACTATATTTTTTAGAGATTTCACAACACAGTGTTATAAAGTAAGCCTCTTTCTTTCAAATGTCAAAAATCGTTCGACAAAAATATGAGCAAATACGCCAACGCGAGTTGTGTTCTGACGATATTTGCTGTGGCGGGAAACTTTCGTTACAACCTAATACATTTAAATAGTTTCTTCATTATAAATGCAAACAGTTTGAAATTTTAATTAAAAATATCAGTGTACCTATATATATATATATATATATATATATATATATATATATATATTCCAAATATTTTTTTTAATCACGGAAAATACCAGAAACCTCCAGAACTCAATGCGTTATCTATGTTTCTGATCCAATACATTGGACTGCATCCTTCTCTACTCTCATATTGAAAATGTAGTATTAAAACAGTGTAAACTGGCATTTGCCATCAAAAAGCAAAACCTTGCTTGTTTTAGAATTGTAAATCCCTAAAAGTCCAATGGAAACCTTATATTAAACCCACTTACGCAGAATGTATTACTAAATCTGAAGTAAAGCACAAATAAAAACAGTCTATTTTAAAGAGAAAATGCTTTGCTCAATTATGTTCTTGAAATGGTCAAATTTATTCGTTTTCAACTTGCTTACATTTTGTGCATGAAAAAAAAATCTTTTTTTGTGAAATTTAAATTTTTCAATATGTATGAAAACACTAATTTAAAGATAATTATTCTTAACATAAGACGTTAAGTTACTTTACGAGTGGAATTTGTGGCAGCATGTTCTGCAATGTAATAGTGATACTTGAAATTTATAAATTCAACAAAAATCTTCTTTATAAATTAACGTGTACATTTAGGGTAAAAAATTAATTTGCAATTATTCTCGAAATAATAATTGCATATTTTCATGCGTAACAATATTATTTAAAGGTGAATTCATAAAGCTTAAAATTAAACATATTAATTACGGTGAGAAAATTGAATTTTAAATTTGAAATGTTGTCTGTGCATTTTTTAAATTTCAGATTCAATAATAACTTGTATTCATACTTCTCATAGCTTTCTAAATTAATGTAAATAGAATTTGTTTTCAAAAGTTTTAGTGCAGTGCATTAACGAAGACAGCTAACAGTCAAAAGTTATCCTTAATGTATTTATTTTTGACTTTTTCTTTTAATGTTTTGAAAAAGATTTTGATGAATAATATTTTTTAATTTAATCTATTCAATATCTGTAACATTTTAATAATAACTGTGGTGAGGGTAATCGAAATGAGTTAAAGAATTATACATTTAGGAGATTTTTGGTAAAATTTTAAGTTTTGTGATTCGAAAACAAATGCACTTTTATTCGATTTCTTTTAAGTTTTCAAGCATTTTTTAAGAATCTCATGATTGATATATTTAAAGTCAGAAGAAAATGACATGCTTCAAAAATTAATTTCTCGTTTAAGAAGAAATACAGGTACATGTATGTATAAACCATATATTTATTAATTTCCTTGAATAGGAGCAAAATTTACATTTATTGTCTTTTTTGTACATTTGTTGCAACTTTTATTTTACAGACACACTTTGCATAGGATATGCAGAAAAAGCCAGAGAAATCAGAAATTAACACTTTTGGTCTTGAAGAATAATGAAGAAATCTGCAAGTGTTAGTCCTTCCGAGAATTTTAAAGAGACGACACATGCTTATTAATACACCGGCAAAACGCAAAGGAATAACAAAACTTAGCATATAGTTCAAATGTTTTTAAACATCGTATTTTGAAAGAGAAGCACACACAAAAGGCAATGCAAGTAGGAAAATGAACCGTTTCTCAAATCCTTAGATATTCTTAAAAAGTTAAAAAAGAATTGATAAGTATGCACTCTGAAATGTTTGAAAGAATTACAGACGTAAAATGTATCAAAATGCAGAAATGGATGATAATACTGTAATCAGGATATTTTTTCTTTTAACCATTCAAGAAAACAATTGATCAAATGAAGTTGGGGATGCTTCCGTTTTTTCTGAGGTCTTGCGAAAAACGTTCACTATTTAAAATTATAGAAAGTGTTTAAAAAATTCTCAGTATTCTTTTAAAACGAACCAATCCATGTAATTTTTTGTGATAGTGATATGTTATTACACTGTATGATAAAATTTTATTTTTTAATATTATGCAATGGACCTTTTCAAAATTATTACTTTATTAGGACATATCCCAATTTCTCACATGGTATTTGCAATCCTACAAAGCATACAAACTTTTCTTCATATTTCAACTTTGACATATTGAAGAAAATTGAACTAGGAACAAGAACTTATCTTTAACAAAATAAACGTGTGAACATTTCAATGGTTATTTAAAATTTTGCCATTAAGAATCGACTATATGGTCTATAATAACATAATATTTAGAAAAAAAACCTCTAATCCATACTAAGAAAAAGCTATCCATTTATTATATAGCGTAACAGAGACGTAGCCAGGAGGTGTTCCTAAGCCCCTGGGTACCGCCCGGAAATTTTGGATTTTTGTTATTGGATGCCAATAAATCAAGCATTTTTGTGAGAAATTCTACCTTTTGACCGTTTTCCTCCCCCCACCACACAAAATTTTTTCTCGCTACGTCCCTGTAGCGTAAGGACGCGTTGATTAATTAAATCAGATTTATTTTTATATGCATTGATTCTTCTTTTTATTCTGAAAGTGAAGTAAAATTTTCTTCGTTTTCCAATTTTTAAGAGGTAATTTTTCTTTAAGATGCCAATGTATCTAACTCCCGTATACATTTCTAGGTAATTTTTACTAGACAACCAAATTCCATAAACACAAGTTAATCATGAAAACATTAATTAAGAGTTTATTGACACTCATATTTTCGGGGTTGTTTTTCCACCATAAGGTGATTTTCTATTCATTACTATTTTTAACTGAAACATCACTAAGTAATTTTATGGTAGAATTTTAAAACACGTTAACTAGGTTTTTCGTTTATCTTAGAATCTTAGAATAATCTTTTTCCCTTTTTTTTCTTGTGTATGTGTGTGTGTGTGTGTGTTGTGTATTGATAGGTTTTGGAAACTTCTAATGACACTGATGGGGAGAAAGCTTTGCTTTTAATTATTTATACAGATTTTTATCGTTTCAGAAATTTATATGCCAATCTTTAATCAATAAATACTAAACTAATTTTTACTATCTTTTTTTACAGATCAGAATTTAGCGGCTAAGCCTGTAAAATGTACTATTGCTTTCAGTCTCTCTATCTATATACAGGGTGTCCAGACTTAATGTGACCCAATAGCTAATTCCCGAACCGTTCGGTTTAGATATGCACTTCCAGTTTGAAAAATGTTTTAAAAGAAGTAAATAATGTTTTTACGTGCTTTTCGAACCAAAAAACCCATTTAGAAAAAAATTACAAAAATTAAATTTTTATACGGTCCCCAGGTCCTATCACTTATATTTAGGAAAAGATGCAGTACACAAAAACAAAGTAAACACAAAAAGTTTCATTTTATTACGATAAAAACTGACCGAGTTATGGAACTTTCAAAATCATACATTTCATCCATTTTCTTGGCCGTTTTCAAGAAGCTAGTAAGGGACTGTCTTGAAAATGGCCGAGAAAATGGATGAAATGTATGATTTTCAAAGTTCCATAACTCTGACAGTTTTTATCGTAATAAAATGAAACTTTTTGTGTTTACTTTGTTTTCGTGTACTGCATCTTTTCCTAAATATAAGCGATAGGACCTGGGGACCGTATAAAATTTTAAGTTTTGTAATTTTTTTCTAAATAGGTTTTTTGGTTTGAAAAGCACGTAAAAACATCCTTTACCTTTTTTAAAACATTTTTCAAATTGGAAGTGCATATCTAAACCTAACGGTTCGGGAATTAGCTATTGTGTCACATTAAAGCCCTGTATATATAGCTGTGGTAAATAAAAAGACACTTTTGAGTAGTAATTAATTATATTTGGTAGTTTCTATTACTGACCGAGAAAACTAAGTACTACAAAACCCACATTTTGTAGATTTAATTCCGTATTATTTTTCAGTTTTGAAGCTTCTCTAAAATCTAATTTATCGTCTTATAATTGCAAATTATTTTAAAAACTGCTGACGCCCGCTTGTTTTCAGAAGACTGCGTTTCTACGTAAATTAATTAATTAAATCTTCAAAATACTGAAGATATACATCAAAACTGCATGTACCACTAAACGCAGAGGGAGTAATTCATCATTTTTTTAAATTTATTATCTGTTCTTTAGTAACAAGCCTTGTTAAAGCTGGAATTGAAAATCGAAATATCGATTTTTGATTAAATTGATTAAAATTCTTTATCACCTAGAAAAGAGAGAGCCTGTATGAGTGATGTGTATTGGGAGTAAAAGAGAAAACGGAGTATTCGATTAAATGTTTCCGGAACAGCTGTTCATAACGAGTCGCTTCATGGCGAAGTGTTGAGATAGCTATGCTTCTTCAGTACAGACAAACACCAGCTGTTTCATGACAATCAAGATAGATAATAAATACTTCTTATCACCTGCCTTTCTTGCTTTTCATGGAAAATAGCTTTACACCATTTTCAATTTCAATATCTTATCTTAGCATTTAGGATTCTTTAAATCCAACCAAGTGCTTTTTTGTTTAATAACTAAATTTCCCTCCCTATTTCTTTTTATTTGAAAATGTTATGGAATAGTTTTTTATATTGATCTGACGATTTCTTATTGAGCTTCAGAGGAACATTCTTTAATGCGTATTATTTCAAAAAGAGCATAAAAAGTGGCAATATATAATGATAGCATTATAGTATAATATTTCACTGTTATGCATATTCCTATGGTTAACTATCAATTACTTTAGTTTTGTAAGTGATTAATTTGTTGAAATAAATTAATATTCAACGCTAAAACGCTTTAGGAAAGGTCCAGAATATTAACTAACACGCTTGAAAATAGTAATAAGTGATTATAGTTTAAAGTTTTACTGGCCTTGAAGGAAAATTTTATTGCGATATGTTCACATGTACTTTTACCGTATTCAGCCATATAGAATATATATAGAATATATATATATATATTCTATTGCATGTTGTGCAATTTTTTTCACTTATTTACGATGACTGTAGAAAAAATTTACATTTCTAGATGTGCCCGATCAGTTTTCATCTGCTTCTTAAACTAAATAATTGCTGTATTTGTAAAGATTCTCTCCTTATTTTATAAAGTCTGTCGTGCTACTTTATTGCAATTTTCATGTTTTTAGTATAAAACGAATACGCGAGTTGTGTCTCCTTTAAAAATCTAAATATTAGCCTCTCTAAGCCTATTCTACCATCCAAGTCCGCATCTTTTCATATAGATATTGGAAAAATTTATATATTAGTACACAGTAAGCAAACAGTTTTGTATGTATAATAAAAGCCTCTCCGTTTTGAAATTGTCAATGGATTCCATATTAAACTTTGATTTTGCTTTTCTAGATAATCAGGAAATGTTCCCCTTCAACCCACCTTCAATATACATATATATCAAACATGACCTTCCTAGTGTACCATTCCTATTTATTTCAATGTGCACTTTTAAAACTTTTCGTTCAAATTTGAACCATTTGGCCATAAAATCAAGTGTAGTGGAGCTATAAAATCAAGTGTATCAACAATTGATTCATTTGATTTTTCAAAGCTACTCTAGACGGTGAAATTTCATTCTTGGTTCAACTTTTCACTGTCACATAGCAATGTGTTCCCAGCAAACATACACCTGCTGGCGGAGTACCTCGCCAGCGCCTTTCTGCCTTTACGTCCAGCACCGGCCCGGCACTGCAAAAAGTAACTGAATCGTACCAAAAGTGGTCGCCCGAGAAGTACCTTGCCAGAAGCCCGAGAAGGCAACGGCACTCTGCTGGCATACTGGATGTGCCGGCCGTTACTCACAATAAAGGCAGTAGCCCATTAAGTTTATAATGTCCAAAATGAAACGGCCGGGTGCCGGCTATTATTAAAAATAAAGGAACTGGCCTGGTATCTTAACAGTGACTACAATATAATGGCACGGTACCGGATTAGTACATATTTACAGTAATGCTGCCATAATTAAAATACGAGCCAGTGGCGGATTCGGGGTAGGGGCCTATTCATCAACCCCCACCCCCACCCCGCAAAAAATACCCCCCAAAAAAACATTCCTTAAGGGTAACATTTTGAAAGATAAAAAGCAACATAAATGAAAGATAAAAAACAGCAAAATCCGTTGGTCAGTCGTTTGCAAATTATATGCGCCTATCATTAGTGAATTGTGTGCAGTTTTCATAAACTGCAATTTTCTTACAAATTTGTAGTCGCAAAAGTTTTTTTTATGGGAGAGGCGGTAACACATTTCAGAAACAACATAAAAACATCTGTAAACAGTTTAATTTCAATATTTCAGAGTTAGAGATTTTATAACTGAGTTATAATACTTTATGGTTGATATATATATGTGTGTATGTACTAAACAAAATCTTACAGGAAGTAATAATAAATAAAATTGTGCTATGGTAACACATAACTTTATTGTAACATTTTGCTTTATTGTACATTTTGTTTAGATAAAATTATTTTTTAAATATTAGCTAGTCTGAAAAGAAATTTTCTGTATCTATACCTGTTGTATACTACATGATTCAAATTTTATGGAGGAAAGTACTTTTATACACTAAAATAGGTATCATTAGTAACCTCACCGAATTAAAAATGTCACCACTTTAGTAGCCATTTTCTCAATTTTAGTTCCCAAAATAGTAACATTTTTTAATGATTTTGTAGTTAAGAAATAAACGTGCTTAATTTAGCTTCATTTAAAAAGGATTGAATAAAATGATAAATTTAAAAACTTCATGCGATGTATATATATATATATATATGAATATAAAAGAACATATAATACATTTATTTTTATATCACGATTAAAAAAACAAATTAGAATGTTTGCAGTAAACCTCAATAGCAACTTTAAAAAAAAAGGGAGTTGACAAAAACCAACACCAGATTTTCAAATTAGTCGTCTGGAGTAAGGTACAAGTAGCCAAAACTTGAAAACAGTATGAAAATGACGTTTTTTGGATCAAAAAGTCGCCTAATCTTAAATTAGTTGCAAAAGTCAACGGTGGACAAAATGTGTACATTAAAAACAGTGAAAGTAAAAATTTACCTGTGATAGTTTCCCGACTGTTTAAAAACTACAAAATCCAACTGGAAAACTGTAAAATCCACTTGCTGTATATCCTTAACTAACGAGATTTCACTGTCGAAGCAATTATAATTATTATTGCTCCTAACAGAGAAATCTCACTAGTCTATACCAATAAACCTTCTCCAAAATTCTATAAAAACGACCGGAAAAACTTTGTATCCTAAAAAGCGTACTTCATACGTATTTCCAGATGTAAACTGGCCTACACGAAAACGCACCACTTCCGTTTTAATGAAACTCGGCAATTTTCAAAGCAGCTAGCTAGCAGACCACCCCCCCCCCCCCACACACACACACTAATATTAACTTCTCATTTTAGAAATATTTTATGTGCATTATACACACACACACCTATATATATATATATATATATATATAGGCTATCTTGCACATCTCAGATTAAAATAGACAAGCAAGTTTTTATTTTCTTTCTTCAAATGCATAAAAAATTCATTTGTACTTCGTATAAATAATCTGAATTAATATAGCCAAATCTACGATAACAGTTCGATTCTTGGTGCCTTATCTCGCAACCGTGAGAAATAAGTTGACTTAGCATTCCTTCGTAGACATACGAAGGAATGGAACGAAGGTATGGAACTCGTGCTTCTAGTTTCATACTTGAGGCCCGTAAAAGGGTGCGGAAATAAAACATTTGATTCCAGAGCAATCGAAACCGCATAAAGAAAATAAAATTCCTAAATGAACCCCATTCCGTATTTTTGACTATTACATGAAAATACTGGTTCATCATTGCTTAATAATTGCAGAATACTTGCAGGAGCTCTAATTTGTTTTATTGTAAAATTAAGCATTAATTACCTGATTTACATTAAAAATTAAGTAATCTTTTGTTTTATCACTGCTATATTTAATATAATAAAATAATATCAATAGAAGCAATTATGCAGGCTATTAAAAATTTTAATTTAATCTAAAATTCTCTGAAAAAAAGAGTACAGGATCTGAGCTCTCATGCAAATTAAACCCTGACTGGTCTTCGTGTAATACACTCTAACATATTTCTGCACCCTAATTCGGTAGATTTTAAAAGGGATTTTAACATAGAAAAAAAGTCTCTCAAATATGTGTTTCAGGAAAAGTTTAGCAAAATTGTAAAAAATTAATATAAATTATAAAAATTTTAAGATTAAAATTCATAATTCTGTGCATAGGGGGTATCGTTCTGTATCATAATTCTGTACATCTGGGGGTTATATACTGTCATATACAAAGTGGGGGTTTCACTGTCGGTGTAGTAAACATTTTTATAGCATACTGAACTCGTTTGTATTATTTTAGTTTTTAGTACTACAATATTTGAAGGCACAATATGAACTTCTTTGGGTGCCCGGAACTTATATCCCCTAACACTTCTACACAGTATGAAAGTGAAACAATATTATTTAATTAAAATAACGAAATTTTATGCCAAAACTACAGAATATATACAGGCCCATTACTGCCAAATAGTGCTGGCCCGGTACATTTTAAGCAGTACCACGCCGCCGTTAACCTTTTTGTGCA
This sequence comes from Cheiracanthium punctorium, assembly GCA_038373885.1. Lineage (NCBI taxonomy): Eukaryota > Metazoa > Arthropoda > Arachnida > Araneae > Cheiracanthiidae > Cheiracanthium > Cheiracanthium punctorium. Next base: position 934,710 of record JAWZYV010016635.1, read on the forward strand.
TGTCATAGACACATGGCAGTTCGCCGTTACCAGCTATGTACTGGCGCATATGCACTTTTCAGACACTGTTACTCCAGTGACTTCCAGACGATGGCAATCTACCTTGCTCCCGGTATACGGCACTTTGCCAGCACGACGGGTACCCGGCCGTCATTTTGCGGGCAGTAGTGTGTGTTGCTGGGTTATGGCTAATTACAACAATCAGTGGAGCGATGGCATCGGTGGCAATGCTAAAAAAGATATGTCCACGAGCTTCTTTGCAGCAACCTTTCGATGTGGAGACTAGCGTACCGAGTTCTCAAGCCCGCTATCTATTCTGGCTGCTGCAACTCACACGTTGGACAGCTAGATAAATGTAAACAGGGCAGATTCCTATCACTGTTAAATGACTTCCATAGTCACGGCCATTTCAAAATTTCAATACTGTTTCATGTACTGCTGCGTCACAATGTACTGTTCGATATTTCAGATTCTATGGTTCAAATTTTTTCTACTTTATAGTTTTACATACGTGGTTTAAGTTTACGGTTCAACCTGAGAATTAAATTTTCTAGCAAGGTTCCTCCATCTTATGAAGCCAACATTTCTAGTACCATGTTTCGGTGAAATTTCCAATAAATTTATAACAGCGATGTGCTCAACAACTTCGTAAAATTGACTTGTTTAGGGTGGTTTACGACTTATAAATACAACGACAAATAAAGTGGCACTTCATTTTTTAAGTGAAAGTAAAAGTGTAGATTTAATGAAACATAGTTTTGATAGAAAAGAAAAGAAAACGACTTACAATTAATTTTATGAAAATGTAACGATTAAAGTAATTTCATACAAGTAATTTGAAGCTATAGATTGACATCGATGCAAATGTCGCCCTTGGAGCATATGTCATTAATATTATGGCTGTGTGAAGTTATTAGAAATTGTAGATTCGCTTGACTCTCGCACTGTTAAAGCTGTAATCAATCACGAAACAGGAAGACAAGTCATTCTTACATCAAATGCATTTCCGTGATTACCTAACAGCGATGTTCAAATCCTAGGAAGGAACAGTTAAATTGCGATACACATTACTTTTTCACTATAATGATATTGTTTTTGTTAAGTTGTTGGACATAAAAAAGATTGAATTTGAAATAGCATTAAATTAAATACATGTGTTTTAACTTCTTACAGACCGCATTGAAATCCAGGCATGTTTTAAATTAGTTTTTTGCATATTATGTCTTCTAATGCGATAGTTAAAGAATATTAGTCATTTAAATGTGAAAAAAAATTATACAATTTTTACTGTGTTTCCAAATGGGAGCATGGGTGATTTCTGACTATAATTAAAATTGGTTTCAAAAACTGATATACTTATGGGTAATTTAAATAATAAGTGAAATATTGAGACTTAATAAAAGATTTATTTTTATAAATTTAAGTAAAGATATGAATTAAGTTTGAAAAGGGGGGGGGTGTATCCAGACATCTCTGTAAAAATTTATGGAAATGGCTATTTTCATGAGTTTTTTCCATATTCAAATTAATGGTACAAATGAAACTTTTATTTCAAAAAATCAAGTCATCTTTTAACTTTATCTGCTATTTTTTTTAGGCAATATTGACAAAATTTCATTTTTAAATAAATTTTTAATTCAATGTTCCCGATTGGGAACATTGGACTGTAAAAGGTTAAGGTTATTTCATGTATTTTTATCGGCGTGTACTGTACAGTTTTAAAAGAAGTAGTGCGCCAACAAAATGTAAAAAAATTAAAAACAGTTCCTTTTTGAAACTCAAATTTTGTACGATTTGTATGTTGAAAAATTTTTTTCCTTAATAAAAGCGGATAGATAGTCTTGAATTGCGCAATGATAAAAAAATTTTGTTGTTGTTTTAATGCAATCTGGATAACCACGTAGCTGCACCGGATACTTTAGGACGTCAATGGGCGAAATTGAGCGGCTTCCATTTTGAGCCGCAGCATGAAAAAACCAGCATAGCTAGGGGGTCTCCTACTTTTGAACCAATTCCAGATGGGAAACCAGCTCCTGAATTGGCAGCCGTGAGTCATTGTTTCAATTCATCATTGGAGCCATGATAGCTTTTACGGCCACAAACTCTCTTTAGCGTTCGCGGTCCCACAGCAGTCCAGTCGAGAGAGGTTGTCAAGTTCCACCAAGCTGACCAAGGTCGGTACTTTTTCACTTTAGGTATTCTTATGGAACGAATATAAAACGACTCGGCCAATGAAGGACGTGGGAACAAGTAAAATACACAAGTTAAAAACCAAGAATATAACTGTAAGATAAATTCACGTGATATAAAACGATATGTATAGTATGCAAAGATAAGCAGAAATAAAGCATGTAAAGATGTGATTATTTTCATTTGTACATGCTTACATATGTGTCAGACGTAAATAATATTACTATAAAGAACTTACATTAGCTAGTTTATTTTGCAAGTATGTTATGCGTATAAATCATATCAAAGTAATACTGATAAATGGAATACAAACGAAGATTGTATGAATTAATTAATATTCACTGACTGAAATAAATGAAATTTCGATTTTATCAAAGTATTTTTAAATGAAACATCTCAAATATGTTACAATATAGGAAAAACAATGTAACGCTCTTATACAATAACATGTCTTTAAATTCTTTCACAAATTATTCTATTAACAAATGTATTGAAAAGCACTTTTACAAAAATATATTCCAGTGGAAATATTTTAATAAATCGCTTAAGAAAATGAATGTTTTAGCTCTTGAAAGTGATTTTTTTGCATAAAACTTTTTAAAAATCTCGGAAGTTACAAAATTGTTTCGTCCGTCTTTTCATTTCAATCGTTCAGATGCATTTATGCTTTCGAGGTATATCAAACTGATTATTTCAAAGAAAATATAACAGATATATTTTTCAAGGATGATGCTTAGAATTATTTGTCGATTTAATGAATGCTTCGATCGAAAAACGAGAAACCTAGTACCTTTTTCTTTGTATAACCAAGAATAGTGAAACATTTCTTTCTTCTAATGTATCTTTTGAATAATGCGACAAACAATAAATGGAAAGAAATATCTCATATTTTTCGGAATATTATTAAATTTTCGGAAGATTTATGACAGCTTATTTGTATAAAAAAAGCATTATCAGCGAATTGTAAAATTTTTCTTTATCAGAAAAGGACAATATGTAATGTTTTGTCGGTAACAAGATATGTCTTAGCGATTCTATTTACAGTCTAATTCTCGTAAAACAAAAACAAAAACAAAATAAAATAAAATAAAAAATAAGAAAGAAGCCCTTTTGCAATTTCAAAAATTTCCTAAGAATATATACGTTTATCGATTAATAAATCCTATTCTTGTTCAATTTTTTAAACTTAATTTAAAGTTGAAGATATTGTTCTCACAGATAAGTAAAAGTTTTAATAAACACAAAGCATTTTGATGAACAATATTTACTTTCTTTTAATTTGTTTAGTATTTTATTCGTCTTAGTTGTAGCCGCGTGAAGCTTTTAAATAATGTTAGTTATGCTTTCTTTTGTTGTTTTTACTTTAATTTATTTACAATGATTGCTTTACTAATTTATTTTGACCAGGTAAAACTTCACACTTTTATTTGTTGTACTGCAATTATTTATGCTTAAGAAAAAAGAAAAACTGTTTAAGCTGTAACTGTTTAGCATTCTCTTATTGTTTCTTATTTCTTCCAGTTGTAGATTCAGAAATACTTTTAAACAATAGGGCGTCAAAAACGCCTTTCTTTATTTAAAATGAAAGTTTAATTTATAGTAAAATATTTTGTACAATATACTATTAAAAATAACCAAGAAGTCAGTGGAGTACAATCAAGAAATATATTGTGCATCATTGTACTATTAACGATATTTTACGCTCAAAATCAGTCTATCCGGAAAGCTATCTTAATCGTAGTAAAACATAAAAATATATATGAAATTAGATCAAAAGCATGTTATGCTATCTCTTCACACAACTTTTTCAAAAAACAGTTCTTAATTAATTACTGTAGTGTCTAAATATTATTGACTTTAATTACAATCTTAAAATTCCTTCTTTTTCTAGCTTAAAACAGAGCATTTTATCTGCTTCTCTCCACCCTCACCCAACCGTCTAAAATTAGTTGTTGTTTTCTTAAGGCAAAGTACACTAGGGCTATCTGCCAACGGCAGGAATGGATTGGGTGGTGGATTTCTGAAATGGATTTAACGTGTATTCAAGTTACATCTGGAGAAAACCGCACAAAACTCCAATCCGTTAGATCGACACCCTCGCTGTAAGCTAGAACTCTGGACCTCCACATTTCAGTCAAGTTTCAGTTTCTTATCTACTCAGGCATTCGTCGGCCATCTTATCTTAGAACAACGGTCTCTGTATCACGTGTTAAATCATGCTAGAAAAGTTATTTCTATGTTTTCTGGCATTCTTTTCAGTTATATCGCAATGTTAATGCTTAATTTTCAATAATAAATATTATACTAAAAATATATTTATTTAAACTCGAAATAATCCATTTTGAGGAGATGGACTTCTGTCTCTTTGCAATTCCCATTATTTGTTCTACAAGACAGATGAAATTTCAAGAGAAAGTAGCCTCTAAGATTGTGTTGTCTAGACTTGCTGAAAAATCTTACTGTGCGTGTAAAAACTACAAGGGCTGGTAAAGTTTCCTCAGTGTTTTTAAATATAGAAGACTTTTATAAATATAGAAGGCACAAAGAAGTATTCGAATGTTTATTGGTACCTTTAGAAGACTAATACGATAGAAAAAAAAATTAATAAATGATTAAAACACTTCAAATTAAGTGGAAATTAAAAAAAAACTTAATTTTACCGTGTTAAAACTTTAAGGCCACCATTAAAATTTTACAATATTTTTGTATAAATTAATATAATACTACCGAAATAATATCATGTCTCTCAGTACAACCGTAAGTATATTTGAGAAAGGTAATTTTGTGTGTGTGTGTGTATAATAATTATAACAATGCTAAGAGCGAAATGATAACCAGAATATGAAAAGGACAAATAGTTATTCCTTCGTCGTCTGGATTGAGTAGCCGGCTATTGCAAAGAAGATGATTGTATGCTCTAAAACTGTTGTAAATAATTTCTTAAATTTAAAATGATAATTATGGCAAAAGAAAGTCTGGAGGTAGGCCTAAAGCTTTATCATCCAGGTGTGAAAAAAAAAAGTTTTGCGACTTGCTTCGACAGGATAATATTCAAGTTCTGAATTATTAAGCTAATAGGTTTCGATGTTTGTAGAAAAACTATTTGCAATACTATTAGAAGGTCTGGTAATTTTCTGTATGCTGCAAAATTTGCTAACCCCCTTTATTGCTCGTACATAAAATGCAACTTTTATCATTAGCTCGAGAGACAATGACTTGGGATGACCAGTGGCTCCAAGTAGTTTTCTCCGATGAAAAAAAGAATGGAACTTAGATGGTCCTGATGGTTGGAGATATTACTGGCACGATTTGCGAAAAGAAAAAGAATTTTTTTCCATTTTGTGTCAATTCGGAGGGGCAACTATTATAACATGGGGATGCTTATCTTTTAATGGAGTTGATCTTTGATTTTTATTTCAACAAAAATGAACTCAGAGGTACATAAACGAGTTCTTGAAGGCCCCCTGTTGCCAAATGTAGTTGATTTGGTCGGAGAAAAATGGGTTGTCCAACAGGATAATGCCCCTAATCACAAGAGTCACGTATGGAAACCTTGTTTCGATGCAAAAATAGTCAAGTATTAGTTTGGCCATCAAGAAGTCTTGATATCAACCCCCATTGAAAATCTCTCGGGTGATCTTGCTCGACGCTTATAAAGCTATAAAAGACAGTAATCTTCCTCCATCGAATAAGATAAGCAATTGAAGATGAATGGTATAAAACTCATCCATTATTTTGCCAGAGCCTTAGTCTATCCATGAAACCAGAATATTCCACCTGTTTAGGAATAATGGCGGCTCAACAATGTATTAATAACTGTTTTCTATATCGTTAAAACGCATTTTTGGTTCGTGGTCTTAAAGTTTTTCCGTTATTAACCGCAGGCCGTTATGAGATCATGTTGGATCTAGCGCAAAATGATCCTAGAGGGCAAAAAAGATCCACATATGTTTTTCTTTTTTTTAACATACAGGTAGCTCTATCTACCGGTTAACACATAAACTAGCTGTGCGAAGTCAAGAAAAAACAATGGCAATATTTAAGCGATACTGATTGGTGTTTTACGTGTCTGAGTAGAATTCTTCAAAAAACTGGGTTTAATCATCTCTTATAATGCAAGCACTAACTTTCCTATTTATTTAGAAATAGTCTTTCGTGCACCGAAATATGAGTTGGTTTACTAAATATAGTATATTTTTAGATGTGAATTACACTTGTTTATTTTGTTATATTTCGCGGCATGTTCTAGTAATATGGCACAAAGTGGGCAGCCATTCTTGCCCGGTAAAATGATCCATCGACTGAAGAAACTCAAGTGCCGTGTCCTATCAAAAATGCGTAACTCGACATTCCACTATTTAATTTATTTCTGCGTTTATTGTAGGCCATAATTTTTGAATTATAATTTTGAAATATTCCATTTTATTGTTTGACACTTTTTTATTTTAAAATTTTCATAAAATAAATTATGCATACTATATGGTTGTAAAACCTTTTTTTTTCATTATGTACATTCATAATTACTGTTACATCTTTTATTTTGCCGATAAAAAAACAATTTACCCTTATTTTCAAATGAAGGATCATTTTGCATAAAATGATCCTTTGAACTCTTCTTTGAACTCTTCTTTGAATCTTCTTCAAAATTCTATTTTTTTCGTTAATCAGATTGGGTTTAAAATATTATTTTATATGTTTATGATGCAAAATACAGTGTACAATATTGTGCAAAAGGCCAAAGTTTTATTTAATATTTATGTTATTTTATGCAAGCTTTCCTCTTAAGCGGATCATTTTGGGCCACATTTTTCGCTATAATTTTACTTACATTTCATGATAAAATATTTGCAAATAACACGCAATTTTTTCTTTCCTGTCTTTCCTATAGTGCGCAACATTCTCCTATAACTTTATTGACATTTCACAATAAAATAGTTGCAAATAACACACAGTTTTTTCTTTGATGTCTTTCTTATATTGCGCAACTTAATGTCTTTCTTATAGTACTTACTAAGATTTAGAATTCAATTTTTCTGGAAGTGTTTTTTTTTTAATACTCACGATAACTTATACTAGCCTTAACGATTTTACATGCGCTGTACTTGTTGTCACGTAAAGATATGTAGTAATAGTGAATTTCACAAGTCACTTTTAATTATGTCTCTCTTATGTGAATTTCAGATTAACCATCTGAAACCTAAAATGGCGGGGCAATCTTTTTTAAAATTAAGTATTAGTTATAAATTATGTTCGAACTTTATGAGTAAGGTTATTAAATTAGGAAATACACAGTCCAGTCACATTAACCCTCTCGTCACCGAATTATGAAAAATCAGAGAAAAAAAATCTGTCTAGCATTTAATGCATCTGAAATACTATTATAAATCATGCAACAATATTTTTTTCTAATGTCGATTAATATTAGATTTTTCTAGTATTAATTTCTGCATTTTCGAAGCATTTTATTATGCTAAAATTAATTTAAAAGGATGCTGTATTAGGTAAAGTTTGAGGAATAAGAAAAAAAACTATACTTGCCTTAAAAAGAAAAAAAAACGGTAAAAAAGAAGTATAAATATTTTCTTAATTTTTCTAATGAAGCAATGAAGTGTAAAAAATGATCTAAATTGAGTAGTTCTGCGATCTAGGCACGATTTATGCATCTAGTTAAGAGCCCCATATACTTTCTACATGATTTAATGATATTGATATCACCGAAAGAAAAAAAATACTGAATTCAATTGTTTTCTCTCTAAATATTGCTATTTGAAATAGGAGCCTCATATGAGATTCAGGGTGACGAGAGGGTTAATGTGACCACCACCTACTTTCGACGTCAACGTGAAATAACCAATCACAGAAGGCAGGTGGCAGCACATTGCAGTGGAGTGTATATAAAGGATGTCCTAGGGCATCGGAAAGCATTTCAATCTTGGCGTAATGCAGAAACGTAGCGATTTATTCGACGTCCAAAAGGGCATGATTATTGGCTTTCGGGCCAAGGGTGGAAGCATTTCGGAAACGGCTAATTTTGTGAACTGTTCGCGTTCCGCCGTGGTAAAAGTATACCGTACATGGCAAAATGGCGCTATCCAAAATCAGCGGCGTGGGACATGTGGTGCACCACGGGCTATAGATGACAGAGGCGAACGAAGGCTACGCAGGTGCGTTCGGGCGAATAGACGTGCAACTGTTGAGCAACTGACTGCCCAGATGAGCCAAGGAGCTACCAATAGTGTATCCTCAACAACGGCTCAGCGAGCATTGCTGCGCATGGGCCTCCGCAGCAGCCGCCTGGTTAATGCACCAACGCTGACTGCTGTTCATCGTCGGCGAAGGCTGGAATTTGTACACCAGTACCTCAACTGGACGTCCACAGAGTGGCGATAAGTGGCTTTTTCAGATGAATCACGTTTTATGTTCCATCGGATAGATGGACGTTGGCGTATACGGCGTGAAACGTCTGAAAGCAAACACCCTGCAACAACTGTCGACAGGAGACAGGCTGGAGGAGGGAGCATTATGGTTTGGGTAATGTTTTCCTGGCATTCACTGGGTGCACTCATCACTGTGGACGGCACGATGGATCAGCATAAGTACGTATCAGTCCTTGCGGACCATGTCCACCTCTACATGAGCATTATTTTCCCCCAGAATGATGGCATCTACCAATAGGACAATGCGAGGTGTCATACAGCTCGCAGTGTATGTGCGTGGTTCGAAGAGCACCAGGATGAATTTACCGTACTCACCTGGCCAGCAAACTCACCGGATTTAAACCCAATCGAAAATCTGTGGGACCACCTCGAACGGGTTGTTCGCGCCATGGGTCCTCAGCCGCGTAATCTAGCACAGCTGGCCACAGCACTGGAGTTGGCATGGCTCAACATCCCAGTGAACACCTTCAGAAACCTACCTGACTCTCTTCCTGCACGTCTCGCAGCCGTCCGCTCTGCCAAAGGTGGTTATTCTGTCTATTGACAGGAGGTCACATTAATGTGACTCGACTGTGTATTTCAGATACGCTTACTTTTAAAAGTGAGAAGTAATTAAAATATATGCTACATATGAAAAAGTTTAAAGGCATGACAATATTACAAGAAAAGTCAAATAAAATCTACTAAAATCTACATCTCAGATTATATTAAATAATATACAAAAAATATTTTTTTCTAATGTCGATTAATATTAGATTTTTCTAATATTAATTTCTTCATTTTCGAAGCATTTTGTTATGCTAAAATTAATTTAAAAGGATGCACATATTAGGTAAAGGTTGAGGAATAAGAAAAAAACTATACTTACCTTAAAAAGTAAATAACGGTAAAAAGGCAGCGTAAAATTTTCTTAATTTTTCTCCTGAAACAATGAAGCAAAAACGGTAAAAAATGATCTAAATTGACTAGTACTGCAATCTAGGCACGATTTATGCATCTAGTTAAGAGCCTCGTGTACTTTCTACATGAATTAATGATATTGATATCACTGAAAGAAAAAAATACTAAATTGAATTGCTTTCTCTCTAAATATTGCTATTTGAAGTAGGAGCCTTGTATGAGTTTCAGGGTGACGAGGGTTAATATAGTGAGTGTAAAATGCTTAATTTTACAAAAAATATTTAGGATGTTTCCAAAACTCGTTTTACTAATATTGTTTTTAAAATGTAGAAGGTGGACTAATTTTTTTTTTATTTTTCTGTGAAATCGTCGAATCATGCTTATTTTTGGATGTTTATTGTCATTTGTAATAATTTATAAATCGAAAGCAAGTTATTATCTACTCTGTATGTAAATTGAAAGCGTCCGAATATGAATTGAATGCGTTAGTACGTTTTATACATTTTTAGGATAAATATTTTTATGATAACTGTATATCCTTTCCATTTTTTATAACTATAGTACAGGGTGGCCGCCATTCCTTGAAAACCTGGAATGTCCTTGAATTTACAAAAAAAAAAGTTCTAGGCCTGGAATGTTCTTAAATTTTGAATGGATGTCTGGAATGTCCTTGAATTTTGAAAGGAAATCTGGAATATCAAAACAATTTTACCATCCAATTGCTGAATTTTTGTTGTGTTATCGGTTATTCCCAGCCCCTACGATAATGAAACCACGTACCCTGGAGGAAAAGAAAAATCACAATTGTTGAATAATTGCAGTTGAAATTTTTATTATCCTGAAATTAGTTTGTAAATAGTTTTCTTGTTTTGAATTTCTTGATTATATTTTATTACATTAAAATTAATGGAATACATATTTCCATGCGAGTATTTAAAGGCATGTGTTTCCTGCTTTCCCTCCCGTCCTTCAATTTAAATTTTACAGGAATTCTTTTTTCGTCAAGAAAAGAGAATTAAAGTCATGTCCAAAAGAATTTAAGTCATGTCCATAAGAATTTAAGTCATGTCCATCTAAAATGCATGAGTTTTGTTCCTACTTATAAGAGCTGCTATTTTGGAATTGAAGAAGAAATATCATTTTTACATAAACATGCAAATTCCCTTTCACTTATACTTTCCTCCTCATTTAAAATTTATATTAAATCAAATAATACATACAAAAATGTGTAGTAATATCTGCTATCAAAATATGGTGTTTGCCAAAATCAAAATATTTGCTTAAAACAGTACTTGCTCCAATTTACATTGTCTCTCAACAATTATGAAATAGTATTAAGTGTACATATTTTTAGAAAGACTTTCTAAAAATGTGTTATAACTTCCACGGCGTAACGGAGTTGTCACGAATTAATTGTTTCATCTGTTCCTTCTGTGGTTTGCAGCAGAAGTTGATAAATGCCAACGGTTCTAATGCGAGAAATTTCATCTGGAAATCGTCCCAGAGTAACTCAGTGGTAGAGCACCCGCATGTTAAGTGGCAGTCCTGGGTTCGATCCCCAGCTCTGGAATTTTTCGCATAGTTGGTAAAAAATAAAATTAATCAACCTAAACACTCCAACTTGCCTAATATAGTATTAACTGTTTTTGAGGAATTTTCAATATATGTGTGTTCATGAAACCACGAGATTAAATTAGGTTATAAGAAAATAGAAATAATGACAAAAATATGTATGCTCATTGTGCGTTTCAGGATGTCCTTAAATATCCTTGAATTTTTTCAGTTAAATTTTTTAATCTACAAATAGTTGGTTGACAGTTTCAGAAAGTCCTTAGACTATAAATAAGACTAAATAATTTATCTATTCATCAAAATTAACATTTTTATTTTAGCGTTTTTGCATATTTATAAAGTTAAATAAAAGAAATTCAATGTCAGTCTGTTTTTTTCAACTTCATACGAAAACTTAGCAAGTTAATCGAAAATTGCTTTTGTATTCTTGATAAATAAAAAAATGTGTAAATTTTTCTCAAACTTTCCATTATACGGATATCAAATCCTGATTATTTGAGAATGGTCAAGATTTAAGGGAAAACAAGAAGTGGAGTATTCGCGTCAGCTATATTGAAGCTGTTTTTTGAAGTGCCAAATGATCCAACACGAAATCACTAGTCTGGTTACTTATCTAGCAGAAATTAATCGCTTTTATGAACGTAAAAAAGCTAGTAAATAGTAAACCTAATATAAACATTTTTATCGCCGTAATGTTTTATACGGCGAATTAATGTACTTTCTCTTAGAAAGAATATAAAAAAGATAAAGTGCTAAAATCATAAGTGATTTTCTTTCCGACATGGAATGCAAATTTAACTGTTTGTGACATAAAAAAATATGGATTTTAAAAATACATATACCGCTTTAAAATTTAAAATACAGAAAGATTTTCGAAATACATATAAACAATTTATAATTCGGTATTGTCCAGTTTGGCTATATTCGAGATTTTTTTCATCGTTCCTATACATAAGTTAACAGTTTTTTACCAAGATTTTTTACAACTTTCGATATCATCCGGCCCGTTACTTTGTAGAAAAGTTATTCTGATTGTTTTAACTAAGTTAGTCTAATGGACACTGAGTAGCTTTAAGCTAAATATGTAGATACTTGTAAAAGCACTAAAATAAAAATCTAGATTGTTATAAATAGATAAACTAAATAGGTTTACCTCTGAAATTTTCTACAAACTGAGAAAAAGCCCAATTTATTTTTGTGTTTGATGTTATCCATTATTGAATATATCTATAGACTGCAGAGCCTACCTTAGATCTCTCTTCCGTAAACACGAACTTCTCCTTTGGGCGGATCTGGCGGTCTAGCTCAGTCTTTCAGAGTCCTGCGCATGTCCATGACGCATGCGTAAATTGATTATCGAACGATTTCAAATTTCATTCATTCTGAGTTTTTAACAAAAATGTGTTGCCAAAATTCTAAGCGTTTTGTTGAATCAATTTGGTTGAATCAAACAAACTTTTCTTAAATCAACAAAATAAAGCTACCAAACTGCTTAACGAAAGAAGTTTTGTTAAATTCACCAAAACACTTTTTAGCGTGTAATAATAATAAGAATATATATATTAATGAATTTATTAAAACTTTAATGACTTTCTTACACAATCAAAGTGGTTCTAAATATTTCAAGTATTTTTTACGTTTTAACATATCCTTTCGGTAATTACAATTTATTTCGTTTTTTTCTTCATTATAATCATTGACAATATTTTATGTGATGCCATTTAAATGAAATCACTTTTTTTACATAAGGCATTGCATACCCTTTCTTTCTTTAATTCTAATTACAAAATCAAAAAACGTAAAAGTGTATAAAAAAAACAGGGCGATGAAGACTAATTAAACAGAAATTTTCATTTCTGAAATGTTTTATCAAAAGCGTTGAAGAGGTGTGATTTTTTTTTAAAAATATTTCATAGCAAATTACACATGCAGTTATTTTCTCGTTATCCAACGAATTAAAAATATCATTAATTAATGTTTTTCTCGACTTAAAGGTACGGTGTTTAGCGAAGGCTTCAATCTTTTGCTTCACTGCATTACAGATATTTCTCATTAATTATGATCAGAAAAATAAATTTGCTGCTTGCAACAAATCAATTATACCTTTGATAAGTTCTATGATTAAAAAAATGGTTTCAACTGAAAGTATTTGAACATATTGTTTCTTGAGAAATGGTATACGTCATCTGTCTTCCGATTTAACGAAGAATTTGTGCATAGTGTAAGTAATAACAATCGGGTTCTTGTTTTTCTTTTCCTTAAATAAAATACTACAAACGCTTTGTAGATGTTTAACAAAGCATTTTAGTTTAATATAAATTATTCGAATGCCGCCAAATATTTATATGTAGTACAGATCATTAATTAAATTTTTCAATCAATTATGTGCAATCAATCATTGTCTTATGTAATAAAAAAGTAAAAGAGGTTAACCCATTTATGCCTAGTGTCCCTTTTTTGGGACGGCATTTTCGCTATTAGTCGAAAACGTTATTTATTTTTCCTAGCCTTTATTCATGAGTATTGAGCCTCAACTCTACAAAATATTTTAACATGACCAAGTAGGATGTTGATATTTCGATTTTTATGCATAATGATTTTAAAAGAAATCATCCCTTGTTCAAGAAGTTGACATCAGAACTATATCGACTAAAGCGAATCAGAACTAATAACGACTAAAGCGAATGATTTGAAATTTGGTCACACGATAGATGGTTGCTCAACATAAACTATAGGAGTCCAATTTTTTAAACATTTTTATTAGATTTTGAGATTTTGTGAAAATTCTCTCAAAATACGTTCAATGACGATTTCTTCAAACTTCACGTAATAACGACTAATACGAATGATACGAAATTTAGTGATATGATAGGTAGTTGCTAATCTTAATTTATAGGCGTTGAATTTTTAAAATATTTTGATTACATTTTGAGATTTTGCGAAAATCGTTTTAAAATGCTGAAAATTTTTTCCAGCATCACGAAATAAAGACTGCAGGGAATGAAACGAATTTGGGTGACAGGATAGGCTGTCACTCAACTTAAATTCTTGGCTTCCATTTTTTCAAAAATGTTGATTAAATTTTTAGATTTTGCGAAAATTATTTCAATATGCGTAAATATTCGTTCGCGCATCACATAATTACGACTAATGCGAATGAAATGATATTACTTAGTTACTCTCTAACCTGTAATATTTTAACAATACATAAAAATTATAACTTCGCTTTCTTTACTTTGGCAACATACTACATCCATTTTGTGTACTCATACAATGCTGACGAAAGATCTTGCTTTTTTGGAAATGTGCATTCACTAACCCGTCGAGGACGGGTACTTCAGCTAGTATTTAACCCATTTATGCCTAGCGTCCCTTTTTTGGGACGACATTATCGCTATCATTCGAAAACGTTATTTATTTTTCCTAGCCTTTATTCGCGAGTATTGAACCTCAATTCCACAAAATATTTTAATATGGCAAGTAGGATATTGACATTTCAATTTTTATACATAACGATTTTAAATGAAATCATCACTTGTTCAAAAAGTTGACATCAGAAATTTATCAATTACTTCTGGTGTTAGCAAAAATCGAAGAAAGTCGCAAAAATATCCAGGCACGAATGGGATAAATAAAACCAAAAAATAAAACACTGTACGTGTACTGAAAAGTTAATCGAGTGTGAGCCAAATTTCTTATTTTAATTTTGTAACTAACTAATTACTTTTTTTCAAAAATCTACAACACAGAAGAAGTATGAGAAAAGATTACATGGCCAATCTTCATACAGGCCTGGGTACTCAATGAAGTCTCTCAGACTGGTGGAGTCAGATGACTTTCCACTCGATTACCGATTGGCCGTGCAACGATTCATAACCAATCGGTAAGCGAGGGGAAAATCACTTTGTGTCACCTTTTTCCTTAACAAAAATTTCGCTGTCGCTATTTCAACCCGATAATTTTGTTGATTTAACAAAATTTTTGTTGATTCAAAATAAATAAATAAATAAATAAAAAATTGGTGTATTTTATTGGCTACTACAAACCTATTTTATTTAGAAAAGTTCAGCAAAATGCGCACACTTTTCACATTGTTTATGACATGGCTAATTTTTTAAGAGCTTAAAGAGAGATGTAAAATATCCACTCTGTTACTAGATAATAAATTTTAAAAACAAGTTAAAATAAATATATTTCAGTGTTCATGCATATTCTTTGGCAGGTAACAAGTATCATAAATTTCCTCTAACATTTAAATAAAGACAATTGTTCGAACATTTAAATAATAAATACATGTGCATTCTGTTCCTTCATTGGAAAAAAATGAGACATTTTTATTTCGTGAAGCAGCATCGGCTTGGCCAGTGCTTGGGAGGGTGAAAACCTCTCTCGGATGGACTGCTGTGGAACCATGTACGCTAAATGCAGCTGGTGCACGTAAAATCTGTTCCTCCATGTTCAAACGACACCTCATAGCCAATCCAAGTGCTAGGTCTCTCATCTGGAATTGGTTCAAAATTGCACTCATAGGCCATTATAATTTTTATTTTATCAATATATGTTAATGTTTATCAATGTATAAGCATAACAAAAGTAAAAAATTATTGAATAGAAAGAACATGATTTGTAAATTTTTTTGAAAATGACTCATGTCTGTTAATGTATTGAAATTTGTTAGTGTTATAAGTTTGTGCAGCTTTTTTTTTCTGTAAGTTAAAAGCAATTGAAATGATGTAATAGTCATTCAATGTTTAGCTTTTTTATTTATAACCTCATTGTTCAAAATGCAGTTTTTATTCACTTTAAAGCTTTTATATAGCGATACCTTTATTTAAATACGAAATGTAAAGAATAAATTAGAAGATAATATTTAAAAATCTTTGCATTCTTTTGTTTGCTACTTACATTGATGTTTCCAATTTATAACGTCCTCCATTTTGATGCCACGTTTCGTATATTTGTTTTTCACAATTATCCTAAAAGTATTATATTGACCATTCTATTTTCAGGAATTTTGAAGGAGAAAATACATATTTTAAGATGCGTTGCATAGCTTGAAGTAATTATTTACTTAGTTATGCGTCTAACTTAGATTGTCAAGTCCGCAGAAAACATTTGCATTTTAAGTAGCAAAAATTTATATTCGAAGGTTTATTCAAATAAGCTTGGAAATGTAAGACTTTAATCAGCAAACAAGGTGCATTAGTTTAATATTTTTACTGAATAAATTTACATTTATCGATACTTTAGAATTGTTCAAAGCCTTAAAAGTAATGTTTGAGTAAAGTTTTATAAATAAACATATGTTAATATCGATCTATTTATTCGTGTTATTTTTATGCATTTATGCAAAATGCAATTTTTTAATGATTTCATGGGAATATGAGGATATCAAGTTATCCTAAATGTATTAAATCTAGTTTGGAGTAGCTTATTTACCATGCGTTTGAATTATGCAGATGTGTATAATAAAATGTTTCACACTCTTCGCAAAAGGATATTGTGTTTAGATAATTGGTAGTTATATTATATCATTAGATTTTTTACATAACAGTTCTTATAATTTCTTTTTGAAATTGCACGGTCTATAATTATGTAACAGTTATTTTCACCTACAAATAATTGTAGAAACTCATTGTTATAAAATTTAATTCGAGCATTTTCTAGACTAATCATGCAATCGAACTTTTTACATGATATACACATTAAAGTAAGTAATCAGAAAGTTTCACCAGATAATAAAGTATAATAATGCTATTTAGTGAAGCGAAGAATTTTTCTAAAATGCGATTAACAGCTTATTGAAGTAACTATCGTAGAAAACGTTAAAAGAATGCCGCACGGTATGAAAACTGTTTTTAACAAAACTGTCTTTTAAGTTTATAGAAATACCTACTTATGGCTAATTAATAAATTTTGTTTTATTGCTAGTAATAATCTGTTTTGTCTAAACCAATTTGTGTGTTTATCGATAACATCAAAATGATGAAGTTCCATTCTTCGTATTTCTCAAAATTAATTGGGGGTGGCGGGGGGAGGAAGAGGGGGAGTTTATCGTTGTGAAGCTTTATTAGCTTTAGCATATATTACTATGCTGAATTTTAAATCAAGCTTCAATTTCTGCGCCAGTAATTTTTTAATCAAAGCGAATTTAACTTCAACATTTATAAAATATTATTAAACACTATGTAATAAACGTCTGTTCAGTTTGGATATTATGCGCAGATACTCTTATGATCGATAGCGTTTGTGCGATAGCCCTAATCAATCATTTTCATCTTGCCCTATCGTTTAAACTTCAAACTCATTTTGTTGTTAATTTGCAACCACAAATGTACCGGAATTCATATTAGTCTCAATAAGCGCATTTTAGTTAATAGTTGATCAAATATAAATTTTGTTACAGAAACAAGCACGGAATACATTAAAATTTACTTACATAATTTATAAACGCTTAGCAAATTCTAAAACAAATGCAGAATAGGTAAAATAAATAAAATCATTTTAGTAAAACACAAATATATTTTCAAATGAAAGAGCGTTTATGTGTAATAACATATTATGAAATTAATGACTTTTCTTTGATCTCTATATTGGAGGATATTTAGTGTATGTGTAAGCATTTTTATAATATGAACATATTTTGTTATTGATAATAGAATAATTCATTAATGTTAAGTTAGCAGTATTTGTAATGTTTCTACCGTTGGGTGTTTTTTTCAATTTTATAAAGCATTCTTATTACATAACAATTAATTATTTAAAGAAACTAGTAATTAAAATTAAAGTAATTGAATAGAGTTAGAAAATTGTTTTCAGCACATAGAACTTTATAGGCATGCATGGACCGGTGTTTAATATTAGCTTTACCGTAATAAAGTCCGCTACCCAAAACTTCCTGATTATTTTATTGTAAAGTACCTGTTATGAAACATTGAAGTTCTGGTTTTATTATTAAATAACAGCTTTTATGGCCTTACAGACTTCCTGAGAAAGTAAAATTTTGAAGCTCATTTTCATAGAGCATCTGTAACTACAATCGACATTGGTGTGCCTTGAGCTATGAGGATAAAATTTATGAGACTACGTATCGACCATAACAGAATTAAAAAAGCCTCCTTCGGAAGTAACACAGTAAAAATCGAAACTTACTGAAATAATTCATTAGATGTTGATTTTAACAAAACGAAAGAAAAGTAGAAATGACCACAAAATCCATACAAGCAATGTCAAGTTCTCTGTTCAAATATTAAATCCTTGAAAGTACACCTAAAAAGTATTCGAGTGTCAGTCAGATTTCATTTGTATAATTCGTATATAAAGTATCGTTCTTCATAAAAAGTGAATGATGTAGCATCTAAGGGCAAACTCTCATATTTCTTTTCAAGTCACAAATTTTTGGAAAAGTAATTAGTTATTTTAAAAATTAAAAGAGGAAATTTTATTTAATCTTTATTACTTTTTTGAGTAGGTGTATCTGTAAAATGAACAAATTAAAATGAAATAGTAATGTAGTAAATGTTTATAAGTTACGATTACGGCAATTAGTTACGGTAATGGTAAATAGTCTTAAAAACTATTCATCAACAAGTTGCTGCCTGCACCTTACTTGCACTACTTTCAGAGATTTTTCATTTGATTTTATTTCTTAAATTAAGTTCCACAAAGTTTAATTTACACAAGTTAAGTCTCCGTCCATTGTTAAACCTACCCAGCAAACACAGTCCTATCGGATAAGTTTTGGGCCGACACTGGCATGCCGGCGCAGAATGTGCCGGTGCGATATCGCTCACGCGGTACCGAAAACGACAAAATTGCGTCCACCTGGGCGTCTGTCGGGCCGAAAGGACGGGGTGGTTCTGGTTCGGTGTCGGCAAAAACGGTAACGGCGTCGGCCCAGCCTTGTGCCACTTTTGAACCAAAACCATTACGTTTTTGGTGTGGTATCGGCAACGACAAAATATCGAAAACCGGCCAGCACCTTATTTATTTCCAAAATACCCTAATTAGCTCCGTAGTTAGTTCTCTAGGGTATTAATCTTCAAATTAAAGTAATAATAATTATTATTATATAAATGACTTTACACCACTAGGACTAAATTTATTAAAAATATCTAATTAGCAAAATAGTTTGTTTTTAAGAAAATATTTGATGAATTTAAGAAGGAAAGCTCTTTTTAAAATTAACCGTATTATTTTTTTATGCATCAACCAATGTTTTACTTTTTTTAAACGTGTTATTATATGTTTGTCAGACCATATACATTTTTTTAAACAAAATATTAGGCTCAACTAGACAATGTTCCTTTTTTTTCCAAAAATTTTTTAGAAGCCAAGAAAATTTATAATTTTCCAGAACCAAAGATTATAAATAAACATTCATGCAATGCTAAAAAAAGAGAGAAAAAAATAAAGTTATACAACATGCTTTTTTAAAAAATGTTTTAATTTATTTTTTGTTAAGTTATGTCATAATACAAAATAAAGTTGCCTTTTGATTTTATATATTATTTTAAAGAAGAATGTAAACAACATACGTTAAAAGAAATTAAAATATTGGCTGATTCTACAAATAAACGGTTAATATCATAAAAACCTTTTCTTTTCAAAATAATTAAACATTTTCATATACAAACAAATTATTTTGTTTATACTTAATAACTAAGTATTTTTGGCAAAATTAGCCCCAGTGATGTAAGGTAATTTATATAATAATAATGATTATTTTTAATAGGTTGATTAGTGCTAAACTATATATGAAACTAATAAGTATTAATAAATCATGTTTATTATTAGAAGATACTTACTTTAAGTAAATATTTTATATTACTGAACTTTTACAGTTTATGATTATCCTTTAGTAGAAGAAAGGAACTTTCTATAACAGAATATACTTATTTTTTTCTGTTGTTTTGAGTAATATGAAATTAAGTACTTAAGTAGACACATTTTTCAATGCAGTATGTAAATTATTTATTAAAAATACCGTTCTGCTTGTTTATTAATAGTTTCGAAGTTTGCTTATTTGAATTATAAATTTCATTTTCGCATTATTTAGAAATAATTAGCAGTTTTGAACTACATCTTATTTTAGTAGTCCCTGAGATAACATAAAAAAAATCTAGCTAAGAAAAAATACAAATTCTTAATATATACTTAAAAATCAACTTACCCCTTTTTAACTGTCGTGAGAACTTGGCAAAATGAAAACCAAAAAGCACTAACCACATTTAGACAACTTTAAAATTTTTGTCTAGTTGAGGTTAATACCAGTTAGTCTTTAGAAAAAAATCACAGTTTATCCAGAGAAAACTACAACAAAGTCCGATCTAACTGACGTAAGAACTTAGCCTATTTAAAACTAAAAAGCACTAACCACATTCAGACTATTTAAAAATTTTTGTCTAGCTGCAGTCAGTGCCATTTAGTCTAGGAAAAAAAAAATCGCAATTTATCCAGAGAAAAATGCAGCAAACTCCACCTTTATTGCTCTGAGAAAACTCAAAATCCACGTTACTGAAAAGTTTACGTTGCGAGATGATTTCTGTTACAGCCTTGGAATGGAATGGACATGGACAAGCAAACGAAAAAAAAAAAAAAAACCCAACTTCCGCTCTTCGATGACTGAATGACCCTGTGAATAGGGGACCCAAAGAATAGGAAAGGTCCATTTCGTCTTCCTGCGTAATACTGTGGTTCCTACAAGGGGTGGAAAGCTCCTAGGAATGCACTGTGCTACATATTATGTGTACGCGGACACGGGGTAATTGGAAAAGAAAGTCCGAGAGATTTTAGCTTTTAAATTATTCACTTTAAATTAGATCGCGTGGAAAAAAACAAAACAAATTAGTGTTATTCTACTGCAAAATAGTTCATACTTCAATATCTGCAATGAATTAATCAATTAATTTTTAGAAAGATAAAGTACTATAATCAGCAAAAAATGGTTACTTTTATTCATTTTTAAGGAGATAAGAGCATTAAATTTTATTTAATTTGTAACAGCATTTTACAATGTTGTAGCAAAACATGATTTTGGCGTAATTTTTACAATTATTTTATTTGAACAGAAACATGACAAACATGTTGTTCAAATAAATGCTATTAAATTAATTATTCATAGTTATAATTTTAAAATGGAACTATTATTATTTTTTTTCAATTTATAATTATTCGGTATAGTGAATTAAAACTTTTATTTATTTATTTAATTTTATTATTATTTTTTTTAACAACAGCAGCTAATGTATTATAAAAAAAATTCCTTAACTATAAATTATACTGATATTTTTTTATTTTTATGGAAATACTAATGAAAAGGTATTTTTTCTACTATTTTAATCCAATTTAATTTCAGAATGTTTTGTTGTTTTGTGTTTTTTGTAAAGCAAAAACGCAGGAGTTAATCCTTAGGGCGTCGGTGCCCTGAGCGGAAGAAGGCTTCTAGCGTTTGTTCCAATATATAAAACAATTAATAAGCAATAAAATTGGGGTTGAACAGTAATTATAATATCTATTTATTCCCTAATTTTATAAAAATCAACCATATTTCCTTCATTTTATAAATATTAGATAATGTTTTGAATTTATATAAAATTTATAAAATATCTCCAATTTTTGTTCCAGAATTGGGGTTACAACGGTGATTTGTCCTCAATTCTATGTTCAAAAATCTGGTTAATTTATATAACCCATATTCACATTACATCTGGAGAAAATCACCCAACATCCAAACTGTAAATTGACAGATGCGCGGTAGACCTGAACCCTGGACCTTCACACTTCAACCAGCGGCGGATCCAGAAAAAAAAATTCTGGAGGGGGCACAAGACAATTTTTGTCACATTTTCTTATAGAATGACTTGATTTTACCAAACAAGGCAATGCTCTATAGTGTAAACTTCATTCGTCTGGGGGGGGGGGGGGGATGGGGCTCTGTATCCGTCAATGACTTCAACCATATTCGGTGTCTTATCCACTCGGCCATGGTGGGCTCCTTTTGTGAACTTTTAAAATACAGCGTTTAATGTTCTGCATTGTATGTATTTTATTTTTAATTAATTAATTTTATAGTTATTTTTAAATTGGGAGTACTTAACAACCATCACTTTATATAAAATGAAATTTATAGTCATATAATTATTTCAGGGTTGCGAATAACTAGACAGAAACTGCCCCAATTGAGGGGTTGGGGTGGGCGCTTAGAAACCCCTTCAATACTAAGTCATAAAAAACTGGTTAACTTATCTAACGCATATTCACAATACACCTGGAGAAAATCACCAACATCTAAACTGTCGATTGACAGATGCGCGGTAGACCAGAACCCTGGACAGGACGTCAAGTAAATTAACCAGATAGAATGATTCCCCCCCCCTCCCCTCCTCTTTTCGCATGTGAAGGAGGCACTTGAATCCTGCGGGCTCAAAACATTGTAAGTAGTAAGTATTGAAATCATAAATTAAAAAGAATTACTATAACAATATATATGTGCTGCTTGTGCTGGCTTTATACCTTTCAGTTTAGAAATTACACTTCTGGACCGATATCGGTTTTGACGTTTGGTGCAGTACATCGCCAAAATCACATCTTAACCCTAAAAGGCTAGCCGCTATCGGACCGTTGCATGCCCGAAATCAACTTTTATTTGCCTACGCCAAATCGTTTTGCCAGCACAGAACCGACACCGTCCCAATTACCATTGTGCCAATGCCGACATCGAAACGGTACTGCCGATGACGGCCCATCCCTAACCCGATACGGCTGTGTTTGCTGGGTAAGCACGACGAAATTTTCAGTGATGTATTTATTATGTATGCATATTCCTTTACGAAAATTTACAGTATTAAGTTTCTTGTTCTCTTTCTGCAGCAAGATAAACGATTTATCTTAACCAATTTTTCACATGCAAGAATACTTTAAAATAGATACCAATAATGATTTTTTAAACCAAAGAAATCATTTCAACTTTCAGGCTTCACAGCGCGTACATTAACACTGATGAGATACTGAAAAGAATCATAAATAATTTTAATGTTCCAGCGCAAACATTAGAAAGAATATATGCTAAAAATTGTAATCAAAATAAAGTAGGTTGAATATTTAAGCATTTTTTAAAAGGAATATAAAATACGGTAATGTAAATATGTAAATGATTTCCTCTCCTAAACTCTTTAAAAAATACCCGTAAATAAGACATCATACAATTGATCAATTTAATTTTTCCGCCGTTAGTGATCATTAGTATTAAGTTAAGTGACAAACACATTTGTTGCTTTTTCTGAAATCATCGAGGTAGCGGAACAGAGGACAGCGATGAAAAGTTACTTAGGAAGTTTAGCGATTGCTTCAGTTCGTAAGATAAATAGCCTCTTCAGAGTTAAAATGTTCAACTTGAAAAGCGAGCATTAAGGCACTAATGTTGATGTTTAACTTTTTAAATATATTATTGCAGTTTTAAATGTAAGACGTTAAACGAGCACTTGATGTTTCTTTTAAAAATCCATGCCATTTATTTTGAAACTTTAATTCTGAATAATAAAATATGCTTCTGGTAGAAATAAATAAGTATTAAGGAGTAGTTGAAGGAAAATCATACATGTTATATAACTAAAATACTTAATATTGTAGTAAGTGAATTTGACTTAATATTGTATAACTGAGTTCTCATAGCATATAAACACTATTAACAAATTATTGTGCAACACCTTGACGATTGGAAATATATTTTTAACAGGCTATTGACCACCTAGCGTTATCTATCAGTTAGTTCGCCTTTCAGAATCATGTTTAAACAAGTATAATAGATAATATCTCTTCGTACAAAGAATACATCCGCATTTAGTTATCGTTTTCAATATTATTTATAAACAAGTTTTAGTTGACAGGAGCAAGTGCGTCTAAATTGAAATATTTGAAAAATATAAACGTCTAAACTATTGTTTAGACAATCTAAAAACTAAATCTTTATTGAACAAAAAAGCATTTATGCCTTTTTTTCGCAAATTTATCATCATATGCAAATAGCACACATTCACAACATTGTTGTAAGACTTGCTTATTTTTGTGGTATACATGCGTGTTTGTCTACTTTCGAGAGAAATTTTCTTCCCAGAAGTATGAACACACAGCTGTTTAAAGCATTTAATTTGCATTGCATCACTAAGATGACCAGCTACAAAAAAAGGCCTACTTGTTCTTTATTTGGCCGTCATTCTCCAAACAACAAAATTATATGTACCAACATAAAGCGTACGCAATTAAAGTGTAGCAGAAGCAGATTTGAGTGTGCATTATTCGTAAACGATTAACATATGAACTTTGCTGTACGAATGTCCTTCAAAAGCCGTGCAATGTAAATCCCACTTTTTTCGCCCTTTTTGCCTTTATACCTGCTAAGGTAAACCCAGGCAAATTTAAATCAGTGAGCATTGCGAGTTATGCATTATTCCCGTTCATTTCATTTGCTGTAATCGCTGCAGTATCGAGCGCTTACGAGTACTCCGCACTCGTACTGCTGAAATGTTTCAGAGACAATTCCATGTGCTTATCTCGACATTTGAATGGCATTGTATAGAATAACTGACTCGGAAATTGTTCATTAGAATAAGTTTAAAACGATATTTAATTTAAAGCAAGCAACAGCAAAAATTTAAAAAAAAAACAAACCTCGTACTACAACAAAGATTTCGCAGTAGATTTTCAACTAAATAGTGAATAGGACGGTGAAAATGAATGAGCCGTTTGTTTACATATTTCACTGAGAGCCCATTTCTGATTAATCATCGGAAATCATGGCAGAACGATTCTTTCATCAAAAGTTGGCCGTGGTCAAACAATTTAATCGTTCAACTTTAGTGTGCATTTGGATGAAACAAAATTGAAAGTCAATGTACACTTATCACTTTGGATGACTCTTTGAGGATGAACATTCAAAGTGACAAATGTAAATAAACTTTTAGAGTGAGCTAATGATAGTCGAAAACTCCAGCAACTCAGCATGTTTTCAAAGCTGTCACCGCATGTCATTCGTAGAACGATATGGACTTTCCTGCAATACACTATAATCACGTTGTATTTTTTCTATCCGTGTTGTTCCACCACGTGCAGTATAAACACGTGTTTATCATTCCTGATTATTATAGGAATATGTTATGTTACCTCTTTATTTTCTTTAACTTTCTGCTAGAATGACTCAGTACTAAATCCTTAAAAATGACACATTTTCGCCTTTCAGTTTCCGTTTATTTCAGTAAATTCAACTTTTCTATAACTGTGCGAATTTTTACTTTGGAAATGAAACTTTTATTTGGAAAAATACCCATACTTTGGAAACAAACGTGAAATTAGTAAAATACTCAAATTTTCGAAACACGTGTAACTCTAGTATAACAGTCAATGTTTAGAAACAAATTTTTATGTTGCATTCTCATGTTATTATTACATTTTTATGTTGTAAAGAACACAATCTTAGAAATGAGCATATTTTTTATTTCGAAAAATACCGAAATCTTAGAAACTACTGAGGTTCTCAAAATTTTCAGAAATCCAATAAATTACTCATTTCAGCGCTGCATTTAAAGCTCAACAAAAAATAATGCATTGTACTTTACAGAATTTGAGGGTGCTGTTTCTTTCCCCTCTCAGATTATAAATTAACATGACAATGTACGCTCACATACAAAGGTTTCCAACTATCTTAAAACCGTCCGGCTAACTTGCCACAGAAAGATACTAGCGACCCGGAGTTTTTTTTTCCCTTCTATAGAACTCTTTCTCGCATTCATTGGAGACAAATGACAAGGACACGCCATGAAATCATTTCTTTGTAACGATGGATCTAATCTTATCGAGAAACCCCACAATGATAGCGCGTAGAGATGCGCCCAAGATTGATAGATAAAATCCCGTTTGAAGAGGAAGCTTTTCTTGTTTAAATGATAATAGAAAGAACAGCCATAGTAATCTGGTAATGACGTTCTAGGGCTTCCCTTTACTCAATGAGGCATTAAATAAATAAGTAAATGTAAATATATATGTATATGTACATATATATAACGTATTTTAACGGTCATTTTTCAAGCCTTTTTATATAATTCTGTTCAGCTTAAAGTCAACTGCATATACTTTTAAGAAAAGCATAACTTTTTTCGAGCGCATTTTCTCTAAAATACATTCTAAAAATTATTTCCTCAAATACACCTACATAACATTTTTCAAAATATTTTTCATTAGATTAACAATCAGAACTCGAATTTTTATATGCGCTTGTAAAAAAGATAAGTGCAACGAGAGCTTCTTCCAGCAGTCAACGCGTATTACCACAATATTAGATCCCGTGAAAATGCACTTCAATTACAATACATGATCCTTTAGGCGTCTAAGTTATTTTATTATCCCTAACCACAAAAACTAACCGCAAATTAAGATCATACCTTATAAATTGTAATACACTTCAAAAAAATCTAATTTCGTTTTTCTGTTACTGAAGCAGAAAAGTATCATTAAGACAGACTTCAAAGGTTGCCGCCTGTGGACTATAACAAAAAGATCGCTTTATTGGTTTATAAAAAAATCTATATGTACTACATACGGTTTAGGTAATGCGATTTAGTTAACATTAGTTTATTTAGATACTAGCTGCGTGCCCGTTCTCCGCACGGTAGGGAACGAAACTTTATCTTACATGTATAGTTCGAATTGATTCCAGTGATTTGGAATCTAAAAATAAGCAAAATGATTTGACTCTTGGCGTAAAGTTACTCATTAGTTATTTCTAAAGGTAGTATAAGTACTGACCTGAGACCATTGTTAATATTATGACACAAAAAACTATGTCGGTGTCATTCGCGATTAGAAAAGAAAAGCGTGACGGGTTGCAGTGAAAATTCCTAATTTTCAAAATGTCTCATTTCTACATCATACTCTTTTTTAGATTTAAGTTATGCCATTAATACCTTAGATACTACATGATGTGGAGAACCGTTTTATTTTATAGTTAGTAGTTGTGTACCCACTCTTTGTAAGGCAAGAAGAGAACATTTTCCTAAAATGTAATCATAACTACTTGTGACAAAACAGAATCAGCACGAAAAAATATAGTTCTATAACAGTCTTTTCTGTTGAAACTACCGCGGGATATATTAACACGACGTAGAATTACTTAATGTTTAATTAGCTGTGGTGTAATACGGCTGTTGAAAAATGAATAGAAGACTTAGTTTCACGAAATACTTATTAATGCGGTATATTGCGCTTTGTTCAATATTGCCTTAGAATATCTACTTACTATTACTTATACTATCTTTTACTGATACTAATACAATATATTTTCGTTTTGCAACCGTTAATGCTTAATTTAAAGAAACGGTTTAGATATTTGCCACGAATGTCGTCTTTTACTCTATGGTGATTCTTTGCAATTTACGCATTAACATAAACGATAATTATTTCACTTTATGGTCGCCACTAAATCAGCTCTCCATAAATTTTCACGCATAATTCTCGTCAGGTCAGATTGGCGTATTTAGCACCAGGGCCCTATTATCACATGGGCAAATCGGGACTTTGCCCAGGGCCCCCGCCTCGAAATGGCCCCCAATTTCAAATGTTGTTCATTTTTTTATAACAAAATTTTATGAAAAATAAAACAAATTTCATAGATGTGAGGGGCAAATTCATAAATGCACGGGTCCCCCTTTTGGTCATAATCAGGTCCGGTTTAACACCCGCAATATATTTCCTGCGATTCGAAAACGTGTCCCGTTTAAAATCTCAATTGAAAATAACGCTGGATAATTCACTGGTGAAAAAACAGCATTCAATTCTTTTTCTGTCAACGTAAAATAAAATATAGTGTTATTTCATGCGTGGCGTATGTTTTGCTTGTGAGTCCTTTATTCTGATTGAATTCGGAAAGGGGTTTTAAACTCGTGACATCAAAATGACGCACATTTCACATGCGAAAACTCAGTTATTTTAAATTAATTTTATTTATTTTTTTCAACTGGCAATGTTAATCATTGTTACTGTCTCCAAGACAACCAAACCGCAAGATATCATACCGAAATTTTTTAGCAGCTGCTATTGAAATGAAAATCCTTCTTTACTTAAAAATTTGTAAAAAAATCGCCTAATTTATATTTTTCTCTGGTTTCTCTTAAAAGAGGGCGAAATATATGCTCCGTCATTTTACAAAATATAAAAAAGTTATGACGGATAGAATTCAAGATGCAGCAGTTTTAAAAATATTTTACGAAAGTCAGCGTCAAATTTAATTTTATTTGAAAAATTTCCCAAAATCTGCAAATTATGTTGCACAGTCCGAACAAACAGTTTTTAAAAGAAAATTTTCTCCTCTATCCGATAATGTAAATATCGTTTTCTAGCGATTGTAATTACCGCCGTTATTACGTATTAAGCGAGATAAAATCGCTAAAAATCGGACAAAACAAAAAACAAAACATTTTCTAAGTCGAATTTCGAAAAAATCACTTCGAGGCATGTTAGGATCTGTCCTAGTGAAGCCGTATGCAAAATTCGGTAGGTCTGCGACCAAACGTCTCTGCACATGCTCACGAATGTGCTGAAATCGGACATTTGAGTAGCTTTCAACCCTGAAAATTGCGAAAAATCGTTAACAATTGGGGAACGGTTGGATTTCCAGAATTTTAAAGCAGCCTACGGCCTATTCTATGTCGTTTTACGTGTATGTGCAAAATTTCAAGCCGATCGGTCTGACCGTGTGCGAGGAGTTCCCGGACGAACAAACAAACAAACAGACAAACTTTCACATTTATATAATAGATTTTCTACGTGCAGATTAACAAATTCAAATACTTTTCATCTACCAGTTGAAAAGTTTTCTTTAAACAAATATGGTGTCCACATAAAGGAACTTTTCTATTGAATGTTTAATAGAAGAAACATCATGAAATAATACAAAAAACTAAGGTATGTATTAACTTAGTAAGTTAATTATTATTCACATTCTGTAAGAGTAAAAATAAAACTTGAATGGAATAATTTTTCTCAAACAGGAAAATCTTCTGTATTAATTCTAACTTTACTCCTTTAAATAACATGTGAGAATCGTGAGTATGCAAGATGATTGTAACGTACTACGTAGTTTACAGCTGTCCTTAAATTAACAATTAATTTACTGAAACCTTTAACATGCAAAAAAGAAAAAGTTACATTTTCCTTGATTAAGACAGTCGGTCACAAGTGAGGAATATAATGAGTATATGTACCCGTAAATTCAACCAAATAACCACTTTAGTGGTTTGATCATAGCATAAATTCTCTTTATGTGGCAGCACTAATTACGTTATTCTATAAATGTATCATGAATACGTTTTAGAACACACGAACGAGACAGGTGGCGACATATGTATAAGGAAATGGATTAATTTCTCTTTTCTAGAATAGTTATAAAACGCAATAATATTCTTTACTTTCATTTCTTTAATTTTTCTTACACATAGCAAAAGTTAAAGAAAAAGTAGGAAAAATTTAGAAAAATTAAATGGGAAGAGGAAAAAGGACAAAGATTTACAAACACTATTTCTGAGGGGATTGCGGAAAAGGAATAGAAGAAACGTAATTGGCTGTCAAATTCAAGTTCTGCACAATAAAAAAAGTTTCAAGAATTTTAGATGGATCGAAAACTACACTGTTAATTATTTCTGTAAAAACCCAGAAAGTAATTGAGATTCTCTGTAAATTTAGACCAGTTCTCGGTTATTAGCATTCGATTAAGAAACTCTGTCATGATTTTACAAATATTTCCCTTCGTTTAGCACATTTTCCCGCTAGGGATTTTGAAACAATTATTTAAAACTATTTTCTAACTATTTTAAAACTATACGCAGTGATTTTTATACTGAAATACTCACTCTTACAGTTCTTGTTGTAATTTCTAAGAAATTTTGAAGGCAAAAATGGATTGAATAACTTACTTTATCGAAAACTACAGCTGCGTAGAAAGGGAAAACAGTTTGTTTCAGCGGGTGGCTTATCCCCATCAACGAGAGTTTTACATACACTGCTAAAAATAATCTGAAAATTCAAGATATTTCTAGCCTTAGTTTTTAGGGAAATGACCCTTTTCCCCCAAAAAATGGCAATTTTTCGTTAAAAGAAGAAAAATGTTTTAACTTCCAGGAATTTCAGGTGAAAACTGTAAATTTAGGTGTTTGGTTTGGCTTGTAAGTAGTTTTGAAAAATGGATTTTCGTTAGGCATTTTAGATAGAAAAAAAAATATTATACCAAACGCGCTCTTATGAGTAATTAGTTACTAAACTATGATTAGTTTTTTTCTTTTTAATAAGGAATTTCCTTTCATAGCTAAAGGTGTTTCAAAACACACTTATAAATGTTAGAATCACGAAGTAATTTTTATTTTTATATTTATTTTTTATTTAATTATTTATTTATTTATTTTTGTAAATAGGGAGCGGAAAATCAGCAAAGGTGTAATTTTAAGATATTTTTAGCAGCCAATGTATTTCTATGCCCATTTTCTATGTTTGTCAGCATTCTAAACCGGTATGTCAAGTAGCTAAAGTGTGAATGTCGTTACTACTAATATTTACTACATATATTTGTAATATCGTGTCTGTGATATATACTACGTGTATTTGTGATATATATGTTTACTACATATATTTGTGTCACTACATATATTTGTGAAAATTGAAATTAATTTCTTACCAATCCAATAATTTGACTATGTAATAATAACTGTTCAACACTCTGTCACGAACTTCGAAATCTCCCCCACTGCGATCACCCAAATCCTATTCTGAGACTAAAATAACCGGTACTCCAACCTTTGATCACCCTGGAGCAAGTCTAGGTGGTCCAGTGGGTACGAGCGTCAATTTGTCACTCTGTAGGTCGAGTGTTCCATTACAGGGATGGTAGAGTAAGTTGCCTCTTTCGGCAGACGTGTAGTGAAACGGAAAGTTACAGTTCGGAAAAATAATAAACAGAACGGGAACTTTTCTACCAGTCGTTTTTCCGTCAATTTACAGATATATTTTAAACAGCGTAGACTTTGGGTATTTTTACATATGTAAATTTAGAGAGACTTTGCTACATTTACATATGCAAATTTACTGAGTCTATTATAAATTTAGGGTGAGATTCAAGTGAAACACAATTCGAACGTTTTTCGCGTCAAACAGGAGAAACTTCGAAAGATATCAATGTTTCTTAGTCAACCGAAACAAGCCAATCGTGTTTTGATCACGTGACAGCGCGATAGGTTTGTTCATTGGAAGCATTCTGCCAAGACGTTCGAATTGTGGACTGAAAAACGTTCGATTCGAACTCGATCGCGCGTGTTTCACTTGAATCTCGCCCTTAGCCTCTGTGATTTGACCGAATCTCCGTTATTCAGTTTTTGTAAATTTACACAAGACTCGAAATGATTACTAATAGATTATCCGTAATTTTACCGAAAACTTTTTAACAGTATAGGGTAGGGTCAGCACGCAGTATTCGTAGACTTTTCAAAACTTATAAACATTTAGAAAATCTCTGCTTTGATAGAAATAATGATACAAGCCTTTACATAAACTTTTTCTGTGTTACTCATTATTAAAGAGAAGTGTGTGCTAGAGTTGGTATCGAGCCTTCAGTGTCCTAGTTTTAAGCGTTATCCAACTTACAAAAGGAATTCACTTGTTCACCTTCAAATACTGAGGTGCACCTTTCGTCGGCGGTGATCGAGTGTACCTACACTATAAAAAGTTCTATAAATTAGATCATACAAGTTTATGAATACATTAAACACACAAAATCTAAAAATAAAAAAGTGAATTGCCGTTTTAGTAAATTCAAATTGGTAATTTCAATTTGGAGAAAAAACTGCATTCGTTGTAGTTGAAATTTGTGCCGTTTGGGATTAAAGAGCAAGTATAATATTATTTTTTTAGGTAAAAGGGTTACAGTTAAGTTTCATAACAATTTAACAAATCACCAGCAAAAATCCCAATTTAAATCACAAGATGGATATCAGATTTACCTTTTAAAAGTAAAACGATGCATTTTTTTACTAAGAAAATATTTCTTTTAACAAAAAGTTTGCTTCTAAGTTTAAAATGGGGTTTTTAAAAACAGCCTCTAAGTTAACATTGTATACATATTTATCAACTGAAAACTGGAATATCTCTCTTAAAAATATTATTACAGTAAATTGATGAAATATTATGATTTTAAGTCGATAAATACTCAGATAACTCTGTTGCAATCTTTTATTTAATTTCTGAAAATTTAAAAATTAATTAATAGGATTTCCTCTTGACCGTTAAAATTAAACTGAGAAACAAATTCTTTAATAGGAAAGCTGCCTATCCCGTACGTGATGGATTAAAGTCAAGTCTGAAGGTTAAATTATCGGCTAATTAATCTGGGTTGTATTGGATTAAACTGGATACATATGCAAACAACTTATTCGTGACAAGAATACAGTGCACAAAATTCATTAAGTCTGCTAAATTATTTATGATTGGATATATTTATCAGTGCTGTTTTCATGCAGATCATGATACTTATACATTAAATGGGTAATACGCATTACAAAATTGTTTAAAAGACATTTCGGCACTCAAAAGATTTTAACATTAATTTTAACTTGCTTATTTTAAAATGGAAACATCAGAAAATATTGAGGTATAAGCTGCATGTCAAATGTAAATTTATTTACTGAGGGAATCACAGTATACATAATAAAACTTTTTCTAAAGAGATTTTACATAACGGTTTTGCTGTTTTTTTTTTTTTTTTTTTTTTAGTTTAAAAGGGTGATGTTTAGTAAAAAAAAAAAATATTGCCTAAACTTTTAGCAAGTGCATGATGCTAATTTACATTACTTGTGCACTGTAATACTGAAGGGCTGAATCTGTAATCCTTGAGGTTTGCGTTTTGTTTTGTGTGTAGAATTAATCTGTTCAAGATATCTACTAAACTTTCTTTAAAACATCGCATGAGGCTAAATAAAAACGATAAATACGTCTATGAAATCTCCTAAAAGTTCGTCTCTTCGCTTTATGAAGCTGAATTATTTATTCAAAATATTCAAACGTATATTAATACTTGTATAAG
The DNA here is from genome assembly GCA_038373885.1 of Cheiracanthium punctorium. Taxonomy (NCBI): domain Eukaryota; kingdom Metazoa; phylum Arthropoda; class Arachnida; order Araneae; family Cheiracanthiidae; genus Cheiracanthium; species Cheiracanthium punctorium. The sequence goes on from JAWZYV010016635.1 coordinate 967,920, forward strand.
CTTTGGTAAAATATTTCTAAGTTTACATTATGTCTCGCTATGTTAGTTTTGGGGTTTCTAGACAACTTACATACTTTGAGGTATAACATTATAAAATTGACATTGCAGCTTTTAAATTCTTTTCTTTCAAGTAAAATTTTTAGTCTTCAAAAACTTGTGATTTGAAGATTTTTCGACTTAAATTTTTCAGAAATTTCACAAAGAACTACGAACACGACCAAAAAATCCGCATTATGGAAACTTCTTGGGTATCTATATAAACATCTTTTGACGGTTAGAGTTTTAAAGAGATTTGAGTAAATTATCATGTTTTAAAAAAATGCATTTTGTATTAAAATATTGAAATTCCGCACTTTCATTCAATTCGAACTTTATTTTTTAAGTAAAATACATTGAGCATTTAAATTCACTTCGTCTTCCATCAGCATTTATGGGAAGTACATATTTAAAAAATTACGGAAGTGGATTTTTTTTTACATAACCTTAACATAAATGTTACGAGTTGACTATGCATTTACGACTCACCATTCCATTTCCTGAAAACTAAAAAGTAATCAATAACTTTACCCATAAACATTTTATACATTGATGAAATTCTGTACTATGTATTACTAAGTTATATTCCTTTGCATCTTCTAACTCATTCTATGCACAGAAAATCCGCACAAATGACCCTTTTTCCGTCTTGACGTAGATGACATGGAATCACTTTTAACACTAAATAATTTCTTTTGTGTGCCGACGAATCTAATCTTTTGTTGAGATTCAGCAAATGAAAGTAAATAGACTAAGGTCTGTGATTGATGCATTAAGTCCCAGAACGGCGAACAATCTCTTCTTGTCTGGATGATAATAAAAAGGACAGCACCATAATCTAGTTACGGTGGACACCCGTTTCCTTCTTTTGTATCACCAACAAAAAGAGTTCAGAACTCTGAGAAATCTTGATATGGAGTTAACGCCCCCTTCTTCTGGGCCACTTTAACTTGAATTAAAAAGATTATTTCCCATGGGAAAAAAATCTATTATGTCTCAGGAAAGGAAGATATCAAGGATTAATATAGTGTGTGTAATAAGAGATTTAAAATGCTTTTACATGTTTTCTATACAAGACAAGAAAGCAAAATTTCATCCCGTAGACTAATAACTTAAAAGGTGTTTATTAAGATACTTAGACAACTTCGGCATGGATGTTTAGGCTCTTTTCAAAATGTGTGTTTTCCAAGTAGTATCTATCTATCTATCTATCTATCTATCTATCTATCTGTCACTATATATATAAAATATATATATATGTTTTCTAAGATACAGCTAGCGTTAGCTACCAGTTAACAGATAAACTAGTTGTGCCAGAAGCAATGGCGGTATTCAAGCGGTCACATTACTAGGCGTCTAAATAGAATTCTTTGAAAAATGGGGTTTTATAATATTTATTTACATGCACAGTCTTTCACGTACAGAAGCATGACTTGGTTTATTGAATGTAGTATGGTTTTAGATGGGAATTGCAATTGCTAAGTTTGTTATGTTTTTCGGCGTCATCCAGTATTATGACCTAAAATGGGCAGCCATGTTGCTGGGTAAAATGATCCATCAACTGAAGAAACTTCAGAACCGGGTCCTAACGATCATGGCAGCCCTTCAACCGTTCTCAAAATGCATGACTCTCCCAAATCCTTCTCTTTTAGTCCAAACTCACGCAGGTGGTGTAGTGGCTTAAAAACCATCCTATCACGACTTGGGTCTGGATTCGAATCCCGACTGCTAATTGTTCGTCCCTTCACAGAGGGTAACACTAGCCACCCATTGGGTATCCCAAAAATAAATGGCCGCAATACTGTCAGGCAGTTGTATTGGATAATGTCTAATCGGCAAGTGCCCGCCCGTTGGGGAAAAAAAAAACGAAAAACGTGATATCCAAAAGTTTGAAAAAAATGTTCTCGCACTCAGAGAAAAAGAGAATCAATATAAAGTACCATTTTAACGAGAAGTCCTTATCAAATCAAATGCTAATTCTAAAGAATCAAATGCTAATTCTAAAAACGGCAAAGCTAGAACCAGTGGCGGATTCACGGGGAGGGGGCTCTGGGGGCTCGAGCCCCACCCCAGAGCTAGAAATACACTATGGATTAAAGAAGTTTTAAAGAAAATTGTAAATTTTCACATGAACTGAAATTTAAAAAAGTAGCGCTGTATACAGTGGCGATCACGGGGGCTCTGGGGCTCTAGCCCCCAGAGCTAGAAATACACTATGGATTAAGAAGTTTTAAGAAATTGTAATTTCACATGAACTGAAATTTAAAAAGTAGCACTGTATATACAGTTGACTCTCTGTTTAACGACGATCTCTTTCTAAAGACGATATTTCAAAGTCCCAGCAACTCCAACGTAAAAAAATTCTATTCAAAGACGAGGTCGTTTCTGTTTAACAACGATTTTTTTTCATCTTACGCTACAGGAACAAGGGGAAAATTTTTTAAGGGTGGAGAAAAAAGTGTCGGGGAATGTCAAAAGTGCAATTCGCAAGACAATCTCAACTACCTGAGTGTATTCTCAAAGGTATTTTAAAAGCAAAGATAAAATTCTCGAAGCAGCGCAAAAATTTAGTTCGGGATCAAAATACTTCTGCATGCAAATGATTGCATAAAGCAAGAGCATCCAACATTCTAATTTCTGGGCCCCACCATGACCGAGTGGATAAGACACTCGACATGATAGATGGTTGAAGTGTGATGGTCCCGCGTCTGGGCCTACTGCACGATTCTCGATCTAACTATCTGGAGTTTTTCCAGATGGTTTTCTTCAGATTTAACGTGAATACGCGTCAGAACCTCTGAAAAAATCCTCCGACCAAGGCAACCGCCCCAGAATGCAGATGCCTCTAGTATAGGCTTGCCACATAACATCACATATCACATAAGTCCAATTTCTGGAGGCCCGACGAGTGGCTGAGCACATAGCGCTCGCAACTGGGAGAAGAAAAGTGCCTGGTTCAAACACAGGGCGCGTCCGTCAATCTAGCTGTTCGGAGTCTTACGCAGTTTTCTCCGAAACTTCTCATAAATACGGATTAAGACCCCTTAGAAACACTCCCCCCCCCCCACGTAGGGCACCCCGTACTCGGCCTAGATCCCTCATGTAGGTAATTGTTCGTATTACCAAAATAAAATAAAATCAAGCAATTACTGCCAGTGCTGTTATTCTGGCAGAAAAATTTGGAATGCAAAATTTTCAGGCTTCGGCTGGTTAGCTAGAAATATTCATAAAATGGAAGCTGACGCATTTCCCATTTGAGAAAATCTGGAAGAAAGAATAACGGCGAGGCGAAAAATGAAACAACTGACTCATTTTGATTTTCATGAAACCTAATTTTTTTGTATTGCTTGTTTTAAGGTAACTTAAAATAATTTTTTGTGGATAATAAAATAATATAATGATAATAGGAGTAACATCTTTAAACACGCCAATATATCAAAAAATATATTCACAGTCCTAAGAATGTAAAGTGTAAAGGGTTGGTTTTCGTGCTGTAGGATTACGGCCAATTATCTACACACGGAATCTAAGCCGATGGGTGGGGTGCACTCCGTGGGCGTCTTTTTAAGGGGCCTAACCCTATTTACTCTAAGTTTCGGAGGAAAGCACGGAAAACTCCGAACAGTTAGGTCGGCGGAACCGAACTGGTTTTGAATCAGGCACTTTCCAAAGTGTAAAGGGAAATGTTATTCTTGTGTGTAGCATTAAACGGCTACGGGAAGGTGTAGTGGTGTGCCGGAGGACGTGAGGCTGTTTGAGACCCATTCTCGGGGTTGGGCATTAGGCGAGGCCGCTCGGGACTCTGGCTTAGGGCCGTTATTGTGGGATCCTGGCCGGCAAAGCCCTGGAGCGAGCTGTGAAAATCCTTGGGCCGCTATGACTGTCAGTGGAAGAATCGGTCGAACTGCGGTTACATTATTTTATTGGGTGATTCGATACATCTTTCCTTGGCAGTTGCTGTCACGCGAAAAAGTCGCTGCTGGGCTGCATCAGTCCCTTTTATTAACTTTTGAGGTCGTGTCACATGATCCATGCAAGTTGCAATTATTGGCAGATCCCAAAATTTGGACAGCGGTTTTTCAAGGTTTGTTATGGCTTTTAAGACGCCAGATTGACTGGACGCGGGGACCGTCTACAAAATTATAAAGGAATTACAAGGGACCGTGTAGTAATTGCAGCTTTTGGAAGCAGATTCCTTTGTTCCAACAGAATTAAAACTGTGTAGTTCTAGAAATGTGGGATTTTAGCGGGCTTCTGATTTGTAATGTTATATATGTATATATATATATATATATATATATATATATACCAAGAATATTTACTTATTGAATCATTGTGGACTAAACGTAATTTCTGTATTTACAAAAATGATATAGAGCTTTTATTTTTAAACAGAAGGAGAGGCACCTTTTATTGACTCGCTATCGCCACAGTGGCTGGAGCAGTGTCCCCAGTTTTATTTGCACAGTGGAACCTGTCTAATGGGACCACCCTTGGGAAGAACAAAACTGGTCACCTTACAAAGGTGGTAAAGTGTGATGGTAGTGAAGCGAAATTGCATTAAAGTTGTCACTATAGACCGACGATCTCTTTACCAAAGTGGTCATTTTAGCAGGTTCCACCATATTTGAATGGACGACAGCACACTGATACGGGAAAAAAAATCTTCCGTTGCTCTCTCCATTTTATAGGGGACGGAGTTTGCGGTTTAGTGTGGAAATCTTTTATCGGTAAACCCCGAATTGCTATTAAAAAGTCGTAAAATTCGCTACGAGAATGCCCTCTTACCCACTGCAGTCACGTTAGACGCAGCAGCAATCAGCATCGGCCTTAAGTGATGCTGAAGCATAGACGAACAATCCAACCCTCCGCAATATGTACAGCTTTCATTCTTTCAACTGCTCTCATAAGTTGTCCACCCAGATGTATAGGTACAAATCCTCATTATAAAAGTAAAACATATTCTAAGATATCAGACAAAGCGAGTACCTGGCAATGTATAGCTGGTCTGGTTTTAAAAAAGAAAGCTCAAATTGTAAATAGCAGGTAATAGTGATAATAGTTGTAAATAACAATTGAGGTTTGTTTACTACAGTCCTCACTGAAAAGGATGGGAATTACTTAAACTGGAAAACTTAATGCCATCCTAAAATGCGAAAATGCATGCTGTGAACACTGTATATTGCACGGTGGCTGTGAAATGGGTTCAATATTGCATTCAGCAGTTGTACTCTGTACAAACTAAAATGTTAATGGGTAGGGCCTGCGAACAACAAAATAAATAATTGACATTGCTGATTAGCCACGTCTTATTGTCACTACAGGGGGGCGAAATTTACGACTTTTAATGGCCAGTCGGGATCTACCAACAAAAGATTAATGTGTTAAACTTGAAACACTGTCCCCCAACACAATGGAGAAAGCAACGGAACATTTTTTGCCCGTATCAGTCCCGTCGTCCATTGAAACGCATAAAACACGTAGCTTATGAGCATCGGCCATAACTTGATCGGTATAGGGTATAGATCGGTACAGCTCTGCCCCCCTCCCCTTACTGAGTTTTCTTCGACGGTTCTTGCAGGAAACAACATACTTATTTAGTTGTGATATACCATGTCTAATTACACATTGGGAGAAAAAGTATTGGGAAATCAATGTATCATCCTAATGTAAAACGGAGCCCCCCCTAGATGATTTCTCTGGATCCGCCCCTGGCTAGAACAAGCATAGAAAGGAGTATGTAGTCATAAGCAAAGACGTATTCCCGTAAAGAAGAAAAAAGGACGCCTAAAAACCAATCTTTCGAATATAGTGAGACAGATTCAGAAGGTGAGCACAAGTGTATTTATTGCAATGAATTAATTTTCTCTTCTGCGTCAGGTGAAGGTTAGATCCAGTGTCACAAATGCCTAGGTGAGCGCCTAGTTTTCGAAAGTGGCGGAAAAAGACATTATTTAATTTATTTCTGCTTTTATTGTAGGCCGTAATTTTTGAATTATAATTATGCAGTATGCAATTTTATTCTTTGTGACACTTTTTATTTTAAAATTTTCATAAAATAAATTATGCATACTCTATAATCGTAAAACTTATTTTATTTCATTATAAATAGTCATAATTACTGTTACATCTTTTATTTGGCCGATTAAAAAAAAAAAAAATAACTATTTCCAAATGAAGGATCATTTTGCCCTTTGGTGAGGGTAAAAGGATTTTTTTTCGCATTTTCTCAAAATTGTATCGTTTTCATTACTCAATGTGCTTTTAAAATATTATTAAAATATGTTTATGATGCAAAATATAATGTAAAATGTGCTAGCAAAGGGCCAAAGTTTTATTTAAAGAGTTGTGCTATTTTATAAGTTTGGCCCTTAAGAGGATCCTTTTAGGACACCTTCCCCAACACTAAGACAATGTAAAACCTTCAAAGTGCTGAAATTCTTTCCTAAAACTTTTCATACACACCCAAGGTTTATAAAAATCAGATGATCAGTAGAAGCTGTTGTTTTTGATTTTTTTCGAAAACCAGCCACATTTAAAAAAGTACAACTGTATTCATATACAAAGCTACGAACGACGTCGGTAGTCAGCCTGCCAAACGGCCTAAACAACGACGTGCCACCTGATCACCTAGAAATGATGCCGCCCCGGTACTCAACCTAAACATTGAAACTCATCTTTACTCTTTCGTATATACGTGGGCGATATTGTACACAACCATGTTGTTGACACCCGTAGACTTTTAATGAATGTCTTATCATTGTACGCTTGCAAAATGATGTACTTCATTAGATCTTTAATGAGAGTATGTAGAATTTAATTTTTTCTTATTTGTAATTGAATTAACATCAAACAGCTTTAAAAAATCATTACATTTTATCAGAATTTACATAAAAATAAGTTTCTTCGTTTTAAGAAAGTATGCACACCATAAAATCTTTTAAAGAATTGGACTTTCAACGCTTAAAGCCGCTTTTTTTCTGACAGATTCGTCATCGTAATGTAAATATTTCTTTTTTTCAATCAAATATGCAAAACAAAGATAAAAGCAGAGAAAATGTTTTTTGAAAACAAAATGCTAATAATACGAAAAAGAATCGATACCAAAAGAAATAAACGGTACAAGAAAAAAGAATGGGTAGCAGAAAATTGTATTTAAACGGAAGCAAAATAATATTATATTTGTAATTTATTTTCTTTGTAACTTACAATAGTGTCATTCACAATTTCACGAAACTTCTGAAGAATATAATATATATATATATATATATATATATATATATATATATATATATATATATATATATATATATATATATATATATATATATATATATGTATGTATGTATGTATGTATGTATGTGTGTGTGTGTATGTATATAAATCGATTGGAAAAATGTAACTTTTCGAAAAATTATGATAAGAGAAAAAATTTATATCACATTTTTATGCAATGCGGATTGATATACTATGAAAGAATACTCAATGATTTATTTAACTCGCCGAAAACATTCATTTCAGTTTAATTACGTTATGTAACATTTTACATATAAGCAATACAAGAAATTACTATTGAGTTAAATTTGGAAAAAGTATAGCGTCGATGTGATTTATACTTTAGTAAGTGATGCGAAGTCTTCTTTTTTTTGTATTACTTTTACCACTCGTCGGTCGATAGAACCAGGCAGATCGTGAAAAGTGTTCTAGGTATTATTTTTCCAGGAATTTTGTTTGCGATTTTGAGATTAGACTTGTTACTGTACTGTCATCTATTCTGGGAAACACCTCGAGCTAGAAAACCTCAATGGTTTTCCATTGGATTCAGGTCAGTACTCCAAGGTGATTATTGAACTTATTTTACCGAGTTCGCCTTCAACCAGGATTTTATAAACTCGAAATATGCCACCTATATAAGGGTATTAGTCAACCTGCCTAGTGTAATCGGAGAAGAAACCTGGAATAAATTATTCGTTAGCATTTCCTTATATGATTCAGAATTAATTTTATTATCAACAGAACCGATTTCATTTGCACCAACAGTTGCAAATGCAGCCCAAACCGTGAGAACTAAAGCCTCTATTTGGTATTTTGAAATAAAAAGGTCCCATCCTTTCTTCGGAGCGTAGCAGTAAAACTTAAAAACAGAACCAAAAGTTTAAAGTTGGTAACCAAGAGATGAATTCTTTTTTTCATTGGAAAAAACCACATTATTACAGTCGGTGCCGGACTAAATTTTCAGCAACCTTTGAGCGTGGATCATCATATGAGTTAAAAAGAGGGGGTTTTCTTTTGAAGTGATTGTACAGAACATTAGAATTGCTACGAAATGTATAAATTATTGGTCAGCTAGCACATAGCAACTTCATCAGGAGGAAAACTTTTTTTTTTGCTTTTTGACGAGCTTCTGCATCTGTTTCTCTTCTCTTGAAGAAACTATTTTGACATTCTTGTTTTTTTCATGCGTCATAGTTTCACCATTAATAGAAATAATTCAACGTTTCACCATACAATGTAGCTAAATTAGCTGCATCCTTTCTATGGAGAAACGTTTCACTATGATTTGGCTCCATTGATCAGTTTAAACACCAAATCTTGTTCAATGTTTCTCCATAATAGGTTTGCAGCTAATTCAGCGCCATTACAGGGTGAAATGCTAACTACTTTTATTAACAGTGTACAAGAATTAATGAGTAAGCAGTTAAATACATATTTCAGCCTTCCACTTTTTCATGCTGTTTCATCACCATTTTAACAAGCATCTCCGAAAGATAGTTTTTTGGATAATTCATTTTTCTATAAGTTTCTCTCAGCATTGCATCAATATACACAAAAAGAAAATAATCTGTATTCACCGAGCTTATATTCTTTTATAGAATCAGCGAGAAATAAATTGTCGGTTTATGTGTTATTTCAGATGATATTCAGATTTTATACTTTTCCAAACTGCCATGCATCGAATTCGATAACTTTTATATAATCTAAAAAATATTACTACTTTTTACAAAAATATTTTACTTTATTAAGCAGTAGAATTAATATTAGTCGTAAAAAAAAATTGCATAGTTTGAAATCGTAGTAGTTTTTCCTATTTCGGGATTTTTTGCCCGACGTTACAGTATTTTTCAGGGCTGTAGTCTTTTGTGAAATATTAGAAACTCATTTTCATGTTATAGAGTTTTTAAAGTCAATATTCTAATATTATAGCAATTGTGCAATTATTAAATACATTATTTTACTTCTAAGGTATGAGGAGTGAGCTGCATGATTTCTAAATATTTAAAAAATTGAACAATGTTTAAAAATTTACGTCAATTCTATGTACAAAGCTTTCATTTCTTTTGCATGCTATGCAAAGTTACATATTTTAAGCAGAAAAAAAACAGACTTTTAGATATGAAAAATAACAAAATAAAAGAGAAAAGGAGTGCATAATTTGGAACAATGCTGGTAAAAACTAATTCAAAGTAGCTTGCAAAAGTTTCAGAGAAATACAACTTACAATGAAAATAGCGTTAAGCAAAAGAAGTACAAAACAAGGTTTTCTAAAATAAAGTAGCTGTGAAAGCTACTTCAGTTTGAAACGCCACTTAAAAACCATTTATCGATAGTTTATCAAATATTAAAAACTTTTTCATTTTCAAACTATTTCCTCCTTTTTAAAATTTATTTTGAATAAAAGGATAAAATGCAGATACAACCCTTGTGTTAAAAAAAAAGAAAAATCTTTTTGTCTCTAATTTTGTTTATAGAATCGAATTTAACAACCAATTTGCTCCTTTCGGAGCCTTGCGCAATTTCTTTACAGATAAAAAAGTTTATTTTCATATTTTTAAAGATAATTAGTTTAAGCTGCTAAGATAGTCAATAAAGAACTAAGAAAACATTTATTGTGAAATGCACTATAAAAATTAAGTGGCATAATCACGTAATTACTTCCGGTTGATACTTCACGCGTTATAGTTTTCAATAAATAATTACCCAACAATTCCATGATACTCTTTTAAATAAGATTTTCGAAAATATAAACATTTTATTTTGTAAAGTGTAACTGCTTTTTACGAATAAAATTTTGTGTGGTAATTTATATAATACTATTCTGTATTGCGATGTAATTTCTATATTGCACGTGCAATAAGTACAAAGTAAGTACAAAGCACTTTTACTGTATTTAGTCCTCTCATTGCTATCGTCTGATATACAGGGTGTCCCAGAAAGATTGGGACCAAGGGATGGTAGCGCGCGTAACAAGGATTCAGAATCATATAGCAATATGGGGTCGGAAACGTCGTCTTCGTGTAGCTGTTAATAATCACTTTGGAACGAGTGCGGAAATAATAGTGAACTTTCTGACCCTTATTCATTAAAAACAACTTTCGCAGAAAACACGTGACTAAAATTAGTAGTTTAAAGTTCTATTTCATTTCATGGATGAAATTTTTGGTGAATAGACCCCTGTCTATGGCACTTGGTTAAGAAATTAAGCAAACACTTCAACAATCTTCCCAAAGTGATTATTAACTGGTAAGGGAAAACGGTGTTTTTGACTGCTCATTGCTGTTTGATTCTGAATCCTTATAATGTGCCCTTCCTCTCCTTAAAGTTTGTTCCAGTAATTATGGGACACCCTGTTTGTTAAAGAATAAAAAGTTTTGAATCATTAATCATAAAATAATGACGTATACATTTTGTCTTAAGATTTGAATTATTTTTAAATTTTGGACATGAAATTCCATACTGGAATCCATCGTTTTGGCACAATGTATTGTATAATTTTGCTTTCATGCTATCATTTTAACCAATGGCCAATCTCATGGGGAAAAAAAGTTGAATTTCACGTAAATCTTATGTCTTGTTTCCATAAAATACGATACTGTCGTGTTGGTGATGGACTGATATCAATCGTGTCTGTACAGGCATAGTGGTGCCAGTATAGTGTCGGTAAAAGGACCTTCAATTTTTACAGGCATTTGGGAGATTTTTGAATTTTTGTGAAATTATATAAAATGAACGGCAAAACCGGCCTTGAAATTATCGAAAAAGAAAAAAAAATTGGGTCTTCTCTCTCAGCAAGACGAGCCAGGTCTTTCACCCTTCAGGCCCACAGGTCTTCAAGTAGCACGAAGTTAAACTCCTTGGCAGGTAATATACAGGTTAAGTGTTTTTTCGCGAGCATAAGAGCATGATTGGCTAAAGAAAACTCTTAGATGACTATTATACAAGGTGCTCCAAAAAGGTGGTAACGGACTTTAATTCTTTATCTTTTAGAGATAAGTGGGCAGTGTAAATTGAAAAAATGTTCAAAATAAGGACGGAAATGACACGCTGGTCAGAAAAAATTCCTATCGTTATTTTTCAAAAAGTTACACTATTTACATTTCTACACGACCCCGTACGAAACAATTTCCAATTAGTAAAATGTGCCCCAAACATTAATGAGGTGGCATACACAATTTGAGAACTATACCTTAAAATGTGTCAGAGATATGAAGATAAATATAACATTGACTTAAAACACTTTTCAATGGCTCTCGAAGGGGGAAAAAATCACGTCGAATGATCGCATTTAAGGGGTCATACGGAAATTACGAAAGAAAATCTTTTTTTTCTACTCCAGCAATAAGCGTTTATATTCAAAATCCTGTGTAGTTCCCAGTCATCTTTCTTTAAAATTATTTCTGCGATGTTGTACGGTGAAAGGCTCAAATTTGGTACGTCACCTCATGAGTGTATGAGGCATATTTTACTAATTGGGAATGTTTTTGTACGGGGGTCGTATACAAATTAAAAACGTGCACCTTTTTGAAAATTAACAAGAGGAATTTTTTCTTTCCGACCTTATTTTGAACATTTTTTCCAATTTACACGGCCCACTTATCTCTAATAGATAAAGAATTAAAGCCCGTTATCACCTTTTGGGGACACCCCTGCCTGTATAAGTGGCATTTTGTTCCAACATAGATCACGCAGGTTTTTCCGGTAAATCGTTTTTTTTTTCGTTATAAATTTATGCACTTCTGGGTTATAAATTTAGATATTTAATTGGAAAAAATGATGTAAATTTATACGACAATGCAGTAAATTTACGACAGTTGATCTTTTATGTCTCCGTGCCACTTAATTATAATCCTGTGCATGAAAATTCGATGCCTTGAAGTTTATACTGCAACGTGCTGGCGTTATTTTTACCCGAATGTTGAGCTATAATTACTTTTTTAGCGTCAAATTCTCTTGCCTAAAGACAAGACTACTATATTTCTAGTATTTTTCCAAATCGGAAATTTACTGGAAGTAAAGAACTCTATTACTCTTCTTTCCAAAGCCATAAGTGAATTATTTCCTTTCTATCTGTGAGCCTCTTGAATCTTCTCTTTAAAAATTTATTTTCTATCGTATTTTCTAAAATGAAAACCTTTTGCGGAGAATTTTTTTCATCAAACTGATTCCTTTTTCTGCACTCTTAATCTAATAGAAAAGATATCTCTTCATTGAGGAACTTCATTTTCACTCTTGTCTGTTTGCAAGCTTTGGCTTGAAAGAATCTTAACTTATTTATTTACGAATCAAAATTTAGCTAATTAATTATAGACATTGCAGCTTCGTGATTTCAAACGTGAGATATTACATTAACTTGCTATCTTTGAACATGTTTATATGAAAATACTGTCTATATTCTAGTTAGACTAAGTTATCATGTAAGCGTGTTCATTTTTCGGATACATTTTGAAACCATAAAATGTATTTTCTACACACTTTGGAACTACTTTTTTCTTTCAAAAAGTTTCTAAAAATAAATACAGAACATTTTTCTATGAAAACTGTTATTAAAAAAATCTTAACTAGAGATTAATTTAATAACTGTCGTTTTATGATGGTATAATATGTTACTATTCTCCTGTATTTTTAAAACATGTTATTGTTGTTTCTAATGCTCTCTAGCTAACCGAGTATAGGCACCATATACTCCATGTTGGATGACATGGGTGAAATTCAACGTCTTCCATTTTATTGAGCTTCAATGCGAGGAAGATTAACTTAGTTCAGGGTCTCTCAATTTTGAACAATTCTAGATGAGGGACCCGAGCATGGATTGGCACCCCCAGAGACATCACTTCAAGATGGAGGAAATTGGAGCTACGCCAGATTTTACCTGCTCCAGCTCCATTTAGCGTAGACGATCCCACAGCAATCCAGTCGAGAGAGCTTGTCACCTTCCCAAGCTCTAACAAAGGTCTTCCCCTGCTTGCAATTTCAGCTCGGTTTAACACCGGCCACGAAGCCTTTCGCCTATGAAAGTGTACATAAGTGCTTTGTTAAACATTGAATTGATAATATTGGACTTTTGGCATTTTCTGAAGCAAAGGATAATGTTCCTTGTAGTGTTTACTTCAGTTGCTAAAGAATTTGGGTTATTTTGTTGATCGTAATGTAGTGCTGTCTGGATAATTAATATCATTAGTCAAGAAATTGGACCGTACACAGGGAAAGTGCACGGGTACTCATAGTTTGTGTCACCTTGAACGTGAACCTACCCAAATTACAACTCGCCAATGGGCAGAGCGTTTACCGATATGCGGACCAATATTTCTTCTTCAGTTCATTGTACTAAGGTCAAATTTAGACATTTGGCCCGATCACGCAGGTCAGATTAAATTCCAAGCATCGTTTTATGGGTAATGGCACACTCAGTTTTCGCAGAGCACAGCATATCCCAGTTATCGCTTTTTGTTGGAATTTTTGTGTCTGGGGTAAGTAGTAAGTTTCGTTGAGCGATGGCACGTGATGAAACTCAGTGAAAACCTATCATTGGTCAATGAAACACCGATAACCTATTGCTAGTAGGGTCTCTTTCGGTGTTCTTATGAGAACCGAGCTTAAACCGACTGGCTCACTGTGAGACATTTTAAAAGCGTAACTTAAATAAGGATTTACAAATGAATTTAATAAAATAGTCTCATTCTTCCAAATATTACATTTCAATAAATTATTCCAATTCTAAAATTACTAAAACTACTAAATAGAAAATAAAATTTGATGTGTAATAATACCCTGAATAATACGTTTACTACTTTTGTGCAAGAAGATAATCTTTAAATTATCCCCCAAAAATATCTGTTACTGATTTTTTGAAGAAAAGTAATATTGCAAAAAACAATCACGTCAATACCGCGCATCAATAATAAAACAAAATTTTACATCCGCGAGTTATCGAGATCTTTTCTGCATTTTAGGCTTCTTCAGTGCATGTTTATTCTCCATCTCCTCCCCCTTTTGCTCTTTTAAAAGACAGCATAAAAATACTGAAAGAGAGCAAAAACATCCTTTCTGAGTATCGTTCTAAAGAATTGAGTACAAAACCACTTTTTTATTTATTTATCAACTTTATTTCAATTTTCTTCGTGCATCAAGTGAATATCTACTACTCCGCGATCCCCTATGGCCCCGAGCAATTTTTCTCTTAGATCCTGAACAGAAAAACACGTGTTCTTTATCTGTTCAGCTGTAAGTTTATATATTCCTGCTACATTAAAGTTGTTGAGAATTTTTCCACCCACATGTTTTTTAGGTAAACTGAAAGTAAATCTTTTCCTCTTTCAGCCATGAATTTTGAGCTGTTTTCTTTACAGTCATGTGCAAAATATTTTATTGCTCTTTTTTCTTTCCCTCATCCCGTTTCCATATTTCACTTCTAAATTTTATTTTGTTCCATTTCAAATGCATTGCCTCAACTGATAGCGTTTTTCCTTCGGTGAAAAGCTTTAACGGTTCATTTAGGCGGAAATTTTAAAAAATTGTTTGCTTCTTTGCCATGACTTTCGTGTTATTTTTTTATATACATATGCATAGTAAATTTATTTTCTGAGAGAAAAAGCTGCACAGCAGATTTCATAATTTTTTTAAGTATTATTCCTTTGTAATACTGTAAAACAACTGAAAAAGCACTAAGATAATAAAAACAAGATCTAACGGAAGAATGCAAAAATAAAGCACTCCTTAAAAATATGCGCACAAAATTATCAGGAACTGTGATAGATATTTTCTCAATTTACACGCACAAACATTTAAGTATTAGAAGAATTTGCTTCGAATAGATAAATTTCGATTTTCAAGTTTGAATTCCGTGAGATTTTAGCAGGAGTTCATTATTTTCTACATGCTGACGAGAATCTAAATTTTTGCTTTCTTATATACACCTTTACACCTTCATTAATATATTTGTAGTAATAAGTGCTTGTAATCTTAGAGAGCGCTTAAAATCATTTCCCAACATTTATTGGCATCGTTGAAAATTTCTAGAGTTCATAACTTAAAATTCGATATTAAATCCCATTCATTCATGTACATTTAGGAGAAATTTCCGGTGATCGAAACATCAGTTAACACTGTTTTTTAACAATACGTTTATTTAATTTCTGTGTTTTTTCCTTGCTTGATAATTTGTTTGTGTATAAAAAAAATTTAGTCCATTAAACCGATGGTCTGATTAATAAAAAATTAAAAAAAAAAAAAAAAAAAAAAAAACAGTCAGTCGTAGGACTGCACGTCAGAAGTGAAAACTTCTTGTCAAGCTTTCTTAAATTTATATTTATGCAGTTAAACAGGTTTTCACACATTATTGTACTTTTATTTACAAAAAGTAAACATTTATGAGTGTTTATTCACATTGTTATACATTTGAAATTCTTAGTAAAGCATTTTTAAACATTTTTTAAGGCTCTAAGAGTATCGCACATTTATTTATGATAGTCTCACAATTTCACATATTTTTGTACGTTTGTACACATTTTCACGCAATTTTCACTGGGTTAGCATTGGAGATTTTTGATTTTTTAATTTAATTACATTTCGAATTTAGCGCTCGATATGTGCACACCTTTAAAATTTAAAAGAGAGAGGGGGAGCTGTCACAGGCTACAACGTGACACAGTTGGTATTTGCGTATGGTATACATCAGCGATACATATTTTTCTCCACGTGTTGATTTTGTTCGATTTAATTAATAATTATGCGCATTCGTAAATTTATTAATTATCAGTAAGTATGTACTTACGTTGTAGGGAACAGTAATCTTATTTATTTGTAATGAATGATGGATTTATAATTCAAATTCAAATGCACTGTAGTATAACACCCGCCTGAGTGTCATCCAGTCCCAACGGTCTACCGGCGTAGCAACATGGCGTAACGAGACACAAAATAAAATAATTGGGGAATTCGTTAAAAAACTGAAGGTATGTAATTCTTGACGAGTCGAAAACCAGCTTATTATTTTTATTGCCAATATTACTACATTAATTGGATTCTATCTACCTATAAAATACCATGATGACTCTGGGTTTTTAATTCTTTTATTTGAGGTTATTATTCTTCAAGTAAGCGGGTATCTGCCGGGTAGATACCCGCTTTGCCCTGATACATTTTAATTCTAATTTTTCTGCATTTTGTTATAGATAGTTAATAAATATAAGTTGAGACTGATTTAAAATAAGTATAAAATTTAAATTAGCTAAGTATAACTTAAGTTATCTTTTATAATAACAAATAATAGTCGAATTACTTAATAATTTTTTTATTTTTTTATTTTACTGATAAATATATTAAATGAGGGTTTTAAATTTTAATGAGATAATTGTAACTTAAGTTATTTTTTTTATAATGACAGTTAACTATTCTGATGATTTAGTCATTTTTTATTTTTTTATTTTATTAATAGACATACCAAATGAGATTTTGAATATTAATGACATAAACTTGAAAGGTTATTTTTTCATATTGACAGTTAACTAATCTAATAATTTAATCATTTATTACTTTATATTTAATTAACAAATACACCAAATCAAAATAAGTGAATGCAATAATCATTTATATCATTGAGACCTTTAATAAGGCTGATAAAATAAGTCAAAAATTCTTCTATGAAGGTTATTTTTAATGATAATTATAAGTTCAATTAAAGTTTCAATAGTAATCCTTAAGGAAATTAATATGTGCTCAGATTTGTAAAGTATATTCTATTTACCCGCTTTGCCCGAACGGCTTACTCGCTTTAGGCCCCGAGTAGGACAAAGTGGGCTTTTTAAGCATTTTTAATTTTTGATAATAAACAATTATTATAAATAAAATAACGCAATACTCCTTCTTGTTTTGAATTTTAAGATCCCTCCTTAGAAATAAATTAATCATGTTGATGACAAAAGCCCCAAAACGACTATTTTTGGATATTTATCGTTAACCTACCCGCTTTAGGCCACTCTCCCCTATATAATTATTAACACTCTCCGCATTATCAAATTAAATTTATTGCATAATAACTATATAGCTATTCAAATTAAGTACAGTTTTTTTTAATAAATTAATCGAAAATCACAGCACCTACCCAGCTAGAAAAAGTCTGCACTTTTTTTGCAAAAACACATATAAATTGAACACAATTTGCACAAAATATTTGATATTTTTGAATATTTTGAAAGTATACAACTGTTGTGCAAATTATATGCAGTTTTTATGCATGCTAAAACAAAAATTTACGAAGTTTGAAATGATTTCCAGAAAAATCTCAAAACCTAATCAAAAGTTTGTTTTTTAATCCGACGCCTATAGCTTAAGTTGAGTGATCACCTATCATGTCACCAAATTTGATTTCTTCCGCTTTAGTCGTTATTACGTGATGTGCGAACAAAAATTCACGCAGTTTGAAACAACTTTCGGAAAATCTCAAAATCTAATCAATTTTTTAAAAATTCGACGCCTATAGTTTAAGTTGAGTGATCACCTATTATGTTACCAAATTTTATTTCATTCGCTTCAGTCAGTTTTACGTAATGTGCGAATAAAAAAAAAGCGTCACTGACAGAACGACAGACAGACAAACTTTTTCTTGACGGTCGAGCTGGTGTCCTGAATGCTTAAAACGGATTGAAATCGCAAACTTTTTTAATAACAAGTAGTCTACAGGCAAAGTCTAATTTTATTTATTTAAATACATAAGTGTTCCCATTCCGAAATTGAAACAGCGATCACTTCAAACTTTAGTCGGTTCACCCGAACCCGTCTGGTGGTTAGAACGCACGCCATGGGTCCACAGTTCGATACCAGTCGCGGAAGCTAGAAGGACGCAGTTTAAAGGTAACTTAAAGTTCTTATGTATGATAATAGATAGCAGCACTAAAATTCAATGACGCCACAATTCACTTTTTCTCCATATGTATCTGAGCGTGACGGTCACGTGAATTCAGTGCTTTTTCCCCATCCCAAAAGTGCCCAACGTGCATAAAGAAGTTTTCACTTCAATAACAGTAGCCAAAAAGAAAATTAGAGCACTTTTAAAAATTTGAAATTCCACCTTTTACTCGATTTTTGCTATTTTTTGCCGTTAGAACCAAATTCCTATTAACCCGTAAGCAGGCGCGCTGGGGTAAATCTCACCCCAGCGACTTTTTTTCTTAAAAAATAGAAATTTTTTGAGAACAAGTTTGCCCCGTCTTCTACCTTTCAAAGTCAAGGTCTAGTTGGAGTGGGTGAAGGAATTTCGTTTCTTTGTTATCCGGAAGGGAAGAAAATTCCACTTTGGGATTAAATACTCCCGTGCGACTAACAACGTTTCATTACGTTATTAACGTAAACTAAGTATAAACTAAATGTAAATTAACTATAAATTGACGTTACACTACTGGTATGTATTGACAAAAGGCTATTAAATGAAATTAATATCATATTAAAAAAGTAATTAGTGTTTTTAGGTATAAAGCATATCACATGCGATTTTCTTCTCAGAAAGCATGATATTTAAAGAAACTGCCAGGAAATCTCTAAATAAATATAAAAAGCACGATTTCTTCCCATGAAACGTAACAGAACTGATGTATTTTACGTTATAAGTGCACAAATTTGTTTTTAAAACGTTTTCAGTCAAAAATATAAAGAAGACAAAATGGGGTAAGATTTACCCCATGCGAGTGCTTAAGTTACAAAAGTAGACGCGCCTGCTTACGGGTTAAGTAAGACAGTGAAAAATGGTAACTTTACAGTTTCATTATTTGATTTTTAACGGTCATCTTTAAAAAAGAAGTGCTAGCTGTGCAGAAGTAAATACTAGTTGGGGATTGCACAGATTCAATTTTTCGCCAACAATAAAATAGATAAAGTATTTTTTTTTTTTCCTGAAATAACGAAATTTTACAAATATTTTTATAACATAATTAAGAAACTTAATTTTTTTTACCTTTAACTGATCATTTATATTAAAAATCCATAAAAATAGTGCTTTTTATGTCGTGCATTCATAGCTTATATATAATTAACTGTTTGCTTTTCAGTTTACTAGGATAAAGTATAAATTATAGTATATAAAGTATAGATAAAGTATATTTTTTTCCTGAAACAACGAAATTTTACAAATATTTTTATAACATAATTAAGAAACTTAATTTTTTTTTTACCTTTAACTGATCATTTATATTAAAAAGCCATAAAAATAGTGCTTTCTATGTCACGCATTCATTGCTTATATATAATTAACTGTTTGCTTTTCAGTTTACTAGGATACAGAATCTTTCATAAGCATTATTGCAACACAATCCATATTACACAGTTATTTCGACGTGAAGGAAATTGTTAAAAGCAATCATAGCTTTTGTTTATACATGCATTAAATAATGTATCTAACTGCGCATCTATTATCGAAGATAGAGGCGTGTACATCATTTAATGTAACAAGATACTGCATTGCACAATTCTGTTTATAGTTAAAACAAGAATTTCTAATTTAAGGCTGAAAAAAAAATCCAAGAACAGTAAACGTTTCAAAACTTTCAAGAAATAGAAATCTCTATTTGCATAGTTTGTACAAATAGTTTTCCAAGAAAGAGTTTTAGTAGAGTTTTTATTTTTAGCAGAACGCAGACTATGAGCCATAGATTATGTTTACTTTGTTTAAGTACAAGATTTGTTGACATTTGCTGATGCCAGATTTGATTCCAGGGTAATTTCTTTTTTATTTCCGCCGAAAGATAATGAGTTGTGCGATTTAGCAGCGTATTTGATTGTATTTCTATTTCGTTCTTATGCACAAACTAATGACTTGTATTAAGGAAGAAGAAATAGGGTTTATTTTAATGCAATTGCAGAATCAAATAATAATCCCTAAAGTTTTGCAACGGGGTGTTTTTGTGAGAGAATTACATTAAAGAAATATTTCTAATAACATTGTAGTAATTAATTTTACTTTCGTTTTCAAAGTTAGGAGTAATGTTTCCCATGCTTAGCTTATTAGGTGTATGATTTCGATTTAAATATTTTGGTTCCCACTAATTTCTAAAAATCGAACATTTCATACGGATAGCTTACAAAGTTATGGATGTATATTGGAAACTTTGTTTTCCAGTGCAACATACGGTACAGAAACTCAGTAAATTGTATTTACTGAGTTTCTATTATTATTAAGTATTACTTTCCAACTCAGTAAATACAATTTACTGAGTTGGAAATTAAAAAAAATCCTTTTTAAATTTATGTTCAATTAATTTAATTTTATTATTATTAAGTGAAATATAAAAATTAACATATTCGTAACGATATATTAATTTAAACGGTATTTACTGAGTTTTGTTCAACACTTATTTTTACAAATCCAGATCAAATTATCATTCGTGATCTCGTTACCTACAAAACTGAAAAATACGTAATTTATGAAATACTAAGCAAATAATCAGAAATTAAATAATAATAAACAAAATAATCAATAGCTAGTTGAAAATAATTTAATTTGCATTATAAATTTTGAGTTAAAGTTATTTAAAATTCATTTCATTTAAGGGTAATTTTAATATAAATTGAAACTATAATTATTAAGCTTTCTCAGATATAAATGTAATTTTCGATCTGGAAAACGGCAATATTGTAAAAAAAGCACAAATTTTTATATCATAGACGTAACGTCAAGAGTGAAGAAGGTTGAACTTTTTTTAGCAGTCTTATTTTAAAACCTTTATTTCAAACCACAGATGTGCTTCATTACACTACTCTTCAAAATAAATAACTGAGACAAACTTACTATTTAAAAATACCCTGTTATATTTATGATAATTAAAGTAAACTATAATGAGAAAGTAATTCTGTGAGTACTAAGCAAAACATTATACTTAAGGGTCAATTTATTCTCAACACACACACACACGCACACAAAAGGAAAGATTAAGTACGAAAAATATTTTAAATTCTACCGCACACATTTTTATTCTTATAATTCAATTATTATTATTATTATTTATTATTGTTATGATGCAAACTTTAAGCCTTACTTGTAAACATTGTAAATCACAGTAGTAATTTAACCAGTATGATACATTTAGTATTAAAATAACTGAAAATAATACAATCACATTTAAATAACAATTGTTGTTCAAACATAATGTAATGATTACCCCCAAATCATGCACATTACAAAGCACAGAATATACGAAATCATTCAACAAAAGCTGTAAGTTAAGTAATTAATAAGCAACTGCGTAAATATAACATAATGCAACAAACAACTAAAATAAATTTTGTTTCAACTCCTTTAACTTTCAACCTTTCCTCGGATATTTTGTGTAAAATAACTATATATATATATATATATATATATATAGAGAGAGAGAGAGAGAGAGACTTTATTTCAAATATTTTGATTGCAAGTCTTGTATAAGTCATATCTCGAACTAAAACTTTTAAGAGCTATGATTAGACCGTGAAATAGAAAGCTTATCTTCCAAGCGCGGAGCGTTCCTCACAAAGGAATCGTAAATGTGGAAATTTTGTTAGTGAAGAATACTTTATTTATTCTGCGCTTCAGGAAGTCGTGCCCTTAGATGAACTTACTGGAAAGTGAGGAATTAAGAATCTTCTAAAAGAATCCAAATTTCGTACTCGTCCGTAATGGAACAGGATTGTGGCTATAATAAAGAGAAGGTCTGAAATTCCTATGATAACAATTGCACAATAGTGTATAATAAAGTTGCTAAAATGTGTGCATAGTTCCGTTCTCACATTTTAGAAACAACCAATCAGAATCGAGCAAATGATTTTTATTGCCCAGTTGCAAGTTTGAAATAATTTGCATGATCAATCATCCGTATGACAGAATGCTTATATGTTTCTTATTCCAAGAACTTATATTTAAATCTTTCATACCAGATGTCCGCAAATCAGGACACAAAATCTGAGAAAATGATACAAGATAAATACAAATAATTTTATTTTTAAGACAGTTATGTATTTTACAACTCTTAAATAATCAGGATATTTTATTTTATTTATTTTGTTACAAATTCAGTATGCATTATTATAAAAAATGTACACAAATATCTATTCTAAAGAAATTATTTAATCAGGTCGGAAGGGTTAGATTTATGGTCGTTATGCCTAAATCAGATACAATTTCTCACGGTTTTGTCAAGTATAGAACATATTCAGTGTTTTATTGGATATTTACATGAAATAATTGAAATATTATTATTATTTTAATTTTACCTTGCTTTATAATTATAAATAAATTAAACTATTATAGGTTATCTAAAATATTTATTTAAATATCATTGTCACATTTATAGTAAGTGAAACGTAAATGAGATGACGGGAGTACCTAAATGTGACAGTAAATTTTATGCATGTATGTTCCTCGTATAAGATTGTTAGCTTTCAAAATATTACATAATGCTAATATAAATAAAACTATTTATCAATCATATTTTAAATAATTCTGTATAATGAATCAGTTAAAGAGAAAATATCCCGATCTCCGTTTCGGTATTATCTTCTACATTGAGGGCGAATTGGGGAAGCTTGAAAATGAGTGATGTGTATTGAAATAAAAGATGCTTCGTGAAAGTCTTTAAATGAGATGGACTACGTCGGGTATAGTTCCCAAAACGCCTATCATTTATTACATTACATTTAAATACAATTTTTGCGGAAACATTCAATGTAATATAACATTATCACATTTACGGCGTATCATATTTAGGCACATTGACATATTAAACAGGAATATAAAATAGTTAAATATTAAACTAACCAGAAGCATAATTTAATGCATTAGTCCTAAATAATTTGAAAATTGACAACATACGTTAAAATTATGAGATTCTCTTACATTTACTATTCCCGTTTTTGCATGATCCTGACGATGTAGCTTTAAAAGAAAAAGCTCATTTATTTCGCTTTTGATACAAAAATTAGAAAATGAGCAAACCTCTTCAGAGATTATATTATTTTCAAAGCATAGTCGTAAGGCATAGTTTGGCATTCCGGTAATATATTATGCACAAAACATGTTCCAGAAACACAGCAGTCTTGCGTTCTTTGAATTCAGAAATAAATTAATGTTTCTAAAAGACCAGAAATAACTCGAGTATTTCGTTGAATGTATTAATTAATATGCAATAACTTGGCGTTCAAGAACTTTTTTGTTATTTAAATGTTTTCAAACAATTTTGCTTCATTTATGAATAGAAAAATTTTCATATCGTAAAAGGAAACAGACTACCATTCTGTAAAGAAATTATTTTTGATCTAATAGGGGATCAGGAAATAATGTCATTTTTTCGTATGTCAATATTCACCTTACCAAAACCCCTTAAGCTACCAATACGAAATTTACTGTGTGTGTGTGTTTAACACAGGTGTTAGATTAGACAGCATTTTCCCAAAATCGTAATGTAAGAGGGGTAGGGAGTCAAAAGCGTTTCTTTCACATAACTTTCAAAGAAAAAAAAATAGATATCCATGAAATTCTTTCTGTAAAATAACACTCACGAATACCTAAAATTCAATCTCAGGATAACTTGAAATTCGTCCTCTAAGAAGGATAGATTGTCATCGCCCTCTTTATTCACATATTTTTTTAAAGAAAAATAATAATCTAAAATTCTTGCTTTAAAATGTAACAAACATAAATACTACAATGAAAGGAAATTGTATCAATTTTACCCGCACATTGTGCTGTGTGTTACTAGTACCTGCAGCAAAATGTGCTACATTTTACCTTCTTATTGCTTGGTAATTACTAGGAACTACACCACAACATGCGAGTAAAGTAACGAAAGTCTTTTTCAGTGCATGTTTAGACGCATATTGTATGTAACTAAACATTTGTTAAAAATTTACTTGCATGCATTTAATGTAAAAATCAGAAATTACTTCCGGTCCTAATAAATATGCATATTAACACGAATCTGAGAAGACCGAAATTAAAAGAATTTCATCTAAGCAGATGCATGGAAAAAAGCTCGCTAATATTTTCGACAGATTTTAATAATTCAGTTCCATGCTTTGATTTAGGAGTACTCTCAGCTTAACTATAGAAATACCAGCATCTTGTCTTTTAGATTCTTCTGATCTCTCTGACAGTTTTTTTTAAGAATACATAACTCAAAAGAAATGTAAGAAGTTATTATGCATGTACTACAGAATTCACTTTTTATGCATACCAACACTTTATATATGAAACCGAGACAGAAATTTGATTTGAATGAGCCAATGTATTTTAAAATCCTTTTTAACATGCTTTTATTAGTTTCACCTGTATGTTTGTTTGTAACCAACTCCTTTGAACTCGATTTTGGCCCACTTTAAACGGTCAGATTTAATTTAAACTTTGTAGACTTATCAAGGACCGATGACAATACAATAATTTGATAAGTTTATCCCATTATCCTGATTAGGATCGTCAGGATTAGTAATTTTCTTAGCGATCCTTTGCGTGAGACCGAGAGAGATGGATCAAGCGAGAGTCTACGCATGCGCACCATTTCGTCACTCGGCTCAGCACAACGGAGTAGAACCTCTCTCGCTATTGGTAACTGTATTCAATGGTATGTTTGGGTAGTTACGTTTTTGAAATCCAGATGGCAAATCTAAAAATTTTACCTCAATATTGTATATTATTACATGAATGTTTGTGTTTGTTGTAGTCTTTATGAAACTTGTTTGTTGATTAGAGACCTATTTTTCCTTTTTGAGAGGGAGGTAACAGGCTAATTAATACTTTGGTGCACAGAAGGGGCGTAGCCAGACGTGGAGGTTTAGGGGGCTGCTGCCCCCCCCCGAATTGACCCTTTACTTAGCGTACAATTTGATATTTAGCTAACAAATGAACTATAGCTTTAAATTTGATGCCCAGCCCACCCAAAATAAAATCCTGGCTACGCCACTGGTGCGCAGTCAAAATAAATTATCTCACAGTTTGTACTTTCCAACTTAGTGTTCCTTTAATGTCTTATGAGGTATATCGAAAATTAAAAAAAGTATAAATTTTAAATAAATACAGTTAAAAAACACGCTTTTATAGCAAATCGAACTAAAAAGGGAAAAATAAATATAGTTTAAAAAAACTAAAAAACACGCTTTAGTGATAAATTGAACTAACTAAAAAGTGAAAAATAATTCTTAATGTAGAAATAAATTAATGAAAGAAAAATAGTATTATTGTGAAAAAAGAGTGGGGTGCTCCATATATCAGTTCTTGAGAATATTGGATCGGTACGATTAGTACAAAAATGATTCAAAAACATATAGCACAAAGTGCCCCATACTTTTTTCACATTAATACTATATTTCGTTCATTAATTTGTTTCTATATTAAGAATAATTTTTCACTTTTTAGTTAGTTCAATTTATCACTAAAGCGTGTTTTTTAGTTTTTTAAACTATATTTATTTTTTAAATGCTAAGTCAAACTAAACCGTGTTAAAATAAATATTATCAATTCGATAATCTTACCCAAACCATTATTATTTAGAAGGTAATTAATCCTTATTCATGTAAGGGTCTTCGTTATTATTTTTAATTTCAAAATATTAATAAATAACGGTGACATTAATATGCATACGTAAATACATAAACATATTTTGAAAATTCTTGAATACAATTTTTAAATCATTGTAATTTCCTAATACCAAATACTTACTAGACGAATCCAGTGAAATGTTGACAATTTCTATTCCCAAGAATGCTAGTTTAATCCAATCCCAGGAGAGACCTGCTTTCTATTGAATATCAGCATCCCTATATATGACCCACTAAAACTTCGAAATAACATCAATAAAGCATTTGGATTCCCTCAAGTCTAACGAAATTTCTACATTTATGATTCTGCTGGGAGAACAGAAACCTCCTATTGTACGTAAAACCTTCCGAATCATGGTTTAATCAAAGTTCTTTTCAAATACAAACACATAAAAAAAAATCTTTTGTACACAAAAATCGACTGCATTTTCACGAAAGCCTTTTTCGACTGAGACGACTTGTAAGCAACTAAAAAAAATAGAAGTGTAAATGGTATCTTCATAAATATTCTATTTGATTGTGTGCGAAAAAGTAATATCTCGACGACATTCAAAGTTCTTTCAAACGAAGGGGTGGGGGGGAAACATGTTTATATGAGTGAAAATGATTATTTACTTAAAAGTTCCAACGGTAAAGTATTTTGAGTTGACAGGGTAAGTTTTTAAAGAACAAAATTTTTTAAAGGAATTAATTTTGGTACTTTTACTTGAGGAGACATTTTCTTTGGGCAAAACGTATGAACCAAATAAAGTATAGTTTTCTCCTTAAGGAATAGACAATGCAGGTGGATGTGGGCTTTCGCACGTACATATACAGGGTGTTTCATAAGTCTTGGTAAAATATTTAAGGTGGTGATAAAACACATCTAAAAAACAATTTTTCTATACAACACATTGCCGTAACGCAAGCTGAAATTCAAGTAAATTAATAAATTTCGACTAATTTACAATAGAATATTAGCACGAACTGAAGTTCTATTCTCCTTGCTTTACAATGATTTGTGCAACAAAATTTTTCCTTTAGATGTGGTCTATCGCCTCTTACATATTTTAACAATAGTTATGAAACATCCTGTATAGTTCAGAAATAAAGCAGTAATAAATTTAGCGTGAATCTGAGAATAATTTTAAGTAACACAAAGAATGTATATAAACACTACAACTTTCGCAGTTTAGATTTCTAGTAGGTTAATCTCTAAATTTCGTGAAATGAAATTAAAAATTAAAGCTTAACTAAAAGTCTTATGATGCGGATATAAAAATGAATGCTTTAAAACAATTTAAATAGCTGTGTTAAATGAAGGAAAGTCTGTGTCATGAAATGTTTTATTTCTAAGAAATCACTTTCAGTCAAGCAGAATTGATATTTATCGTCAAACTATAAATATGAATCTATGTTTCGCCCTTACTTTTGACGTGGTATTTATCTAAGTTTAAGATTTGTTTTCATTAATATACATTGTGCTGATTAAAACCGGTAGTTCAACTACGACTGGTAGATTCAAGCTGCCGAAGAGAAATATTAGGCTACCTTTTAACAAACCTTGAAAACCATTCAGATGATAGCATTTGACAGTTCAACTAAGTACATTAGAAACTAATTTTATTCCTTAGTGCAATAAGCTAGTTCTCTTGTGAGGGGCCAAAAAAATTTCCGTTTGAACTTTGGTATTCCAAACTGGTATCCAGATTTAATAGTCTCGTCATTCAAAATCTTCTTGAATATTTGGGCAACCATTCCACTGCTTCACTAGATTGAATACTGATAAAACTGCCGTTTGGTGAACCTGGTCCTTATGCTGCTTGAAGAAGTTTGAAACTGCTTGCTGAACTTATACGTCCTACAGGAACCGTCGACCTTTCAAGGACATTTTTAAGGAACTGAAGGCATGAAAATCGCATGGGGGGAGATCAGGACTGTAAAGCGGATGCTGGAATGTCTCCCATTTAAATGAATATAACTTTTGCGTTACGACATGCGCAATATGCTGAAGTGCTTTATGACGAAGCAGAATCGACAAATTTCGCAGTTTTCCCAAAATGTTTCGCTTTAATTGCTGTCGTAATCTCTCCAGCCTTTCGCAGTACTACCTTTTCCAAGTGATGGAGACAAATGGATCTTTGAAATCAATAAGATGTGAGCCTTGTTAATCAAAACACAGGTTAAGCATCACTTTTACTGCAGATGACTGGATCTCGAACTTCTGGAGGTAAGCGAAAGAAGTATGACACCACGACATGGTTGGAGCTTTCGGCTCTTGCCAGTGGTGGCACAATCTTTCGTCGCCTGCAACAATGCCCTCAAGGGACATGTTGACATCCACATTGAAAAACAATGCTTCAGGTAAAAGTCATCAGATTTGCTTTTTGTTCGGAATTCAACCCACTTCATTTGGTATCCACTGTCTGGAGACTTTATGGTAGCCTTACTCCTGCCGGAAGATGTGTTGCACGCTGTCGAAACTTACGTAGATAATTCTTGAATACGCAAAAATGAATCAGTGTCGCTCCTCCTTAATCGGATCATAACTCGACCGCCTGTTGTTGCCTGCATTTTATGTGGATGACCTCCCAGATTGATTTTCATCTTGAGTCGATAAACGACCATCTCTGATTTTTGAGCACCTTTCTGCTGCGGTGGTTTATAAAGACAAGCCTTTCTATATTCTCCACTATTCGATAAATCTCTATCGGTTTTTGTCATTCAACAGAAAAAAAAAAGAATACCAGCATGTTGTTGTTTTTTGACACATTGTTAATAGCGTTGCCATTGGTGAACGTTTCGGCATTTTCTACACGCACCTTGAACGTAAAAGAATGCCACAATAATCTTATGCCTCGATGTTGGTTCTTATATTGGCAACCAGCGAGTTTGCATGTACAACGCAGCCACGCCTTCAAATGGAAACTTTTGATCTTCACAGTTACATTCCTAGGAGTCTAACCGTAATAATAGCAAATAAGAATATGCTGGTTTAGTTCTTTAGATTGTTATAAAAGGTGATTCAAAATAGATGTTACAGTGATTATCTATTAAATAGTAAGATATCGAAACATATTTTCAATTAGAAAAGTTTTTCATATTTAAAGGAGCTTATAGATATGATTTTTTTTCTTTTTTACAGCGAACTGTAAAGGGAATAAATACAAAATCTAATTTTTATATGGTCCCTAATTTCTTATAAATAATTTGGAAAAAGTTGCCTCGTGTCCAAGAAGGAAAATAAAAAAAACATGTTTCTGAATGTAACAGTTACCGAGATATCACAAGTTTAAAATTTTAGCATTTCTAGCCAGATACTAAGGGGATGTCTCAAAAGAGATAAAAATAAAGTTACTTAAAATTACTTTTTAACTGACGTTAATTTATGTTGGGGCTCATTTGACAGTTATATTTGATTCCCGGAAATTACGAAACTTATAAATGATCAGGATATTTTATCTTATTACAAATTCAATCCGTATTATTATAAAAATGTACTCATACGAGAGAAATTATTTAATCAAGCCTGATGGGTTTCGCTTTATGGTCGTTGTGCCTGAATGAGATACAATTACTTTTAGCTAGAATTTTCCTGTAATGCATATTTGGCAGTTTCTAGTGGAGGTTAACTCACACCATTTTCAACGTCATTCTCTATTAAACTTTGAAATTCCTTCTCTGGAAGAGTGACATAATTAGTGGATGACCTTTAAAAGACTGAATTTTAGATAACTTCATAATGCAGTACCTGCCATTTCTGGCAAAACTAAACCTGTTAACTTCACTAGTTTGAATGCTTTCATGCCATTTTTCAACAAAGGGATCATTATTTATAACTCATAGTTGGTCCCCTAAAGTAAAGATTTTTTTTCGCCTGTCGAAGTTCGCCAACACAGCAGGCAAAGTGGTATGGGTCGTCATTATTAACATTAAACATCTCGGTAAATATTTCATTCAGATACATGGGATTTTTTTATTTATCTTGGACTAAATCCATCAAACATTTCTAATTAAAAGTATGTTTCCATCCCTTACTGTTTATGAGTGAATCGCTCTAACATCTATTTTGAATCACCCATTATAATCAATGGTGTTTAGCATGGTTACATTTAAGCCGTCGTTTTCGTGCAGCATATTTTATTTTCCTTTTATATACGAGAAAAGGATCATTTTATCCATTGTGAAGTTTTCATGGAAAGAAAAACTGAATGATTAAATATATCTAAGTAAATATTAAAAAACTATTCAGGCAGCATAACAAAAAAACGAATATGTTTCTGAAAACAGTGCAACTACAGAAATAATAAATCATTATATAAGTACGGGATTATAAAATATCAGAAACGAGAGTATTTGTTACATTTCATAATGCTTCAAAATAAGTACGCAGGACAAGTTTGTAACATTCGGTAGTTTAAAGCATATTGTACACAAGATTTCGGTAATAAATTTTATTTGAATGTAACGCTAACATCTAAAATGAGAACTATTCATTGAATTTCTCTATATAATAGTTCTATTCCAATCGATACAGCGAGTGATTGATGCAGTATATCCCCAAAAGGAGAACAATCTCTTTCTTGCCCAGAATATAACACAATGTACAAGAAATTATATTCCAGTTATAAAGATTTATTTTGACCGTGTTCTTTAAAACAATTTTTATGTAAAATTGAAACATACAGATCACTACAAAAGTACTAATCACGGTATTTATTTCGACCAAGCTTCTTTACTACGTAATTCACAGTATTGATAGGAAATATTTAAGAACTAAAATATCAATTATTATTGTTATGTAGTAAGGCTAAGGTGTGGAAAATCCATCGTAAAAAAGGAATGCTTACAATATTTATTTTCTTTGTGCAACATGTCAGAATTTGTGCAGTTTATTTACACTGTGAAGCGTTAATTTTATCTTTAGTTCTAAATCTCCTTCACTTTCATTTTAAATATTCTGATTAGAAAACACTAGATGCAGACGTTTTTCATAAATCGAAATATTGATACATGATTATATGTAACCAACTGTATCAGGCAATTCGGAAGAAGATGACAACTGGAGGTAGACGCAAGTTTGCTACTACCTCCATTTTTCTGTGTCAACAGATAGCAATACTGACCCTCTATTGTGAGGAATCTTATGCAGTGTACACGTGAATTGCGAATTTACTATAATTCGCTGCCTTTAATCACCTTTTTTTATATTTGCCCTAATAATTTGCTAAATATGACTATTTTATTTGCAAAAGAGAATTTCGTCTACCAAGGGTCTTTAAATATCTTCCCTACAATGAGAAATATATATTTTTTTAATTTTAATGCTAGAGCTATAAAGTTTTACCCTTTGAAGCGCAAGTATTTTCACATCAGTACAGAAGATAAAACTGGATAATTACCCAGCGCTGAAAAAGTGAAGCGTTGTTATGGGTGCATATAACTACCAACAACATGGCGGCCGATCGAATAGTCCATCTGGTGCCACAGATCTAAAAAAGTTTCTGACACAGCTGGCTGTGGGGCAGCCAGATGTTGGTCGCCATGTTGTTGGTAGTTATATGGATCGATGGCAATGGCTACACTTTTTCAGCGTTGGGACCATTTAACCATATTTTTGTGACTAGCAGTGAAAGAAGTGAAATAAGGCTGATTCGAGGTTACAACCACCAAGCGTCAAAGGGTTAAACAAAACTACAAAAATTCATTTTAGATATGTAAGCAATTTCTTACATGCATAATCTTTACTTTACTCGTTGCACAAATTTTAAATGTGTATAAACAACAAATTTAATAAAAGAAAGAAATTTAGTCGTGAAAAAATTTCATCGTGAAAAGAAATTTCATCGTGATATCGTTCATTAAAAGAAATTTCACCGTGACAACTTAATCATGTGGCACTAGTATTAAAATTAAGCCCTACACTATTTTTTTTCTAAAACGCATCCAGAATTATTTTCTTAAAATATATTATATAAGGCATGATGAGCTAGCTATTTGGAGTTGTTTCACAGCCTACACACAAATGTTTCTCCGAAATTTATGCAAGACAGTCACAAAAGCTTGCCATTATACAATAAGATTCAATCTTTCAGAAGCTTCGTATTTAGAACTTTCGTAGATAAATGGCTGTCTATTAATGAGAGAAGTTCTGGCCACAGTTTACACAGTGAGCACACGTGATTTTCATATCAGACATGCTTCGCAGGATTCCATGTTTCACTAATAAAGTACTTACTTTAATGTTCTTTTAGCATCATCGTGCGGCTTTCGTGCTGCCAATTTTATGAGAAGAATGCGATGATACAAAGAGATTCATCTAGTGAGCGAGGTGACATTCTGTTTCGAAACACGAAAACAAAGGAAAGGTAAGCGAGAAACGGTTGGAAAATCAAACATCTCACGTGAAACTCTATCTACAGAGGATTATATTGCGCAATTTATTAATGATAAACTCCGCAGTAATATTATTTCAGTCAGAAACAAAAATATTTCTTCTGGTGTGACTATAGATAAGAACAATAGGATGTAGTTATTAAAGAATCCAGTGGCTAAATACGGAGTGCTAAATTATTCATCGAATAACAAAATTAAAGTAAAACGTAATTTTTGACGTATGAGGAAATGATCTATATCGATATAAGTTTGAGCTTAAGAAGTTTCATCTGTTTTAGTATTTTTGCGAATGGCAACATGTAAACGTTTTTTTGTGTGTGTGAACGCAAAATGACGCATGCAGTGAAAAAGCGATCTGCCAAAGCTGTTCAATGGTCAATCCGACGATAACTTAATAAACATCCACCAACGAAAAGAATCAATTAAAAATAGTTTCCCCCATATACAGGGTGTCCCCAAAAGATGGTAACACGCTTTAATTTCTATCGATAATAGATAAGTGGGCAATTTAATTTGAAAAAATGTTCAAAATACGGTTAAAAAAAATATCCCTCGTTACTTTCCAAATAGTTCAACGTTTTGCAACGTGGGCGCACCGATCTCCACGTCATTCAGAATTGAGCTCTGACCGGTCGCCGATACAGGGATGAGATTCTCAGACCTTTTGTAGTATACGGTGCAGCAATTGGAGATAACTTTATGCTAATGAACGAGAACTGCAGGCCACATCGTGCACGCTTGGTTGATGACTTTCCTTGGTTGATGACTTTTCGAGGAAGGAATCGTACGAATGGAATGGCCAGAGTATTCTCTGAACATGTACCCAATAGAACATGTTTGGGACAATCTAGGGAGACGAGTTGCTGGCCGCCTACCACCTCCACATACTCTCCGAGAATGGAAATAGCTCTTCTGGAGGAGTGGAAGAGATTACCCCAGCTCTTCATTAATAGCTTCATTGACTCCATGCCTCAAAGGTGTTCAACGTTGTTGCCAGTCCGGGGAAATCATACCACCTATTAAAAACATTTTCTTTCAAGGAAAAACCTTTTTTTATTCGTTTTTATTCACATGCACAAATTGTGGTGTTTTTTTTTCTTTTGTATCCAAATGCTCAATAAAATGCATTATTTTCTACTAAGGATGTGTATTTTTTTTTTCCTCATATGGACTACCACGTCTGTCGATTATATATGAATCATCTAAACAATTGCCCGGCCACAAGATCCACCCATAACCTCAATATCATTTAATTGTTTTGAGCAGCGTATATATACAGGATCCCCTCGGACAAAATAGCGGGAACACCCATTTCAAAATACGTCGTACTTTGGCCATACAATACAATGTCTCCGAAGGTCGAAACAGTCTGACACCTAGTGGCGACGGAAGGAAGGTATCAGTCGAGCGTTTGACGGTGTGAGAGTTGTATGAGAAAATTATGCTCACAGAAAAACGTCATTATGTTATGCCTGTCCGGCGTGCAAAGAAGTATGATTACTTTTCACTAGAGCGTGCGTACCTAGTACAGTCAACCTTATAGGTGTTTCAAGCATTGCACAGAAGCTGCGTATGGCAACAGCATGACAAGTGTGCCGGTTTACCAAGGCTAGACACCTTTAAGAGTTATGTGTTATGGCAAGCCTACATCATCATGCATCTACCTTCGGGGAGGATGCCTTGGGGGAGGGGAAGTCCCTTTAAGGAGTTCTAACGCGTATTCACGTGACATCTCGAAAAACCCTCCCAAAAGTTCAGACCGTTCAATCGACAGCCGCGCGATGGGCCCAAACGCCGGACCTTCACACTTCAGCCATCTACCACGTTCATTGTCATCCACTCGGCCATGGTGGTACCTTAGACACCTTCATAAAAGTGGCCTATTCGTTCGCCATCCTGAACATTGCTTACAAATGACAGCAGCCCATACTCGGTGCCGTTTACAGTGGCGTACGTTTCAATCTGTTGACATGGAGAGGGATACAGATACGCTTTCATTCCCATTAACACCAGGGAACGAGACTCTTGGGGATGTCCTAGCGTTCTTGTGGAGAGGCATTTTGATGAACAGACCTCTTGGCCATACAATTGTTTTGTACCAACCCTGCTCTGCGAGTAAAAACTTTTTTTGCTTTTTTCCGTACTGTATACGCCCTATTCACTTTTGTTGTTACTACACTTTCTTCATCATTTAAGTTTTCCATTGTGACTGAGTAGTGTGAATTTCATGTGCCCCAGTTAATTTTTTGCAAAATTGCGGCTAAATCAGTGAAGTTACTTAAGTTTTGCACACCTGTGTATATATACATAAATAAATGCAACTTAACGTTTTTTATCCTACATATGTATGTATTTGAATACTCCTTAAAGTGTGCGTGATTCTAAGTCTCCGATACAAAACAAATAGAAGCCTTTAAGAATTTTTCCAAAATTAAATTTACGATAATAAAAGACACTTCGAAAACAAATGCTTCATAACTCCCTACAGTATAAATTGCTTTTCTTTTTTCAAATAAAATGATTCCATATCTTTCTTTCGTTTATTTATGATATATATGAGACTCGGGAACTTTCCGCAATAAAGAATTATCCATTATTTCTATATCACACTAACTTTCTTGTGACTAAAAGCTCGATTTGCCTTTTTTTGCCATACTATTGGATGTTGAAAAACAGATAGAATGTAAATCATAATACTTTAGATAATCTATCCATGGGAGATGAATTACAACTTTATTCGCTGGTTTCGATTTAAAAAAAAATAACAGTCATTAAAAATATATTTTCAAGAATTATTTCTTTACAGAATGTTAGTACATGGATTTTAAGGGTAATTTAATCTTAAAATTGCACCTCGAAGAAAGAAAGCTTTCATGTTTTCGATGAAAAAGTTTGAAAACTTTTTCTTTTTTAGTGGATTATTAAGCGTTCCTATATAAAAATACTTCATTTTATTTTAAAAAGTTATAATGCATTTTAAATTACAATTTTTGAAATTGTAATCTTATTGTATATGGACTAGGATAGGTGTACCAGTAACTGGCACTTTGCCAGATAACTTATAATAAGCTTTTATTTAAGAACTTTTATCAAATAGTGCTATCAAATAACAATTTAAACCTTTATCTTCAATTTTATGCATTTTATTTTACCTCCAGGGGGCTTAGATATCAAAAACTGAGATTTTAAACTCAATTCCAGTTACTGGTGCACCTACCCTAAGCTAATTATTCTTTGCGCATCCTTAATGCTGTTCTTTTAAGAATCATGCAGCTTTTAATAGCTTTTCCTTTAATCCAATAGTGCTAGAGACTCGAAAAAATTAAAATGTGTCTTTATAAGTTGTACTATAGAAGATTACAAACAGTTAACTTGTAACAGTTACGAAACACTGAGGAAAAAATGCTAAGCATACGGAATTTCGCAACATTTCCGAAAACGGGTTACAGGCTCATTTTTTTAAGGCAATTTTTCGACTTAAGAATTTTTTCTAAAAGTTGCATAGGACATGTAAGTTGTCCATTAATATCAACGCTTTTGTCATGGTCACCGCCCAATGGCGGCATGCACGAAACGTTCGTTGAGTACTACCGCCGTTCCACTAAAGTATGCATTTACGGAAAGTTATGTGGATATGATTACTGTAGCTACCAACAATTGCTGAATATAATTAACCACTTTTTGTAAACAGTAATTTTTGTGTTAGAATACAAATATTGATACTTCAATGGATGCCGCAAAACTTGTTTTCGAGGCTTACGCCTCCGTACAGATCAACCACTTTCATGAAAAACTTCCCCGTACCATCAATATATAACCGTGGTCAGCTCCTCCGTACCGTTTTTATGGTACCCTCCGGCATGATAATACATAATCCTTATGGTAATACATAAAAAATGCATTGTGCATCAGGTGAAGAAGCATTTGGAATTTTTTGGAATGTTTAACATCATTGGTTTATTTTTAAGGCTTTTCAAAAGTTCTGTGGCGCCTATAACTTTTCAAAAGAAACATCCTTAAGGTTTTGTAAGCAAGCATCCACTTGCTCTTTTCAGATATTTTTTAATTGATAGCCCGTGACTTTTAAAACGGTTAAAAGCAATGAACTAATTACAGGCTTATACATTATTAGTGTTGTGGATGAAAATAACAATGCAGGTACAGCAGATTTAAAAATCCTTTTGCGAAAGACAGCGAAACAATCTGTATTTATAAGCAATTTGTGAGTGTATTTTCTCTTAGCTACTTCCCTGAAAGAAAAATAATATTTTGCAGTGTCACACGAGGGACTGTTATTTTAATTGTTTCGTATGTTTTCTTTAAATCATTACTTAGCCCAAAATGTAATAATTAGATTTTCGTAGAACTGAGAGAAAGTAGCTATGTGACTTGGGATTTCAAAATAGAAGTATATGGTATCTCAGGAAACTGTAAAGGAGAACAGCTGCGGAAAAAAAAGTCCCACTTGTACTTTTTTCGGCCGTCGATCGTTGTACAGCAAAGTTACAGATACCAATCATTTTCGATTGACGTACACTTTAATTTGCTATGCATAAAAATTACATAAAGGGCCATCTACATATTAAAATTCACACCAACTTTTTTTTCCCAATAGCAACCCCTAGATTTCACTTCATATTTCAAAAATTTAGCTCATTTTAACCCCGGATACCCATTTTCAATAAATTTGAACTGAAAATGGGTGAGTTATGAGCTTCCAAAATCCCCCTCTCCATATGTTAAAATATTTTTTCATACTTTAAATCATATCTCGCATAATATTGATAATAAGAAGCTGAATATTATTCGTACTATTAGAACTAAACGACCCAAACATAATTCACTATTATTATGATTTTTTAATAAAATATTAATATGAATTATGAATTATTAAATTAATATTTTAAAAAAATATGAATAGCGACCTAGCCAAATTTCTATGGAAATAGATGCAGAAAGTAATATTACATGTCTGTGCAAAATTTCAAATTTTTACTTTCAGTAGTTTAATTTATATTAAATAAAATGTGTTATTTTCATTTAGGGGAACATATATAAATTTAAGTTAAGGGACCATATATAAATTTATTAAGTGACAATTTTTTGAAAACTGCTTAAAATAAGCGTAAATTAGATTTCTTTTGCTCAAAAACACAGTAAAAGATAGCGGTATTAAAAAAATCAAATTTTGAAGCAAATAAATTAGAGGTTTTTAGAGTTTGATGGTGATTCTATAGAGCTTCTATTGTTGCGTCCGCTATCATATCCCCCCCCCAAATAAAATACTTTCCAGGTATAGAGTTAGATGCAGTAGATGTATATGTCTTCTAATACAACATCCTATTTCTGAAAGACTAACATCCTCAACATTCGAGGCATGAATTTGACCTTTTTTAATATTGGAAACATTAGGTCTTTGGACTTCCCCATATTTTCGCAAACATTCAAAAAACATTAAAAATCACGTTTTTCTGTCTAAATTTTCATCTGACAATAAATTAAAGTACCACCAAAAGTCTTATAAGAATATTGCTCATGTAGACAATAATATTAAATGAAGAAAGTGAAATAACAAACACAGTGATAATATTGGCTCCGCAAAAAATAACTGCGTTTTTTACAAGAAATTCAAACAAATAAATTTTCAATCATGAAACCGTTTTTCTAGTTCAACCGTAGCTGGGTAACATTCATGCTTGCTGTCAGAAGAGCAGAGAACAGCCTCTCACTCCTGCGAACATTTCACCTGTCTAAGAGAACCACGAAGGGAAATACTTATTAACAATTTCAAAATTAGAAAGATTTTCAGAATCGTGAGCAGTCGTTTTGCATTTTTCCTTTAAGTCTTGAGTACGAGCCAAGGAAGTTATGAATTCACGGGTC
The DNA here is from genome assembly GCA_038373885.1 of Cheiracanthium punctorium. NCBI lineage: Eukaryota > Metazoa > Arthropoda > Arachnida > Araneae > Cheiracanthiidae > Cheiracanthium > Cheiracanthium punctorium. Next base: position 1,006,038 of record JAWZYV010016635.1, read on the forward strand.
ATTTGGACCTCTGACTAAACATTCTACTTTCTACCCTTGATATTCTCAGTACAAAAAACTTTTTAAGAGAGATGGTAACAATATTTTCCTTGAAAATAACATTTATTTCTTTTAACTCTCTCGAGCAAAATGAATGAAAGGCGAAAAGTTCGGAACCTACAAATAGCGCTTTTCAATTTGTAGAAAGTCCCTTAAAAACGCGCAAAAAATAACTCGCAATATCTCCGGAAATTATCGTAGAAAATTGATGAAAATTAATATTTAGGGTAATTTGAAGGTTTTCTTTCGTTTAATAAAGTCAAAATACAGTGTTGCCATTGAGAAAAACGAAGTTGATGCATAATAAAATATGAAGACGGCCCCTTATGCAAATTAAATTAATAGTAAATTAAAGTACGCGTTATTTGAAAACGAATGATGTATATAACTTTGCTGTACGACGAACGATGCCGAAATAAAGAGCAAGTGGGACTTTTTTTTACAGCTGTACATATGGGTGCCTCATGAAATAATAAAAAAAAAATGTATTTTACTGCATTTTTGTTTTTAACAATGTCTAATAAATATTTCTTGAAGTAGAAAATGTGTTATAATGTATTTTTAAAAATGACTTTCAAACAAAATAAGTAAAATTTTATCTAATAAACTGCTACTGGTGTTCTAGTAATATTTGTGCTGTTCTGCCGAAGAAATAAACCATACAAGCCACGGCGCACGTCCCTTGACTTTAAAGTCTTCAACAGTATAAGATTCTTATTTTCTGAATTCTTACCTAACGAACCATACAACTTTTGTTGCTTTTAGAGCAAATGCAACGAATAGGAAGTGTCGGAATTTGCATTTTTCTTCCGACGCAGTTTGGAAAAGGAAATAGTTTTCGTTACTGTGTAAACGACATTTAAAATAATAGAGAAACTTGTTTTAGAATTTCTTCATTGTCAGTAAAAGTTCTTTTGAATGTTTAGTCCTTCATTAAGGAAATTTTTTTTCGATGACTTGCATACAACATTTTAGCTTCAGAAGATTCTTTAGTGCATCATTTGTTACATTTTATAAAATTAACTTATATTTTCTTAAATGCTGTGTAAATATTTTCTCGGGAAGAAAACATTTTGAAATTTTGAGAGATTTTTTTTTATATGTAAGAAAATATTTACAATTAAACTATAATCATTAAGTAGCATGTTGTGTTTTCAAAACAAAAATGTTCTCCGTTTTTAAATAATGTTCTTGTTTCAGAAGAAGTGCATGTGAATGATGTCACGGTCGTTTCGATTTCTAACAAAGAGAAATAAATTTTTACTATGTTGGTTAGATCGAATTGCCGTTGAATGAAGAAACAGACTTTAATGTTTCGTTGCTAAGTAAAAAAGAGAATGATGCATTAAAAATCAGATGTGTCATATATCAACTCTGTGAATTTCAATGACATTCTGAAAAAGATGTTACAACCAAACTTAACGATACTGATGGTGATGTTTAAACAATGAATTTTGTTGGATATTATTTTCTTGGTGTAGTAAAACTTCAACAATTTCAGTCAAATTAAATTTTTTAATTTGTATTTCTCTAATATATTCATTTTGAAAAAAAAATCTCTGTAGTTCTTTGTTGTTGTTGTTATTAAAGACACTGGTAGCTTGTTCAAAGATGCTCCTGCATGATGAAGGTTTGAACAAAAATGTTTATAATTTTAAAGCTTTACAATTCATATTTGTTTACTTTTAGATTCCGGCCTATGCAATAAAAAGTACATTATTTTTCTCGTATAACATTTATAATGCAGTAAATACCTGTAGTTTTAAAAATATGTCCATTAAAAAAAAAAAACTTCCGTTCTTTCCCTAAACAGTTTCTCTTGCATAAATTATCGATGAAATTCACATTTTTTAAGCTAATTTCTTAAAAAAAGGAATCTAGACCAACTTTTAAATGTGTTTTTGAAATAACGCATTTAAGACAAACAGTTTAGGATTAATAAATGACAGGCAGATTTTTAGTGACGAGAAAACTTGTTTTAAATTATCTGATATTTTGACCGATCACAAAGAAAGCTAACGGTCATTTTGTAAAAATTAAGATAAAAAAAATACCTATGAAAAACCTTAAACAATCCTTAGCAGTGCGCGATAATTTTCTTTTTCTAATAAGAAAAATTCTTGTTTACAGTCTTTGTCCCTTTAGATTATTGGAAGTAAAATGCAGTAAAAACTGGAAATCTGATGCAATACCAATTTTAATTACCTCAAAAACTATTTTAATAAGTTTTTATTTGTGTTTAAATGAATAAATTAAATTCTCATCTACCTTGGTGCAATTATAATAGAGTAAAAATGTCCATTTCTTTGTGACATCCAATTTCTTACAAGACACTGACAGTTTTATATTTCGAAGACTTCGTAAATCACGCCAAAAATTATTATTTCTGGATTAGACGCTAATATTCGGCAAAAATTATTCAGTAGGCGTTTGTTCTCTTCCGTTTTGTTTCAACTAAATAAAAAAGAAAGATTTTGGTACGATTAGAAATAAAGTAAAACCTTCTCAAGTATTATGTACTCGTTACATCCAGAATTTTTTATGTATAAAGTTCTTGAACACATTTTTTATTCGGCATCTAAATTTATTCTAAAACCTGCAACGAAATTTAATGGATAGGTCATTTTTATTTCACAAGTAAATTTGGTGATACTCAAGGAAATTCTGTTAGAATATATAAGATATATATTTTTTTAATATTAAAACTGCTTGCTCACTTTTATTGTGGTTTTATTGTTTGTAGAGTAAAATTAAAATTTCATTCTTCTCCTCATTAGTGTATTAACTCCAAATTACGATGTTTTCGGTTACAAAAATATTTCTATTGATTTATATATATTGAGTGTTAGTCATATAAATCAATGGATGCTTATTTGTTTTATCAAAAAGATCCAAAAATAAAAATCGGATGTATTTACACTTGCATAAATTTAAAAAAAAATGAAAGATATGCGGAAAAAAGTAGAATGTTGTGCTGCCTTATTTATTTATTTAACAAAGATAATTTAATGCACATTTCAGAAAAACAATTTTTAGTAACACTGTTTCCAAATAATTAAATGCTAATAATTGTTGCAGATGAATTCATGAAGTTACTAAAATAAATTTACAACAGTTCTTGCGGCCACGTTCTTTTTGGAAACTAGCAAAGAGTAGGTTACGTAATAGCATAAAAATAAAATTAGAATTTTGTCTTTGCATCACTTGGAATTCAAAAATTTTGCGATTTCTATTCGTTTCAAGCATCTGGGAAATAGTTACGACCATCAAGAAAAGTATGTCTGTCTGTGGTTCTGTCTGTGATACTTAATTTTCGTGCATTACGTGAAAATGGCTGAAACAAATGAAATGATATTTGGCGGCATGAAAGGTGATCACTCAACTTAAACTATAGGTGTTGAATTTCTTTTTTAATTTTTGATTAAATTTTGAGATTTTTCAGAAAATTGTATAAAAATTAGTAAATTTTGTTTCCAAATCAAGTAATAACAACTAAAACGAAAAAATGAAACTTACTGACAAAATAGGTGAACATACTGCTTAAACCATAGGCAACTTTTAAAAATGTGATTGGATTTTGTGAAACTTTATTCAAAATCCATAAGTACTTGTTCACGCTATAATGACTTAGGCAAATAAGATAAAAGTTAGTGACGTGATAGAGGGTCAAACAGCTTAAACTATAAGCGGCGTATTTTCTGAAAAGTTTGATTAGATGAGATTTTGCGAAAATTTTTTCATGTGTAAATTTTCATTCACGCACCATATAGTAACGACAAAAGCGAATGAAATGTAATTTGTGACATGATAGGATTGTGACATGAGACTCTCTCTCTCACTCACTGAACTTAAATTATAGCCGTTGACTTTTCGAAAATCTGAAATAAATAAGACTTTGGAAAAATTTATCCAAAATGTGTAAATATTTGTTTATGCACCATGTATAAACCACTGAATAGAATAAAATGATATTTAACATCATCTTAGTTGTTCACTTAAGCCATGGACGTCAAACTATTTCAAAATTTTGTATAGATTTTCAGATTGTCTGAAAATTGAGTAAATTTTTCTTCCATCCCAGAAAAAAAGGCAATGAAGTAGATTGAAATTTGGAATAATGTTAGATGGCAAGTCAATTTTAATTGTACATACCAAAATTGTTTTAAATATTTGATAGATTTTGAGATTTTGTGAAAATTGTGTAGATCTCTGTTCTCCCATCCATCGAAAACTTCTTAAGATAATAGAATGAAATTTTGTAACATAAATGTCTACGACTCAAATTTGACTTTTTTAAACGTTTAAATAAATTTTAAAATTTTGCAAAAATTGCATTTAAGAGGGAGGGGGGGGAGATCACTTTAAGGCGTGTGGAGGTAACATAATTTTTGGCTATTCAAGTTAAGCAAATTGGGTCGATTTTTTAATGGTTGAGCTTTTAGATTTCATGAAAATTGTGCAAAATTTTCTTGAGGGATAATATTAAAATATCTACAGTGAGTCGAAAAAAAATCCAGCTACAGGCGGGGAATGATCTCTTGACTTTGAAAGCTCATTTCACTAAAATAAAAGGTTAATTTTGAAAATATTTTTTTTATTGACAACTAGCTGCGTACCCTTTCTCCGCACGGCAGGGAACGAAACTTTTTCTTACATCTATAATTCGAATTGATTCCAGTGATTTGGAATCTAAAAATAAGCAAAATGGTTTGACTCTTGGCGTAAAGTTACTCATTAGTTATTCGTAAAGTTAGTATAAGTACTGACCTGGGACCATTGTTAATATTATGACACCAAAACTATGTCGGTGTCATTCGCGATCAGAAAAAGAAAAGCGTGACGGTTTGCAGCGAAAATTCCTAACTTTCAAAATATCTCATTTCTACATCATACTCTTTTTTAGATTTAAGTTATACCACCTTAGATACTACATGATGTGGAGAACCGTTTTATTTTATAGTTAAATAGTTGTGTACCCGCTCTTCGCAAGGGAAGAAGAGAACATTTTCCCAAAATGTGATCATAACTACTTGTGACAAAACAGAATCTCCAAGAAAAAAAAAAGTTCTGTTACAGTCTTTTCTGTTGAAACTACCGTGGGATATATTAACGCGACTTACTTTAGAATTACTTAATGTTTAGTTAGCTCTGATGTAAGATGGTTGTTGAAAAAGGAATAGAACACTTAGTTTCACGAAATATTTATTAATGCGGTATATTGTGCTTTGATCAATATTGCCCTAGCATATCTACTAACTATTACTTATACTATCTTTTACTGATACCAACACAATATATTTTCGTTTTCCAATCGTTAATGTTTAATTTAAAGAAACGGCTTAGATATTTGCCACGAATGTAGTCTTTTATTCTTTGGTGACTTTCATAATTTACGCATTAGTATAAACGATAATCATTTCACTTTATGGTAGGCACTAAAACAGCTCTCCATACATTTGTACGCATAATTCTTGTCAGATTGGCGTATTTAGCACCAGGGCCCTATTATCTCACGGGCAAATCGCGACTTTGCCCAGTGCCCCAGGCTCGAAATGGCCCTTAGTTTGAAATGTTAATCTGAAATATTCTTTTTTATAACAAAATTTTATGAAAAATAAAACAAATTTCATAGATGGAGGCCCCCAAATTCATAGATTGGGCCCGGTGTCCCTGTTTGTCGTAATCAGGCCCTGTTTAGCACCGCAAAATATTTCTTGTGATTAAACGTGTCCCGTTTAAAATCTCAATTGAAAATAATGCTGGATAATTCACTGGTGAAAAAACAGCATTCAATTCTTTTCTGGCAACGTAAAATAAAAAATGGAATTATTTCATGCATTGCGAATGTTTTGCTTGTGAATCCGTTTTCTGATTGAGTTTCGAAAGGGGCTTTAAACTCGTGACACCAAATTGACGCACATTTCACATGCAAAAAACCAGTTATTTTAAAGTAATTTTATTTATTTTTTTCAACTGGCAATTTTAATCTTTGTTACTGTATCCATGACAACCAAACCGCAAGATATCAAACCGAAATTTATAAGCAGGTGCTATTGAAATGAAAATCCTTCTTTACTTAAAAAATCGTAAAAATTCTCCTAATTTATATTTTTCCTCCGTTCTTCTTTTAAAAGTGGGCGAATTGTGTGCTCCGTCTTTTGCCGAAATATAAAAAAGTTATGACAGATAGAATTCAAGATGCAGCAGTTTTAAAAATATTTTACGGAAGTCAGCGTCAAATTTAATTTTATTTGAAAAATTCCCAGAAATCTGCAAATTATGTTACACAGTCCGAACAAACAGTTTTTAAAAGAAAATTTTCTCCTCTATACGAGGATGTAAATATTGTTTTCTTGCGAGCGCAATTACCGGCGTTATTGTGTATTACGCAAGAAAAATCGCTAAAAATCGGACAAAACTGAAAATAAAACATTTTCTAATTCGAATTTCGAAAAAATCGCTTCGAGGTGTGTCGAGACCCGTCTTGGAGAATTTTCGTACAAAATTTGGTAGGTCTACGATCACCCGTTTCGGAGCTACTCGAGACACAGACAGACAGACAAACGGACAGTTTACACATTGCTTTATTTATATAGATTTCACTCAGCACTTCGTTACTCTCTAATCCTGCAATCCTTTAACAATAGGCAGAAGGTGTAACTTTGCATTCTATACTTTTGCCAGTATGTTAATTTCATTCTTTGTACTCCTACATTGTTGACAAAATTTCAGACTTTCTTGGTACCTGCATAGCATACTAACCTGTTAACGGCGTGTACTTAAGCTAGCCTAACATATTTTTTGTTCATTGGAGAAGCTGTATAGCTTGCAACTGTGCATCAACGTCAAGCATTTTATGATTGAAATTTTACAATTCAAGATTTCAAAAAAAAAAAAAAACTAGCATAGATGAAACTGTGATTCTCTAACATTGTTTGAAGCCAAGTCAGGGGAAGAAATTAGTAAAAGCATTGCAAAAATAATTATTATAAAATAATGAATTCTTTTTCGCTCTTTCTTTATGTATCATAGTAATAATATCGCATTTTTGCCTCTCACAACCAACATTCAATGATAATCTACTAAATGTAATTTACTTTAATTAGTTTGAAATTTTCTAATTGTTAAAGAAAAAAAATCATTTGCGAACTAGGCTGAAGGAGATTTTAAGTAAATGTAATTTTTCTACTAAATTTAATTTACTTTGTAAGTTTGAAATTTTGTAACTGTTACAGAAAAAAAAAGTCATTCGCGAAATAGGCTGAAGGAAGGTAAGTTATTTAATTATTATCTAAACAAAAATTTGTGATGTCAAAGATATGGCCTAGAAATTAAGTCAGTACTTTTTCTGACCTTAGATAAAAGGTTCAAATTAGTTTAATCACCTTTGACAGCAGTTGAAACTTGTTTAAACCGTTGACAAACAGTTATAAAATTTGAAATTAAAAGGCTTTTTAAAAAAAACATTTTTATATGCAATTTGCACCATTTTCACTATGCTATGAACCCCAAAGGAACATTTGAAACGTTTTACAACACTTCTTTGATCAGAGATTAGGATTATTTTTTCCATTCAATCTTTCCTCATTTCGCAGCTTTAGAATACGTTTTACTGAAGCATTTTTCTGCTGTTCTGCTGCCCATTTAATGATCAATTTAATACGGCTACTTTTACAGTTTTAGATGTTTTACTGAAGGCTTTTCTGCTATAATCGCTAGAGGAGGCACACACTCAAAAAATTATTTCTTCAATTCACGAAAATTTGACAGAAGTGCTGCCGGAATATCTCCGCTTCTTTTTTCTCCTGTCAATTAAAGAAACTTATTGAGATTCAACGAAATTTTTTCCTATTCAGATTTTCGAAAATTCACGGAAATATAACGTTTGTAAGGAGTACGGAAGTTATTCGTTGAAAAATGAGGAATAATTTAGTGTATAAAGACTGACTCTCGAAAATCATTTCTTCAATTCACGGAAATTTTGTTGTCAGCAGTGCTGCCGGAATATTTCCGTTATTTGACGAATATCCGTTTCGTTTTTTCTCCTGTCAGTTGGAGAAACTTCTTGAGATTCAAAGAATTTTTTTTCCTCTCTTTCACATTTCGGGAACGAGAATTCACGGAAATTATTCGTCGAAAAATGAGGGATAAATTAGTGTATAAAGACGAATTTTTCTGAGAGTATAACTGAATAAATATGAACTATATAAATCATGGCAAACATGTATTATAAAATTGTCCGTTGATCATAATGGTATAGTAATGATTTGTGTGCTCTGCTGGAAACACAGCATAACCATTTTCAATAAAAAATCATGTCATAATAAATGTTACTAAAGCATAGTTTTGCAAAAATGTATGCAGATTTAAGAATATACATCAAAATGACGTAGAGACAGATAAACCATCGTCCCTTAAAACACATTTAATCTCTCTTTTTGTTAATAAATCTTAATACTTGAACATTCGTATACTAATTCATTTATAAAAATGATTAGCTTAAAAACTGGATTTCATAGACTTTTGATGTCAAATAATTATTGGTGCTCAAATGCATATCTTGCACGTCCTCGAAATTGCCTTTCCGGAGAATGCACAAAAGCAGCGATTGTCAAGTTTTCAACGTCTAGACTGACTACCAAAAGCTGTGCGCCAACACTCAACTCGTGGTTGCCATTGATAAGTGAACGCTTGGACAAAATGGTGAATACTCAGAATTCTGAAGCACAACAGATGTAGAAACAATGTAGCAAATTGCAACGTATCTCGCTAATCTGTTCTCTCAAATGATTTGCATTGTGTTCGCCGTGCACTGCATAGTATGGGATATGGAACTTGAAGTAGGGAAGTGATGATTATAATAAATTAGCCATTCAGTGAATAAGTGATTTAATATATATATATATATATATATATTAAATCATTAAGTATAGTTAGATTTTAAAAGAAGGCATTTTAAAAGAATATTAAAGTTTTTATTGTAAAAAAAAATAGTTGACAGTTTTACTTCGGTAGTAATAATGTTGACAATTAAAGTTTGCGCTAATCAAACCTATTGCGTGTTTTCATAGAAATATGCATGTGGATATGTGATTATTTTGGGCTAGTAAAAAAAACAAACAAAAAAAAACATTGTACTATAGGGTAATATTTTGCTTGATTGTACATAATTTGATTATTTTTCATTAACCTTGTCTTAAAAAAATAGGACCTCCCCAAACAATTACCTTATCTGCTACTGTTGCACACCTATGTCATATTTTTTCCAGACCTACAGCGAATGTAAAATTAATTTATAAATGCAAACTTAAGATAATTTTTCAGTCAACACTTCAATATTTCCCAGGCTTTTACCCAAAATTTTGCACTTTTCGCTGACTTTTTCTATTAAAATAAAACTTCCTGGCAATTCCAAAAATTTCAGGTTTTTCTTGACCGCTGGCATCCCGGGCTAATCGCATGACTATTATCCACAAAAGCATATAATAGATTTTTCGCGCACCTTTAAACTGTCCACATTATTACTGCCAAATTAAAATGTCACTTTTTACAGGAATTGTGTATATATATTTAATTTTTTAATTAATGTTTCGTAAATCTAGAAATAAAACATCAAACGGAATTTTGTAAAATTAAAGCTATTAATTTAGTTTTAAAAATTGATTGTACTTTAACTATCTTCTTGTTTGAAGCAGTTTGTAATGTTTATATTTTTTCTGTGTGATCTTTAAAGCATCAAAGATAATCACTTCTGTAATTACTATAATTATATTTCATAAAAGAATGCGATTCTAGTACTATTACGTAGAACTTTTATACGTTTAACACCCTTCTTTTCATTTTTCAACTTAAATTTCGGAAGTGATCAAAGAGTTTCATCTTACTCGACATTGATTCATGAGACATAAAGAAATTCTGTAATTAAAGCCTTTGATACTAATTACGTTTAAAATTAAAAAATAGCGCTTTGATTTTTCAGAATTTGAAAATTCTGGATTTAAATAAGAATATTAACTTATTTAATCGGAACTCATATGAAACAGTTTCCACTTGTATATTTAATTTTTCATTTAAAAAATCCGTAAGTAATATTTGGAACATTTTTCTATCAATTCCGTGTTGGGAAGATTGATTTTATTCATATCTAACAAACCTCTCAAAAGATTTCATTTTTACAACAAATGTTTCCTGTCTGGTATTCTTCTTTAATACCTCTGCAAAGTATATAGAATTAAATAAACGAAATTGTGGTACAACACACTTAAAAATGGTGCTTGGACAAATTAAACAGTATTTAGTTTGCGCAAGGCGCACATAACGTTGAAATAAAATTATACACATTTAGGGACAATTAAATGTTCCCTTTTCTTTCTAAGTTGCGTTTGCGCAAATCCACAAGAAACTAAGCAGGGTCAGTATTTAAAAAAAAGAAAAAATACTCGGAAGAAATAGAACTTTGTTATTCCGAAGAGAGAAGAATTGAAGAACAAAAAGAGTTACAAGGTCTATAAAAAGAAGTGACAATAGTGTTAGAATAAGAGTAACTAAAAAGGGAAAACTGAATAGAAAAAAAAAGTAAAAAAACACAAAGTGATTTATTTTGGCAGTGAAAATTGCTCCTTCGATTATTATCACTTTTGTGTGCAATAAAAAATACCATGCCACAAACGAAATAAGGTTTTTAGCATAATTATTGTTAATGTTTGGGGAAATTTTAATTTTAAAAACTCATTATTATTACTTAGATATAATCGGATGAATTAGTAAGTTCAAGTTAGTGTCCACAAAAAGGTTTATATCGTGAGTTTTCTCAATTTCAGATCTATAGATAAATAGGGTGTCCCAAAAAGATGCTTTTCGCAACACCCTCTTAATAGTATGACTGCTTATGTGAGGCTTGCTTAGCCACACACCGATAGACCTTTGACGGTATAATACATCATGATTAGACCGTTTTTGATATAACCTGTATATTAACTAAAAACTAACTTTTCATACTGTAATGTTGCTCTATGCTTTCTCCCATAATAATATAATTCTTTGCCAAATTTTGTTACAATAAACCGAGTATTTCTTCAAGAACTCGTATTACAGATTTTGTGTTTGTAGCCTTAATTTTTACACTAGTGTACATACTCGATGTACAGGGTGCCCGTAAAAGATTGTAATATACACTATACTTCTTCATTCATTAGAGTTAAGCGGGCAGTGTAAATTGAAAAAATATTTAAAATCAGATTTTACAAAAATCTACATAAAGAAACATTTCCTCCAGTTATTTTTTAAAAAGTGTAAAGTTACGCTTTAAATTTGTATACGGCCGCCGAGTAAAAATCTTCCCAAACAGTAAAATGTGCCCCATACACTAATGAGGCTCTGTTCAAAATTTGAGAAGTGCATCCTAAAAAGTGTAAGAGATATTAAGATAAATAGATGCTGAATTAAACTACTTTTCAATGGCTCTTGAAGAGAATAAAAAGGTTCGTATATAGATTCTGAAAGTAAATAATTCTTTGGAGTCTAGCAATTCCACTTAATGTATGGAGTGTAAGTGAGAGCCAGCTTACACTTACACAACAACTAGTGAGTTTAAGTTGACTCCTAAGAAAGTCAATTTACACTCAAATTCATGTATATAACCCCTCATGTACATTTAAAGATATTCATGAGATGTTTTATGATGAAAGGCTAAAATTTTAAACATCACCCCATTAGTATAGGTGGCACATTTTACTAGATGGGAATTTTTTTTCGGGAGTCGTTCATAAATTCAAAAAGTGTCACTTTCTGAAAATTAACTGCCCCGCATCATGGATGAGTGGATAAAGGCACTGAACACGGGAGATGGCTGAAGTGTTAAGGTCTTAGTTTCGGGCCCATTGTGCCACCATCGATCTAACGGTCTGGAGTTTGGGGCGAATTTCTCCAGATGTAATGTGAATGCGTTTTAGAACCCCTTAAAAAGTTTACCTCCCAAGGCACCCCTCCCCCGTAGGCAGATGCCCCTCATGTAGACCTGCGATAGCTCAAAACATCAATAACAACTGAAAATTAACGAGATAATTTTTTATTAAGGCAGTCTTATGGAACAATATGGGAAGGTACCCATTGAAGAAAAATCCTACGCTGTTCTAAGAGTACCTTTAGGTCTTTAAGAATCGACACTGAAGTTCTGTCACCAACTTTAGTCCAGTCGCGCAGATGCTGGATAGCACTACGGCTATTTGTCAGAATCCAAATGTCTGCAGAAGAAGTTTCAGGCATCAGTGCCCTAAGTGCTTCTTTTATAGCAATGAGTTCAGCCCTAAATAGTGAGCAGTAGTCTGGGTTTCTTAGCTTAGTTTTAATAGACTGAAATGGTGACTTAGTGAAAACGCCACTGCCGCAGGCGTTATGATCATCTCTGCTGCCGTCAGTATAAACCTGGACAGCCGAAGATGGAATTTTATTTATAGTCTCAAGAGCAAGTTGATATAGATAAGCAGGACAATCCTGTTGTTTTTTAGTCTGCGCTCCTTGTTTGGTTTGAAAATATACACCAGGAAGACCCTCCAAAGGGTTAATGAAAGACTTTAAGTAATGTTCCTCAACATTTGTATTCAAAAGATTCATTAACAGTAATTTGGAAAAAGGACTATCTTTTTTCAATCTTTGGTTATTTACCCACTCTCTAAGAAAAATACATGTTCTGATGTGATTACCATAGCTGTAAAGTTTATTGAAATATTTAGCAAGTCCTGTGCTTCTTCTCAAACCCAAGTGCTGCATAATAGTGGGGTAGCTGTGGTAATGCTGTGGGTTAGAGGAAAAAAGTGAATAGAACCTTACAACAGTAGCTTCCAAGCAGAATGGACGAAAGGAAAGGAAGAACCATCGTTCACAAGACTTTCCAAGTGCTAGGTAATGGAAAAACCTTCCAAAAAACCAATATGGGACAAAGACTAAGGAGTGCACAATATCTTAGCCTTAGAAAACTGAAAACGATGATTAGAATTCCAACAGCGTGAAACAATAGAAGATTTAGAAAGCTCGTGCTTTGAAACAAATCTCTTATGCTCTTTGAGCCTAAATTTGAGAGCTCTTCTGGTCTGACCAGTATAGCCAAATCACTAGTGATTTGATTTTAATATACCCGAAAGTTCACTATATCCGGAATTCACTGTATATATGCAATGCTTGTTAAAAAAGAGAGTACAAGAGCGCAGACACAAACTATATTAGTCCATACAGTAGTGAATAATTTCAATGAAACTTATGCAATTACTATTACAAAGAAAATATTTCGACAACTATGTCAAGCAAATAAACATTTTATTCCATTGACACAAAACTGTCGTTTGAACTGTAATGCTGCATGAAAAACGGAGACGTAAAACGCTTTCAAAGAACCGCAAACAATACACACAGCCAGTTAGGTATGAGAAAGAAATTGTGCTATCTTTTGAACGCATTGCATAATATCATAGTAAAAGAAAAGATTCACTCTAGTATTGTGCTACTTAAAATAACAATTCTAGTATGCTTACATGGAAAATGCTAACTAAAAACAACAACTTTCTTTTAAACAAATAATTTTAGCACTTAACTGTTTCCCTTTTACAATCTTTTGTGATTTTATACGATACAATATTTTCCAAACGCTTCAAAAAATCCTTTATGCGTAAATATTTCGACATTTAATAAGGCGCAGCATATGCCCAGAAATAAATTATGTAATATGTATTTTAGCAGCGATATAAACACAACATCACAAGGACTACATTACTTCTGCGAAATATTCATTGTATAAGCATAACTCTCCGTAGCGTAATAATTACCCAGACTGTATGCGACGCGAAATTTTAATAACAGCAACGCTATTTTAATATCAGAATGCTAATTATAAAGGACAGCAGTGTTGGGGAACATTTTGTCACGTGCTTTTCTTACATGAATCAACATTCTTCGTGTAATTTAAACTCATTATGAAGTTTCAGCTTTTAGTTTCACTCCACAGAGGAAACTCTAACGGCATTAAAAGTTCACGAACATTGAATTCAGAATAAATCAGGCATCGAGTTGGTTAAAAGACTATGCATAATAGAGTAGTATTCACTCAAAACATTTGCTGTAAATTCTGACATGTCACACAGTAATCCCGTCAGGGAGAGTACAGTAATCCCGAATAAATAAATAATTATTTGTTTATTAAATAATGACATTTTCCTTCAACATGCTTCTTTAAATAAAAAAAACTTGATTGTAATTAATTTTTTGTGTTCATTTTTCTAGCACACCATTTCAAGTATGCGTAATTTCATTGAATCAAAGACATACATAATATTGGGGGTACTGGGGAATTCTTTACTGTTACTTAACAGTTACTTTTTAAAGATAATAATTAATGCCGGCACATAGCCAGAAAAATAATGAGGGAGAACTGAGGGTAGAAAGGGTAGAATTTCTCTTAAAAATCTGGATTGTTGACAGGTAACTAACAATTTCCCGTGTCCCACCCTCTGGCTACATCCTTGAGTTTGTGTATAAAACAACAGTTATCAGTTTATGGTAATAATTAGTTTATTTTCTGACCCAGCAGTGAAAAACCTGGGATGCTATATAATGGGCTCTATAAATAAAAAATATAGGGAATTGAATTATCGTAAAATTCATAACTTAAAACACTATGTGTGCATGCGAAATTAAGTTTTATATTACATTATACAATTTAAATATAATATTACTCTTAATGTAAAGTATTTTGAATCCAATTTTGTTCCCGTTCAGTTTAAATAAAAAGCTTTTGAAAAAAAAATTATTCATTAATCAGTTTCGAATTATTTACAAAAGAGTGAGACGTCATTAATATTTTTTCCAATTTCTTCGAGGAACTAATCTGACTAAATTTCTCCTGGATATAAATGTAATCAATTCAGAAACGGGAAAATCCCGAATCAATTACAAAGCTGACATACATATATCTTTTTTCTCTTCCTTCGAAGGTTTCTTGAAAAAACGTTACTTTTAATAAATAATTATCAGTGTGCTGTGCAACAACTCCTAAATTATTCTTTAGAGAGCAAGTAATATCGTCGTTTAACAAGAGAATATTTTATCATGAAATTACTTTTCGGCTAAGAATTTGTTTGATTGGGATGAGTAAATGCAAAAAATTTATTTTCTAATTGAATTTCTCTATGTGTATGCATATACATATGCATGAATGTAGAGTGGCTCTAAGCTATATCTAATATTCCAAAAGCTCGAATTTTGCTGCTCAAAATCCATAATTCCTTTTACTATGAATAAAAAAGAGGGTTGTGTAAACTTTAAGCTTAATCAGAGAATTTATAACTAAAACAGTTTTTCCTGCGAGAGGATTTAGTAGGAAATGAACTTTTTTTTCGATGTTTGGCAACGATCTCTAAAATAAAATCTTCCCCAGTTTCATCTTTTGTGAGAATGTTGCTGTAATCCTAAATATCTTTGACACTTCTTCCTGCAACGTCATTCTTTTCTATTCCACTTTCTTAACCAGGATCAAATTTCCACGTTTAAGGAAGTTTATCGAGGAAATCGGGGCTAATAGAAAATCTTGTTAACCCATTAAGCGCCAAAGCTCCCGTTACGGGAACACCTATTATATATTTTTTTTCTTAAAATATTTTAACGCAATTTACGAAATACACATTTTATATAAACATTTACTCTATAGGGTGTGTTATATATTTTTATCAGAACAATATATTTTAATTTAATGTTTTTTTTTTCTAATTTTTAAAAAGTGAAATTTTGTCTTTATGACTGTCTTATATAAAACTACCGTTCAACAATAAAAAAAGGTTTGGAACTTCACTAGCTGGTTTCGTACATTTATAGTATCAACAAAAATAATAATTACTTTATATATACAGTTTTGAGCAGCATCTGCGTAAAAAAGGGAATTACTGTATCCAAAATGGAGAAAGACATTTATCCCCATAAGACGCCAAAGCTCCCGCTACTAGTACATGCTATATTTTCTAAATGCTTTGAGTTTCAAAAAAAATTTCAACTGTTTTATAATAGAGGCATGCAATGTATGTAAAAAATGTATATACATTAAAAAATTTCTATCCGATTCTCATAGCGGCGTTTAATGGGTTAAGAAAGACTTTGTACCAGGAGTTACAAAACGCGTTATTTGTAAAAAAAAAAAAAAAAAAAAAAAAAAAAGAAAAGAAAGGAAGAAAGAAAGAAAAATCAATTCGGTACAGAATGTATACTTCTTCAATTGATTTTTCGCCTTCCTCTTCTTTATCTTTTTACATAATTTAAGCCAAATGGCTTCTGAAAAAAAAAATAAACGAAACATTCAATTTACATTTATGAATTCTTATATCGATGATTCATGTTGCAAAAGATTGGGGGACTACTTTCGGTTTATAGGAACCTGAGAAATCGTGGAATGGCTTCGCCTGTGACGTAATTTGTACATCAGACTTTCAATCTAATTGGGTTTCTAATGCGCTTTTAAACCCGTGACATCAAAATGATGTCAGCACCACTGCTTGTAGTTTGAATTTTTCAAATAAAGAAATGAACTCTCACTTGTTAGTGCTTTGGACAGGTGAGTGTGTGAATTCCCCATTTGCTAAAGTAGCGCAACCCCCTTCCCCCCGTCCTATATTTGTGCAAATTTGCGAGTCGATCGGTCCCATGGTGTGAATTTTTTTCCTTTTTTGTGTGTAAAACTTTTTTTTAGAAAACGCAAAAATTGCGAATCGGTACGTTTTGAAAATGAAACTGTGATATAAAAGCCACACCTTTTTCTTTCTACCCAAATAAAACAATTTCCTGAAGTTGAAATTAGAAAATAAAGTTGCTAACAATCAGGGAAAGGGTAAATTTTTAGGTTTTTAAAGTAGCACAGATTGTTTTGTACATATATATATTTTACAAAATTATGAAAAATATCAAGTCGATCATAACAACGGTGCAGACTTTATTAGGTTTTTTGAGCATAACTTTATAATCTTTTTGGAGTATTTACGGGCCCGACCAGTGGGGGAGCGCGTTTGCACTCTGAACTGGGAGACCGAAGGTTCCTGATTCAAAACCAGGTTGCGTCCTCCGACCTAACCGTTCGGAGTTTTCCGTAGTTTGCTCCAAAACTTCGCATAAATACGGGTTAGGATCGCTTAGAAAGTCCCCAACGGAGGGCAATCCCCCCTTCGACCTAGATCCCAAGAGCAGATAATTGACCTTAACACCACATTTTCCATTCGGGGGGGGGGGGTTACGGTAAAAGTTTTGTTTTGGAGTGATACAACCCGGAATTGTTGCACCTCTAGCAGTTTTATTTTATGCTCACTATACACTACTGGCCAAAAGTATTGCAAGTTTCAGAGATCGAACCCTTTTCAAGATTATGCCCCCTCTCCCCCGTTAAAAAGAAAAATCAATATTAATTGATATCTTATGTTAAATTAATTTCTTCAATGACAAGATAGCATTAAGTTAAAAAACAAATTTAAGTATTTAATTTATTTTTAAAATAGCATAAAAATATATAGGTTATTATAGAAATCATAATCCATTTTGGCTCGCCGGAATAAATTTAAATATAGAATTAATTTCAAGTTCTTCTGAAAAAAGAGGATAATAAATAAATACAATTGAACTGAAGATCATTTATTGTGTTGTTGGTCAGGCCTGACTTTGATCACAACAGCCACTTTTTTAGATATGGAATCCATAATGTTTTACAACACTTCTTCCGGTGTTTCGTTTTGCCAACTTAAATTATTCGTTCCTGAAGCTCCCATTTTGTTTTGGGGGATTTTCAGATGTATTCATTCCAATTATACTACATAAATTCTCAAAAATATTTAAATCTGGCAAATATCCTGTCCATTGTTCCTGAGCTATTTTTGAAAAGATGGTTAGATTTTTCAAACTTTCAATACTTTTGGCCAGTAGTGTAATAATAATAATTCTTGTTATTGAAATCCGTTTCGATCACTGTCATGCACTCATGCGGCTTTGGGATCAAAACTATCATTTAGAAAACGTGACACTGCGTCTCAGATGATGGTGATAATAACAATAACAACAATAATAATTATTAATATTATAATTATAATTATTATTATTATTATAATAGCAATGAAACAAATTACGCTGATTAAATGAAAGAAAACTTCCAATGATTTTCATTGTTAGTGAGTACAGTGACTTCAAATAAAATAATTAAAATAAAAAAAAACAAGAATTTGGAAAAAAAAATGACTTTTCCGAGCGATTTCAAAAACTTCATCGCGCGGCTATGCGGGTCACCTTGTTATTGTCCCATTGAACTAAATTTTCAAACATAACAGTTTTTGAAGGTTAAAATGAGATAGGTTGTGAGTAAAATTTTTACTAACAAGGGGAGGCTCAGACGTTGGGATCACCGATTCTGATGAAAATTTATGAGTTATGGGGGACACATAGTAAAGTAAAATGCCAAAGAATTAGCCCCCAACTCTCCCTTATTTTCGAGAAAATTCCATTTAAACACTGTTGTATACCAATTATTTGCAAATCGTTTACATTCTCCGTGGCGCCGTGGTTCCACAATATGCCAGCGATCAAGAGATTTCAAGTTTGAATCCGCTGTTTTTCATTTTTTTTTCTCCCTTAAAAATTCATAAAACAGTTTAAAATGACAATAAATTTGACATGATTTATTTAATAAACACTATTATATGAAATAAAATTGAATAATGCAAATGAAAGCGACGTAAATGCGAAATATTATTTATCAATCACGTTTCAAAAAGTTATTCGGTACTTATACAGATATGTAATTGAGTAAGGGTGATATTTGTCCTAAAACCTTGCGAAACAAATATTTGGAAATCTGCAACATATGAAAGAAATATTTTTGCATTCATATCGTCTTATCATTTCTGTTTGTGAGGAAAACATTTCATTTAGATTCAGAAATATCATGGTTTGCAGCAAAATATTCATCAGAAAATTTTGCTGCAAACCATGCATGTATTAAGATTTCAGAAAAGAATGCGTGAATGCGTGGTGATAGCAGAAAATGCGAGACTTAATGAATTTTTATTGCATCTTCTCACGTTACTAATATCCGTTTATTTTGCATAAAATATGGAAAATTTTGCTTTTTTTTTTTTGCTAGTAAAATTGATCATTACATGGGTGACAAAGTGATGCACATTTAAGTGGGATTACTTTTGGGGACAAAGGTGAATTACTTTCATCATCGTAAAAATATTTTGCCATAAATTTCTGGATTCGTTTAACCTTTCATAAAACTTCTCGTTCCCTATATATGGTTTCACAATTCGGTCAAGGAATGAAGCATAGTGGTTACTTGTTGAAAGTTTCCCGGACTTTGAACATGTTACATTCACATTGAAACATTCTTTTATTAAATTCCCTATAGTTTTTTTCCACTCGGAAGCCAAAAAGCTCCTGGTATTTTTTATTATTATTATTATTATTATTATTATTCGTTATCTACTACTCGCGAAGTTTGGAGAATGTAAAATTATATGCATTTTGCATTCTGCATCAAATCAGAGATGTTTTAAACATATAAAAAGGTTTTACTTATCGTTTATACCGAATATTGAATCTTTAATTGTAATTACATGCGTAACACGTTTTAGCTGAATGGGAAACTTTAAACAATAATGGCATCATTCAAAATGAATAAAGAAGCAAATCCATTCTTATCATTCTTCCCTGGTCCTAAAAGTATTAGTAAATTATCAAATACATACACAACAAAGAACTTTATAACTCCAGTTTTACAAAATAAGTCACAATATATTTTTTACATAATCAATTTAAACAGTTTTATGAATATTTAAGGGAGGAAAAAAATGAAAAAACAGAGCGGATACAAACCTCAGAATCTCTGGCCGAATGTCCAACCACGGCGCCACGGAGAACTCAAACGATTTGCCAAATAATTGGTAGATAAGAGTGCATCAAATGTTAAAATGAAATTTTCTCGAAAATAAGGGAGAGTTAGCGGCTAATCCTTTGGCATTTTCCTTTACTATGGGTCCCCTATAACCCATAAACATTTTATCAAAATTGGTGATCCCAACGTCTGAACCTCCCCTTGTAAGTTGAAAAACAAGGGCCTCCCTAATATATATACAAGGTGTATATAAAAAGGTGGTAACGGCCTTTAATTCTTTGTCTTTTAGAGATAAGTAGGGAGTGTAAATTGAAAAAAAATTTCGAAATAAGGTAGGAAATGAAACTCCCCTAAAAACATTTCTCTCGTTCATTTACAAAAAGTTACACTCTTTAAACCCCAGTATACGACCCCAGTAACGACCCCAGTACAAAAACATTCCCAGTTAGTAAAATGTGCCCCGTACACACATGACGGGACGTACCAAATTTGAGCCTTTCACCATACAACGTCGCAGAGATATCTTTAAAGAAAGGTAGTCGGGGACTATACACGATTTTGAATCCAAACGTTTATTGCTAGAGAGGAAAAAAAGATTTTCTTTGGTAATTTCTGTACAACCCCTGAAATGCGATCATTCAACGTGATTTTTTTCCCTTCGAGAGAAATGGAAAAGCGGTTTAAGTCAGAGTTATATTTATCTTTATATCTCTGGCACTTTTTAATGTATAACTCTCAAATGTTGTATGTCACTCCATGAGTGCATAAGGCACATTTTACTAATCTGGAATTTTTTTGCACAGGGCTCGTACACAAATTAAAAAGTGTAACATTTTAAAAATTAACCAGAGTAATTTTTTCTTAACGGAGTCTTATTTCCGACCTTATTCTAACATTTTCTAACATATATATATATATATATATATGTTAGAAAATTCTAACATATATATATATTATTTTCGATTGCAGTAATAATGAAATGGTTACGTTCCGTATCTGTCTCTTCTCGCTGTTCCGTTTAGCATAGTCACTCTTTCATGAAGCATTTCGAACTTCAAAATGTGATGTAGAGAGGGATTTTTTTTTTAAAGGAGCTAAAATAATGACTATAAATAATGACTAGCTAATAAATAGCTAATGCTAAAATAATGACTAGCACTAACGTTCGTATTTATTTAGAAATACAGTCTTTAATGTACAGAAATATGACTTGATTTACAGAACAGGATACGCTTTTTTAATGTGAATTACACTGGTTTAGTTCGTTATGTTTCTCGGCGTCTTCCAGTAATATGATCTAAAGTAGGTAACCACACTGCCGGGTAAAATGATCCACCGACTGAAGAAACTCGAGTACCGGTTTAGTCGTCATGGCAGCAATTCAGATGTTCTCAAAATGCGTGACTCCTCGTTACTTTATTTAACTTATTTCTGTGTTTATTGAAGGACGCAATTTTTTTAATTATAATTTTGAAATAGTCCATTGTTTGTGACACTTTTTTATTTTAAAATTTTCATAAATTAAATTATACATACTATATAATTGTAAAACTTATTTTATTTCATTATGTATAGTCATAATTACTTTTACATCTTATTTTGACGATAAAAATATTTTACAATTATTTTCAAATGAAGTATCATTTTGTCCTTGAGTAGGGGTAAAATAATCCTATGGACTCTTCTTCGAAATTCTATTTTTTTCTTTAGTCACTTTGGGTTTAAGTATTATTAAAATATGTTTATAATGTATAGTGTAAAATATTGTGGCAAAAGCCAAAGTTTTATTGAACACTTATGTTATTTTATGCAATTTTTCTCCTGAATGGAATCTTTTTGGGCCTCCTTCCCCTAGTTAAAACGTTTTCAATTTGCAGGAAAGGCCTAGGGGAGCTGTGCAGTTTTCGCTGTACAGCAACATTATTTGCCTTTCCTGTTATAATTCATTGTAATTTATTTACTCTAAGCCAAGCAAATTTCATAACCCCTGTTTCTTTAGAAAAAGAACATTATACTGAATAACTACGTTTTCATATAGTAAATTTTTAAGCTGTCTATTTCCTTCCGGTATTTTTAATGTGATACCATGGCATAAAGATTAATTGCAGCAGGATTCTCCGTTTCATTTATTCTGTTATGCTTTCAACCAATTGAATGGTCTGTATAAAACATATTCTTGTTTACGATTTTCTGAGAAAATCCAAGAAATTTTCACGTAACTGGTAACAAAAACAGAACATTTATACTTAATTCAGAAAAAGTTCCTTTTGCACTTAAACGTATTCATTCACGATTCTTCAATCGTGAATGAAAAAAAAAATCTTCAAACTTTTACAGTATGCTCGTGCTTTGTTTTCAGACTAATAATACGGACGATATTTTATGAAATGAGAAAATGTTTTAATTGTGAGAGTACATTTCAAAAGGTGTTATTTTCATTAATTTTAAAAACTCTATATTTCGATCTCATCCCTTTAACACACGGCGTCCTCCTTGCGGGAACATAAAACTCTGAAATATCGACTTTGTATTTTAGACAAAATACTCAAGCATTAGTCAACTCCCTGAGTTTTTATTCACGAAGACCACATTTAATTTCAGTAAAATACTAAAGAGTGACATATTTACAAAGGAATCCTTTATTTCTAAGCACACAATTCACAGTAAAAATTATCAATTGTAAAATTGATGTCAGAAATGTTTTTACGAGTACTGGCATCTGATTAAAACTGGAAAATATTATGAAAAAGTATTCATACAGTATAACAACTGGACAGACTACCTAAACGGCTACAACGCTGAAAAAGTGCAGCAGTTGCCATCGCTTGATTTAACTACCAGCAACACGGCGGACGATTGAATCAGTAATCCGCACAGCCAGCTGTGTAAATAAAGTTCTTTAGCTCTGTGGAACGCGATTGCTAGCAGTTGAATCGAGCGGTGGTAACAGCCTGCACTTTTTCAGAGTTGAGCAATATATCTAGTTGTTTTTCTATATCGATGAGAAAATAGTTGCTCTAGAAAGGGCTAAAATGCACGTTATCTAATGAATTTACGCTAATGGTATTTTAATGAGACTTCCATATATAAACTGCTTAATGCATATGAATTATGCGAAATGACTTTAGCAATAAGTTATCGTATTAATCGCAGACAGATTACTTATGTGATTAGTGATGATTATTAAGCAACATTTCTAGAGTTGTTGACACGATCCTGCACGCTAATAATGCTTTCGAGTAAATTTCCTTATAATATTTCAGCATTTAATCGATTTCACCTGGACAAAGGGTTTTAAATATCATTTAAATGAAGTAGAATATTTAAAATTATCGGAATCTTTTGAAGAATAGTTATTTTAAAACTTTTGAGATTATGAATGTTCTAGTGGGACTTAATATGCCTAAACGCAAGTCAATTTTTTTATCTTCTTTTTCCAAATCATACGTAACTTTTTTCAACTAAGGCAAAACTCAATTTGCATTTATTATATTTTGTTTTAAATGATTTAGTTTGCTGCAATAGTACCTATTATATATAACAAACATACGAAATTCAGTTTAAATTCTTAATTTTGTAGTTAGAGTTTCAAATTCACTTTATTTATTTATCTAACAAAGGCTTATTTATTTATATTAGTAATAAAGTAGCTAATATATCATCTATTTTTAAAAGTACGCTGGTATAAAATTGACGACAAATATGATGTGTCCTATTTAGACTAGAAACAGCTGTCATTTTGACATTCTTGCCTCATCATTCCTGTTTATTTTTGCACAAGTGCACAAAGGTTTACATGTGCACCTTATCTCTTACATTCTGCTGAAATAATTATTAAATCATTGTATCCAGATATCTATTTTACATGCACTTTTAGAAAATGACGAGCACTATTTATTTAATGATGCAGTAAAAAGTACATCTAAAGTAGTAATTAATGCTTCAAGTTAACGCATTCCTTATAGTGCGAAAGTTTAATTCAGTATTTACTTAAATTAGAAGATATTGTGTGCTGTATCGGTAAATAATTGAAATACTGTATAACAGAAAAATAAATTTTTCTATAGCAAAAAATTCATAGATCAATCTAGAATTCGGAACACCTAATTTCTGATCTAAGTAAACATGAATACATACTTCAATGCAAAATTTTTACCTTTGCTCACTATTTTATATAGTAGCATTTACTTAAATTAGATCTTTTACTGTCTGCTTTTAAATGTATAGAGTAAGGTCGTCAGAGTTGGCCCATTGCGCATTTTTTGTTGAGACTATTAGAGCCCCCAATCCTGGATTGCGCGAAAAACTTCTTTTTAATGACAGGGAATTTTCTGTGACATTAAATGTTTGAGTATTAAATCTAATATTTGTGTTTTAAATAGGACAAAAGTTTTTGAGCATCAGTGAATAGGTAATCATAAAATGTAGCAAAAACAAGAAAACTTAGCTCTTAACGTAAATTGCGAATGTTTTGTGTAGCTTATGTCTGAAATAAACTTAATATTATTATAAGCCCTTATAAATAATCCTCAAATTCGTTCTTCGGCTCCAAGTATTAGTTACAGTTAAATACAAAACAATAAATGCGTCAATAAAGCTGTTAAAAACAACAACTTCTACTAAACCAGTCTGCACTTTTCATGATTTAAATGGTGTATTTAATCGGGGTTTTTTTAACTAATAGTCACATTTTTGCCTCATATAAGCACATTTCTTTTTTGTATTATATTTTCATACAGTTTTGGTGCTCTCTTTGGAAACAATTAAATAACTAGGCCAAGGAAATCTATTTCTCTTGGCCTTTACGCGAAAGGATCAGCGCAACCGAATGCAGAATACTGCAAAAGCTCCTCCTGCGAAGCAAAACGACTTCCTATGGAGCTCTGAACAATATTTGCGGCTTCATTTCCCATCTCAGGCGACCGTTTATTACGTTTCTAGGACGAAGCAGAGCGTTCCATCCGATTATCTCGACTCCTCCGTCTGTCTGTCAGTTTGGCAAACCAATTCGAAACCCAATATTGTCTGTCCCCTTTACTGAGAACTTCTGCCCAGGCAAACAGTGTCGCACGTTAGTGTGAGTACATAAATCAGATCCCTTTCATTCGTCCGTAGAGTTACCCAATGAGCGCTGGATCTTCTACAAACAAAACCCACGAGCTGATAGGATATTTCCCAAAGTTTCACCGATTGCGGCTTAGAATCGTTTAAGCTAACATTGAAATGTCTTAAGGGGACACGGTACCTTTCCAACATTTATTTAGATTTTAAGAATTGTGGTGGAATTTGCAAATGTATTGCAATTTAATATTTAAGTCTAATAGCATATTTTTGTATATATATTAGCTGAAGTACCCGTTCTTCGCACAAAGTAGAGATTGTAAAATCAACAAATACAAATGGAAAATAAATAAATGTATATTAAATATATTTTGGTTATATATATATATTCTAGTCTCTGCAACATTTTTGTTCGTAAATGATTTATTCCTTCCTATCTGGATCCATGTTTCATGTTCAAACAAACTTGATGGTGGTGAAATTTTTTCTTTTTGCTCAAAGTTCGCGAGCATTTAGCTTATTAATGCACTTTAAACGCATGGTGTAAAAATCACGTTAAAGAGTAATAAATTTTATTTTATATTTTTAATAGTTAAAATAAAAAAACAGTGTCCAACTCGTTGAATTCCCAATCAAACAAAATCTGAAATATTTTCTAAAGCTCTTAAATTTTGCAAATGAAAATACATGAAGGTGAAACAAATAAAACGCTAATTCTAAGAAATACTCTAATTTCGATTCTATTATATCTATTTGGCACTTTATTTTCTTCGAATGTTTGTCAGCAAATCTTCCTAACTACCCAGAGCTGTGCACTATATTTTTTCCTTTATCGACACTATATTTTTTCCTTTACCCTCTGTCGACATCGAAATGCGAAATTCGATCAACAGAGTCACTGAAATTAAAAAAGTTCTAGACTCAAAAAGGCTTGTATCGTCTTACTTTAATCCATGGAAAACTAATTTCATTTTTCTCAACACTATAGTTACCACAATAATAAGATGTTTGTTGCTAATTAATGCTAAATTCAACAGTCAAATGAAAACAAAGGTAATTTCCAGTCTTCTTGGACTGAATTTATATTAAAGAGGAAACGTACCAATCTGAAAATAAAAGTGCATGAATATAAAAAAACGAAAAATTAACTATCTCAAACTCTAATACACTCGAATTTTATGTAACTGTATCTATTTTGCATTTTATTTCCTTCGCATAAGCAGTAAGACATATGTTCAACTATTGATACCGAAAATGCGCTCAAATCATTAGTCTTAATTCGTGTTTTCTGAAACAATTTAATCGTCAATCTTTTCAATATTTAACTTTGAAACCTTAAGGGGGTCCGGGGCACAAAAATCTCGAAAAAAACACATTTTTATTTTTTTGCTTTAAAAAATACTAGAGAATGCTTAGAATCAAACACTGCAAACCGCATGTTTTACGATGATTACATCTGTTCACAATAAAGTTCGACTTGCTTTACGTATACCTAAATCTTTAAGTCCATTTATCTCGGAATCAGTTTTTTTTGCGATTCCTCAACTTTAAAAGGATATATCTCAAGTTCCTTATATAGTACAGGTATGAAATTTTGTACAGACTTTCTCTATTATATTTTTAATAATTTGTCTTCAGGAATTTTGATTTTGGACAAAAGGTTTGAAAATTCATGCCCTAGAGCTAAGAAACTCTTTAAAAAGAGTGATTTTTTAACTTTTATATTTATTATAAAATATATAAACAATATATTAATAAATCCCGAAGACAAATTAAAATGCCATCTTTTCTGTGTCCAAAAGTGAAAGAAATATGCAAATCGAGCTATTGGTTCTGCAGTTATATCAAAAATAAAATATGTTTAAATTTTAAACTTTTTAATTTTTAAAAAATTAAATTTCAATCTTTTCAAGAGTTTTTCATATGGAAAGGTATCTTGACATAGATATATATTTCAGAAAAAAAAATCATTATAAAGTAGCTATAAATAAAAAGAATAAAATTTTGTGCCCCGGACCCCCTTTTAAATTCATGACATAAAAATGGCGTCAGTTGCACCTGAAATTGTAAAGAATTTCACCGCATTTTTTTATATCAATCCTTGGGGGCTGTTTCAAAAATCAGACAATTTTCACAAAATTTCACTAATATCATCTTGAATATATTTCTAGGTTATTGAGCGATACCAGTAACGCGTATTGTAAGATAATTTTTGGTCAGTTTTTCTTTTTTAAGCAAACATGAAATCCGCATTAAATTTTTCTACATACTGTGGTGGCACACTACAAAATTCCTCATCAGTGGCTCTTTTCAGAGGCAGATCCACAAAAAAAATTTGGAGAAGGCACAAAATTATTTTTTTCACTTTTCTTATAAATTCATTTGAATTTACAAAATATATCATTTTCTATTGCATAAGCTTAAGCACGTGCCCCTGTGCCTCCCTCTTCTGGATCTGCCAATAGTCGTTTTTAACTTTTAAAAGTCGTAGGCTTCCGGATATGGTGCATTATTGCCTCCTGAAAACAAAAACACCAAACAATCCTTACATTACTTTTAAAAGCAAGAACATCGCCATTAGTTTTTTTTTTCCTAAAAATAATAAAGATACGCGAAAAACACTTTTTGTGAACTACTCCCTGTTACGGTCTAATTTTCCAAAACACTAAAAAAAGACTTTATATATTTGTGTTTGTTACATTTTAATGGAAAAATTAATGCCTATCTTTATTTTCCTTAGAGATATGAACGTAAAATATGAAAACAGCATTTTGACCTCTTTTCCCCGTTTGGGTGGGAATTCTAAAAAACTTTGAAAAAATTTTTTGGCATTTGTGTTTTCTACATTTTAAAGCAAGCATTTTACGTCTATCTCTTTTCCTCAATGAGATATGAATGGAAATGTGAAAAGAATGTCAAAGACAGCTTTGCCTTCCCACACCCGATTGAGTGCGAATCCTAAAAATGAACTGAAAATGAATTTCATGCATTTGTGCTAGTTGCATTTTAAAACAACAAATGTGTTTCCTTTTGATGTATGAGGGGAAATGTTAAAAGAATGTCTAAGAAAATTTTGGCTTCTCACCTCTGAGTGCGAATATCAAAAAACCCTAAAATTGATTTTTAGTTATTTGTGTTGCATTTTAAAAACAGAATTTTTTGACTACCTCTATTTTGCTTTTAGATATAAAGGAAAATGTGAAAAGAACATTTTGGCCTACCACTTTCGTTTGGGGCAAATTTTCGAAAATCGCTTCTTAAATTACGCCTTGGGCAAAAAAGCTATAAGCTCCTAAAATTTCATGTCTCAAATAGATTTTGCTGGGCATTGATGAGTCAGTCAGACATTCAGTCCATACAACTTCATTTATGTAGAGCGATTACTCGAATAAGAAAAAGCAAAATTATAAAATATATGCATGAAATCACAAGTACGGTCAAACAGCCGCTTGATTATGAAATATGCGAATTAAATGAAAAATTATTTTTAAACCCGTGAAAGTAACTCAGAAAGTCCAAGTCCATGTTCAATACAAAATATAAAAAACAAAATGAATATATAAATATATAAATAACCAAGCTACGGCACAGGGAATCTGATGATTTATTGCACTATTCCCCCTCTGATGAAGCTTGGCTATTTATAGATTTATTTCGTTGTTTGTTTATATTTTGTATTGGACATGGACTTGCGGGGTTACTTTTATGGGTTTATAAAAAACTGTTCACATATATATATATATATATATATATATATATATATATATATATATATATATATATATATATATATATATATATATATATATATATATATATATATGCGTGTCTGTGTGCGTGCATGTAATATTTTTAAACGGCTCATCTAATAAAAAGAATTTGGATGGAATTTTTTTAATTATTTTTTTATAAATATTTAAAAATTTCGGATTTTTTTTTCTCCGACAGTACTTCCCTTTTCTCTTTATATTTTACATCAGACAAAAGAGCATTTATCTTGAAGATTTTATTATGGCAAATTCTTCATTATTTCCGAATTTTCCATGGTAAAATCTATTTCCGGTGAAGTTTCCTGGGCTGTCATTGTAAATTCGGCCTGTTCAATCATGTCATCAGACAAACTTTCCTCATGAGTCCGAATTGATGCCGGAAAGGCATAAAAATACAAAAACATGTCACATCATCAACATCGTCAGCGCTTAAATGTAATAAAATGAAAACATCTATCCCATTTCTTTTTTTTTTTTTTTTTCAATGGGCGGGCACTATAGCGTCGGGAGTCATTGGGGGAAGGGGCTCGCTCATAGAAGTTTCACTGTATTTCTATTTAGAGCTGTCTATAGCTTGAAAGAATAATCCAAATGAAACCGCAATTGGTACACTTACTAATCGAGAAGAGGGAAGAAGACTGGAATTAATAAAAAAAAATAAGTTGCAAAAATCGCCCCAACATATGACGCTTTTGAATTTATAATGTATAATACAAGAACTAAGAATGAAGACATAAAACCGAATGGCGTACCTAATTTATTAAAAAAATGTTACAGTAAGCAATCCAGTTTCCGCGAATTCTTTGACCGTTCTTTTCATTGAGCACTATGTCAAGAAAGCTTTTCCCTTTCACACGCCTAAATTCACATAAAGAAGCTGCAGCGTTTGAGCTGTTGTTGTTATTGTGAACACGTAAATCGGATTTGTGTGCTTGGCTCAAAAATGCCGCTTATAAATCCTCATCAGTAGGACAACACAAGGTAGGATGCCCTCCGTGGAGTCTTTCTAATGGGTCCTAACCCGTATCTACGCCAAGTTTCGGAGAAAACCACGGAAAACTCCGAACGGTTAGGTCGACGGACGCGCGATGGGACCCGAACCCGAGACCTTCACACTTCGCCCGTCTACCATTTCCAGTGACATAAACACTGTGCCATGGTGAGGCGTTTGAGCTGTTAACGTAGAGTAGCTTTAAAATCAAAGCGCCATCTGGCAAAGAGGCATCTCGTACTACGTTACTGGCAGAAATGACCGCTTCTTGATTTTGCTAAAAACTGCAACGTCGTTTGCACTGTCAGCGCGATAAGTTGGTGATTGTTGCAACTATTTTTTTAATTATTATTATTCCAGTCTTCCTCCCTATCCTCGACTAGTAAGTGTAGCCATTTTGGATTCATTTGGATTATTCCTCCAAGCTATAGACAACTCTAAATAGAGATAATTTTATATTACCCGATATTTGATATCTCAGTGGACTTGTGCCATTGATCTTTCCACTAGAAAGAGTAGAAAGCTACTGATACATTTCTCTCAACTGATTTCTCGCTCCATATTTTCACAGATCAAAGAAGCATCATAGCTGAAACAAACGAGGCTTTAAAAATCGAAAATAATAATAATAATTGCGCGTGAAAAAAAACGAAATTCTAAGTTACGTTAAAAACTCAAAATATTCCTTGCGTGTGAATCTCAATATTGCACTTATTGTTTTATTTATATTTCACAGTTTACTAAAAGGACAAATTATTAAAATTCTGATTTCTAGTCTTGAAATGCAAAACAAGTTACAAATTGCCACAAAACTTAGGCAATTTGTAATTTTAAAATATATGTTCTAGTCTACTTTATTTTGTACTATAAAGCTGATTATACTGATAAAGTGAAATAGTTATGTTCATTCGCAATTCTAAGAAACATTTTTTATGTGAATAAAAATCTGTAAATGATTCTAATGTAGTCTTTCTTAAAACTATTCTTGAAACTTAACAGATTTTTCAAATAATCACACTCTTTACTTTCAAGTACTATTATTATTTAAACATACCTTTTATTTTTATGCAACTATAGCATAAACGAAAGTGCTAAAATATAGTAATGCAAAATTTTCGTAGAGAATAACTTTAAGAAATTTTCTTTTAGAGTATTTTTTCTTTACTAATATTAATCACAAATGCTGTAATGTCGATTTCAACATTGTGACGCAAAAGTGTGAGTAAAAAGTGTTGCACGCCATTTATGAAACTCGATGAACACTCAGAAATCCTGCAGCTCATTTTCTTGTTGAAACTAATAAAAATAGTAATACTTATGCTGTTATATTTTTTTTCAGTAATTTTTGTAAATTTTTTTTCAGTTGATCAGTAATGTAATTAATTTTACAAGATGTAATTCAACGTCCTATCAAAACTCGCTTCACAGCGACAAGTAAAATGCTTAATGAAATTCGCTTGGATAAAAATCTTTTAGTGATATTATGGCTCACATAAGCAGAAAAATTCAATAGATTTTATTAATAAATACAGTAACCGATGAGATATTTGCTATCTGAACAAAATTATTTTATAGAAAATAAGACTGAATGCTTTAAAAGGGGAGTTATTAGATATTTTGGTGATATTTAAGCATATTTCTAAAGTATTGGAGGCATTGAAAAATAATTTATTTTTATGATTACGGATTTTTATTGGTCCTATAATTATAAAGAACATGTGTGCTAGTAAAATCAAAATTTAAATTAATAATTATTATAGTGTTTGTCAATGGAACTAGCACTGAACAATTGGCAGCCTGAGGCTAGATTAATCCGTTTCTTTCCAACTCAAAATTGAATCGCTTTCAAAATTGAATTGCTCAAATACGACGGCATGAAACGCCGTGTTTAATTTGCGCAAAAAGTCTTTCATATTTTCCAGAGCTCCTGATAGCAGTGACTAGTTAAACGAAAGTACTGTCAAGTTACTAACACAAAATCATCTTACGTATGAAGTTAATTCCAAGAATACCTTTTTTCTAAACGATTTCAAATTATTGGAAAAAAATTTATCAAAATAACTTATACAGCATTTGAATTAGTTAAAATCTTGTTTAGTTCAAAAAAGGCATTTTAAAAGTTAGTTCCTATACATGAACGAACAGCGACTAGTCAAAATGATATTTTACATATACCGAAGATATTTTACAGTATTCAAGTTAAACGTATGTTTCAAGTCACTCTCGATATTAGTTTTCGTTAATTACTTTCTGGGGAAAAAAACACAGTATTTGCCCAACTGTACTCTAAAATTAGCTTAAATGCATTACGTTGTCTTACAATGATTTAGACAGCAATAACATACGGATGTCTATTGCTTATATATATATTTATTATTTATTAATGCTTTGCTGAAAAACCAAATTTATAAGTAAATTTTATAGAATTCCTTTATACTTAACGGTTTTCATTCTTACCTAGTTTATCATTTCCAAAATATAAAATTAACTGAAAAACTATAACATTCGTACAATAATGATCGAACGTTGATTTTTTATAGAATCCAGCTACGTGGAAAAATTATGTTACAGAGGGGTTGAAATAGATACCATACTCTTCATACAGCATTTATCGCGCAGCTTCAATAATTCACCCCACTCTATATTAGTACCTCCAAATGCTATTAATTCTGGTATATATGTATCTGACAGCATATATACTTTCTCCCGTTTATTCCTAGATTGTTCTTTTTGTCACAGAATATAATCACGGTAGCAATAGTCTGTTTCTGATCGCAGATTCCAATAACAACAGTTAATTTCTATTTGCATTGTAAATACAAATACCTACTCTCGTAACTATACATTTTTCATTTTAAAATTTTCATGCAACGATGCAATTAAGCGACACTTTCATATTGCAAAAAATGAATTAATTACAGGGTGTTTACAAAGCTATATCTTCTAAACAACACAGGGTAGCGTTCCATTTAACACATTGTTTTGAGTGAAACGCTATAAATTTTCAGTAATTTTAAGGTTTTTTTCCTGCAAAAATTGCGATGATGCTCTTTATCAGTGGATGCAAGAAGTCCAACTTAACTCCTTGCGATTATATTCATTGAGGGTACATAAAAGGCAGCGTTTTTTTCCACCTCTGACAGCTGTCATCGGTGAACTGAATAAGAGAAAAACTGAAGCCATCGAAACTGTAGCACCACACATGCAGAAAAACGTGTGGGACGATTTCTGCTAGAGAATTAATATCATTCGTGTGTCTTGTAGTATTTTGTGCCTTTAGTAACTTTGGTGTTATTTTTTTATTTCTTTATCCCAAAATGAGTGTATCTTTTGCAGTTTTCTAAATATACTCTTTCAAACTATATATGTGTAATCCTCCTATAATATCCTGCTTATGGCTTTCATGGGGTTTAGACAATAAAGACCGCCTTCACATCCGGACTTTGTTAAAATGACGTCTACCAGCGTGTTTGTGTTTGTTTCTGTAAATTTAAGACAAAAAGTAAATGGGAAGATAGGGTAATTCCGGGATAGATGGACCAGCCAAATATTTAGTTAATGCGCATCTCCATGGTATGGCGCAACTATCTCAGTGAGACACTTTTAAGAGATTTTGTAAGGCGTGCTACTATTTGCTACTCAAAAAGAGTAATGATTTTTCAGCTAATTATCATTGTTGCTGTTGGTAAGTCAAGTAATTTTTTCATATGGTTATAATTTTACAGTTAAAAGTTTTATTTTATATGTGATCGATCTAGTTTTGATGATGTAATCTCGGGGAGTATTTAGGCTTACGAATAATCTAAAATGGCGACGTGAAATCCACAATGTAGAGTCAGGATAGGTTGTACTTGTCATCCAGACGACCGGGAAAGATGGACCATGCCTAGGCGAGAGAGATGGACCACGTCTGGGCGTGAGAGTTGGATCAGGTTTTGTGTCAATCTTAAGTCATAGCGCATAAAAACAATTTCATATATATTAAATGTCACAAAGTAATTCATGTAAACTTAATAAATTAATTAAAATTAATTTAATTGCAAGTAAGTTAATTTTGATTTTCATGTAAGGAAAATAAATATTTATAAATTTAATACATGTGCAACTTTTTCATTATTTTATGGTGGTCCGTCTTTCCCATGCGTATGTCCATATCGCTCGGAGTAGCCTGGGTGAGAGGGACCACATAGTAAATATTTTTTCAAATCATTAAAAAAATTTCTTTACATATATGATCTTCTGCATTAGGATTTTCGTAAGAAATATCATACACTGTATGTATTTTATATACTGTGAAAAGTAAAATATATATAAATATATGGCTTTTAGAGAACGAAGAGAAAACGTAGACGTGGTCCATCTCTCCCGGAATTACCCTATTATAATGTACAATATATTTTCAATGTTCAAAAAAGAGATTCCTTTAAGTATATTAAACTTTAAAATACAAATATATGTATACAAACTGTGTATTTGATGTTCCTAAAGATTTCTGTAAGTATTAAACTTTAAAATACATATATATGTATACAAGCTGTGTATTTGACATTCGTTTCAAGTGAGTGCTCTGGTTGTTGTAAGTTTAAAAACTTTTCTTTGTTTATTTTTAACAATAAATTTATTTTTTTACATGTTAGTATAAAAAAATAATAATAAAAATTCCTTATTCGTATCAAATTCAAAAGAGTCTATGAACTTCTAGTATGAAAAGTTAAATACAGTTTCACAAGTCTGTTACAAATTTTTCAGAATATTGAAATTTGATAAAAACTTTTAAATACTGAAGGTCTTGCCGACACTCGTGTTTCTAATTTGAAGCACCTAGTTTTAAATGTATCAGATACTGGCACGGTCTCTTGATACAGATCATTCTTCCCCAGAACCCGCTCAGAAATGGCATTTCACAGCTTGTGAGACAACCCCTATAATCTAAGACTTAAGTAAGATGTTTATTGTAATCCTAAACCCAATACCTATTACGATTAACCTTAATGTTAATACCGTAACCCTTATTCCAAGTGAATGTCCTTCGAATATTATCTCGAGACATAGATAAATTGAAATGCGTCAGTAGCCCAGAATAATATTCAAATGCATAATTCGGAATACGTGCATCGTATTCACACTCTTAATCTGCTAAGAGGACCTGCAGTTAATTATTGCAACCACCTGATCGGTTAACTGAAATCTGTCTATCACTCCATAAATATACACTTTATCTTCAAAGAGAGCTTTATGAGAACAGGCGTGAAATGGAATACGCGAATGCTGCGAAATAAAGACCTTCATACATCATCTTTGACATGTAAATGCACAAACAATAACATCTCTTACCTTAATTACGAATAGGGTACCTTGATTCTTCACAAATCCTAGTATTTTTTTTTATAAAATCACTTTATAACATTAATGAAGATGCTTTGGTGGTTCTTGCAAAAAATAAAGTGCGATAAATGTGCATTTTGCAAAGATCTCTCGAATTCGAGTACTTTCATATTATTTCAACGCTTCGATGCAACTTTTTTTCTAAATGTATATCTTTAATATAAACATTTTATATGTATTTATTCTTAAGATGGAATTATTTTCTTTTTGCAATCTTTTGAAACATGACACTTTTTAAAACATTTTTCTGCGTTCAGAAATAAAATGTCTTTTGCATGTTTCTCAAAGTACATCGCCTTTCCCCCCTTTTGCTTTACTTTCCTATTCAAACGTTTAAACATAAACTGAAAACTCCCCTTAAAAATTAATTAATTGAATTATTACTATTTTTTTTTTACATTTCAAACTTTCATATATGTGTTAGAGTATGGGTTCAACGGAAATTGGCAAGCGTTCATTCGCAACTTCCACAAGATTTTCCGAAAATTTAGGCAGACGAAAGCAAAAAATATATTCTACTCTGTTTAGCATGTCTCATTTTCTTCAGAGGTTGATCAACAATGGCGTTAAATAAGAATAAAATATATTGGACCAATATTTTTCTCCTCCTCTCGGTAAGCTGCATGCATTTGAACAATAAATTCAGCCGATTTAGTCCTCACTAAATAGATTAAATCGGGAAAGAACGAAAGTTTCAAAATTTTGATGTCGCAAAGTGTTAGCGGATTTTTTTTTCTTTTTCTTCCAAAGCATTTTCAATGTACCCAATTATATCGAATACTAGCAGAAACAAAACAACGATTCATCCGTTCTCTCTTCCATTCAAACGATTGGCTATTATCTAGTATTAAGATATCAGAAATTCTTAGTAAACTAGGACTAAAAATATCCCCCAAAAGCAAAAGAAAGCTATTTGTAACTTATGACAAAAAGAACTAAAAATTGTAGATGTAGTAAAAGATAATTTTTCTCAAAATTTATATGGAAAATAATTATATAAATATTGGTGCATAAATAGCATAAATTTAAAATACAGTAGAACCTTGATTAACCGAAACTCTCCGTTAACCGAAGTCGGTTTCTTCTTCAGTTTTTTTTTTTTTTTTCCATCAGAAAATTACTTTTTGAAGGAGATTCTGAATCTGGTGCAGTTTCAATAATTGAGTTTTGGAAAGCTGTCAATATCAAAGACTGCATTTATATGATTAGTGACGCGTGGGAATCTATGCCGCAATCGAACGAATTAACGCGTAAGAATCGAACAACAAAGTTGGCGAAAACTATTGCCAAATTTTTCAACGGGCCCAGATGAAAATGCTATAGACATATTGAAAGATAGTGTTACTGAGTTTTCAGCACAATAAAAGATTTTGAACATTGTGGGGATAGAGAAATCACAGATTGGTTGAATTGTGACGTGGAAAATGCAGGCTTCCAGTTGCTCAATGATGAGGAATTAATAGCAGAAGTCTGAAAATCTCTAAAAGAAGATGATGATGAAGATGAGAATGATTCTGGAGTAAATAAGATCAGTAACAATGATGCTTCTTTGTTACTGATCTTATTTACTCCAGAAGGCCTTCTTTGGTTGGAAGAACAGGAGCAGTGTGATTCCTCTGAAATCATGCTTTTAAGAAAACTTCGGGATAGAGCTGCACAGCAAAGCATGGCCAATTTACACCATATGAAGCTTCCATTTAAACCATTGTAAGTTTTTATTTCAGAAATAAATTTATTTTCATTTATAATTTTAATTTATTTAACAGTTAAAATTGTCATAACAACAGTTCAATGACGATACTACATATTAAGTTAGATAATTATTGATGAATTCTCGATTATCCGAAAACTTCGATTATCCGAAGTAGGTTCGGTCCCAATTACTTTGGATAATCGAGGTTCTACTGTATAGTGCATTTTCTTTTTACACAGTTTTAAAATATAACTACATACTTCATAATAAGAAGTTATACAAGGGACTCACAAAAAACCAAAAAAAAACAGTCACAGCGATCAATAACTGAATTTATGTTCAAATCGAGTAAATTAAAAAAAAGAATTATTACATAGACTCTGAGGTGATCTAAAGCGATACAAGCAAAGTCCTATACCAAATGACCAGGTACTTCTTTTGTAAGATAGCGAATAACCGTTTTTATGATTTTTTAAAAGTATCTTTTACAAAATTATTTTTTTTAATTTCTGAAGTGTTGTTCATCACTTAATGTATGCAGAACATTTTACTAGTTGGGAATTTTTTGTACGGGACCGTATAAAAATTTAAATTTTGTATTTATTTAGATTTAATCTCGGGAAAATTTTAATCGATACCATAAAACTCTGTGCCGACTTTGTAATTTATTGCATATGTCTATGATCCATATTTAAGGAATAAAAGCCTAGGTTAATATTTTTGGGACATCCTGTATCTATAAGGGGCAGTCAAATGAAAACGAGGCAGACTATATAACGAGCATGGCGCGGAAGATGGTAACGCAGGTAGGTGTGTGTATAGAAGTGTCCACTGTTGGGAATCAGGAAGGAACAGCACGAACGTTCTCTGCAGTGCCATTTGTCTATTAGACGTCTCGGAATGAGGTCAGAAAGCCATGTGTGCGTTCAACATCACTGTGAAGACCAGGAAATTGGTAGAAAGAAGTTTAGATCGATTTACGACTGCAAAACTGATCGAATTACGACTGCAACTTTCCGTGGAACATTTGTGAAAATTGAAATGTACTATCAAATCCAGACGCCCAGAAATGTTGACAGATTGCATCCTATTACGTGATAATATTCACCCACATGTTGCCAAGGTTGTCCTGTCCCATTTTCTCCCCATGCCATTTCTATAT
Organism: Cheiracanthium punctorium; assembly: GCA_038373885.1. Taxonomy (NCBI): domain Eukaryota; kingdom Metazoa; phylum Arthropoda; class Arachnida; order Araneae; family Cheiracanthiidae; genus Cheiracanthium; species Cheiracanthium punctorium. Next base: position 1,044,042 of record JAWZYV010016635.1, read on the forward strand.
TTTTGAAGTTCTGAAGAAAGCGATTTGTAGATGCTGATTTGCTTCGGAGGAAGAGGTACACGCTTGGGTTCTGTAGGCAAACACAAACATTTTTCCATGAAAGCAGTGATCATCTTGACACACAGTGAGATAAATGTATTAATACTTATGGCGATTACTTTGGAAGTGATAAACAATTCACTTTTTTTCATCTGCCTCGTTTTCGTTTGACTGCACCTTTTATATATTTTTCGAAATTAGAGGAACAAACTTCTAGTAGGTATAGGCTATACCAAGAAGGTTCACAATCACACATCGATGTGGGTCGTCTTCGCGTACCTGTCAATTTGTTTGTATGATTATGGCAACGCTACACTAGGGGGATCTGCCTTGGTAGGGAGACTTTCAAAGGGATTCTAACGCGTATTCACGTTACATCTGGAGAAAACCTACCAAAACTCCAGACCGTTAGATCGACTGCCACGCAATGGGACCCGAACCCGGGACCTTCGCACTTCGGCCGTCTACTAATTTTCAGTGACATAAGCACTGTACTATGCGTACCTGTCAATAATCACTTTAGAAGAAGAGTTCTAGTAAGAGTGAACTTTCCGAACACGGTTTTTCCTAAACTAATGCATCTTTCGCAGATTGCACTTTATAAAAACTGTTAATTAAAAATTGTTTTTCATTACATTGATGAAATTGTCGTAGTAGAGCCCATTATTTATAAAATTTCTTTATGAAATTGAACGCCATCTACATGTAGCTGTTAATAGTCACTTTGGAACAAGTGCTGAAATAATAGTGAACTTTCCGACCATTGCTCATCAAACACTAATGAATTTTTCTTAGAAAACACGTAACTAAAATTGATAATTTAAAATTTTTATTTTTGTTCGTGAATGAAAATTTTGGAGACGAGCCTATTGCTTATGAAACGTGGTTAAGAAATTAGACAAACACTTCAATACTTTTCATAAAGTGATTATTACCAGATAAGTGAAAACGGCGTTTTTGACCCCACATTGCTATGTGATTCTGATTCTTTGTTATGTGCCCTATCTCCCCTTAAATTTTGTACCAATAATTATGGGACACCCTGCACATATATATACCGAGTGTCCCTGGATTGTTGCGACAAACTTTAAGGGGAGGTAGAGCTCTTAATAAGGATTCAGAATCACATAGCAATGGTGGGTCGGATACGTCGTCTTCATGTAACTTGTAATAATCGCTTTGAAACCAGTGCTGAAATAATAGTGAACTTTCCGATCATTGATCGCCAAAAACTAATGTAAGTTTCACAGAAAATACGTGACTAAAATTAATATTTTAAAAATTCTATTCATTTCATGGATGAAATTTTGGAAAAAAGCCCGCTGCATATGAAACTTCGTTAAGAAATTAGACTAAAACCTCAACTCTTTCCCCAAAGTGATTATTAACAGGTAAAGAAAAACGGCGTTTTTGACTCCACATTGCTGCGTTATTCTGAATCCTTATATCATGCCCTACCTCCCCTTTAAGTTTGTCCCAATAATTCTGGGACACCCCGTATATGCATATATTCATAAAGTGTACGATACATATAATATGTATCGCTCAACTTATATTATCGCGTATTATTGTACGTCTTTGTACGTACAGAAAAATTGTCACATATGCAATAAGTACACTCTAAATGAAATTCTTAAACGCTTACCTTAAAAAAATAATCGTTGAATATCTTATGATCTAATTTACTATCAGCCAAATTTGGTTAGTTGATTTTACATATCTATTTCTTCCTACTTATTTTTTTAAGTCTCTCGTATTTTGATTGCTTTATTTGTTATTATTCTTGCAAAGTCGTCTTTAGAGATTTGCCCGAAACGGTTATTAAAATTAAATAAGGAAACCACAAATAATACCGTACTCAGAAAATATTTTGTTATCAAAGTTTAGAAAAACACTGTGTGAAAATACCGTTTGCTTGCACAAAACTAGTATAAGAATTTCTTGTATTTTATTATGAGTGTATTGCATTTTTTTTCTCCTCATACTTTGGAGGATGACTCCTTCAAACCTTTTCCTTGTAATTCCTACAAATGCTGTTGTTTACAACATCAAAAGGGATTTTAAGCAGGGATTAGAAAGCTAATACATGAGGTTTATCTTTTAACGCTTCATGCTTACTTCCCTCAAAAACTAATTACATCAAATCCGCAGCTTAAACTGCATTGAAAGATCTAAAACAAAATTAGAACCAAATTCTGATAAGACTTTTTTTTTTCAAATACCGTAAAACTGTAGTCCAAATCTTTAACTTAGTCTACTAGATGATGGACGGGAAATAAAATTACTTCGGAACAAGTTAAAGATTGATTTTTTCCAGAACTCCTTCGGCTGCAAAAGAAATCAAGCATTCTTCAATTGTTCTGTAATACATCGAATATATTTCACAAAGACATATGAAAGTACTTCTTTGAAAGTTCCGTGAAAGAAAAGGAATCATCTTTTTTATTTTTATTTTTTATTTTTTTTATTTTTTGGAAAAGTTTCAGAAACGTTGAGAGAAATAACAGTGCCGGAACAAAACTCAAAACGAATGTTTAACTTAAAAATCTTCTTTCCGTTTTAAAGCTCCACCAACGCCATGCGAAATCTGATTTTATATGCAGTTGAAGAAAAATGATTTTGAGTAAAAATTAAAATGAGAACTTCCGAGTCCTGTTCTTCTACTGAGTGAAACATAATTAAAACGAAGAAATATTGTTTCAGAGAGATTTACCTCATCCACCGCAGGAGGAAGTTAAAACTTTGAAGATCAACCGTGATTACTTTAAGGAAATGAGTAAAAAAAAAAAAGTTAGCGATAAAAACAGTCCCGTCTAAAAGTGGACGTTTTACTGATTGCTTATGAAAATGCCGGAGGGGAAAATAAATATGCAAAGAGGTAGCAGGGAAAACGATTATCTTTAATGATGGATCGTAGAATGATAAAGAACAGAGATTTTCGGTACATACGAGAACGAAATGGCAACATACAAGCTGTAAAAATAGTTCCTCTCAACATAGCCGTACTCATAACAGAAACGTAAATGCAAAAGAATGCCTTTGGCCATAGATTTTACGTTTTCGTTCCAAAATACTTCTTTCATTAAAGTATTTTTATAATCTTGCTGAAAGCAAAACAATTTACGGTGTTTTCATAAATAGTTCACGGAAAGCTGACACACTTGAAAGTAATCGCATTTTTTACAGTAATGCATTTGGTAGGGAAATTTGTTCCTTATTAAAAGTAATAGTACTAAAAATATAAGTATTTTTCAAAAAATTCATTATTTAAATATGAGCAACGTTTATTTTCAATGTATTTGAAGTTCAGTAATGAAAAATTACGGTTGAGTTGAGAAGGCAATTTATGTAATAACGTTTGATGCCTTTCGTAGATGATGGATTATGGCTGATTGCGCTAGAACATTATGTTAAACTAGTAGCCAATTAAGAATATTAATCACGTGTTTATTATTTTATGCAGTTTCAGAAGTTGATTTATGTTTAAAATGTTGGAGAAGACACATTTTTATTGCAAATATTTTAATCTCGGCACTTGCTTCCAGGTCCACACCAAGCCTATAAATGTCTTATAAGCGCTTTCTATCGGTGACAATATTAAAGGCTTATAATTAGCAGTTGGTTTTTATAGACATAAAAAGAAAAAGAAAATTACGTTTTACCTTTAATTGTTTTTAAATATGTAAACGTAAGATCTACTCTTTATCTTAAAAATGTGTCACGATCGACTTGCGATATCCGTATTCTAAAAGGGAGAGGTATTAGGTGAGAAGGACATGCTATGTTTATACACTAGGTTTCAGTACAATATGCAATTTTCCGGACTACAGGTAGAAGAGCTAAATATATATGTTCAAACGTACGTATAAAAACATAAACAAAGCATGTTTTAAACGTCAATTTGACCTTTTTTACTTTAATTTTGTTGGATTAAATGTTTAATAGTGCTTTAATTGATGTTTCATTGAATAAAATGTTCTAGTTGTATGATCAATGACATTATTTAAGTAAACCGAAACAACCCCCACCTTACGGGATTACTTCGGAGAAATTTAGAGTTATAAAAATTGCTAATAAATAATCAAATTACCTGTCGTATAAAACAGGAAACTTGAGACAAGCAAAAGCATAGATGCACCTAAAATATTTTGTAAAAATATTAACGTTTATTTTAATGCCGATTTCTTTATACCTGAAAATGTTAATTTCGTCCAAAGCAACCCCACTTTCCCTTGAAGATTGAGAAAATAAATCGTTTGTTTTCATAATCTGGTACTCTGTGTGTATATACAGGGTGTCCAGTGCTAACTCTGTCCAATGACTATTTCCTAAACCGTTAGTCAGAGACATATAGTTCCACTTGCAAAAATGCTTTAAATTGTATAATCTATTATATGAGAAACAATCGAAGTCAATAAATCAAATCCTATAAAAATTACGAAATTTAAATTTTTACACGGTCCCCCCGGTCCTATCAATTATATTTAGAAATATTTTCTTTATCTAATTACATGAACAATAAAAAAAAATGCGTGCTTCTACGACCAAAATTCGCCGAGTTTCAGCTGCTTAAAGTTAGAGCACTTTTCGAGCTGCGAAATAGGGGTTGTATACAAAATGAATTTGACAAAAATTAATGTACATGCTTTTGAGCCTTGTAATATTCATTAGCAATTTCATTAACTATTTTATGATTGTAGATTGCAATAAAGGAGATTAACATTTAACTATGTGTATCCAATAAATTAACTTAAAAATATAGCCTATACTGAAAAGAGAACTTTTTAAAGAGTTTTTTAAATGAACTTGAGTTAAATAACATAAAATAAAAAAACAAGGGAATTAAACTTTTCAATGAAAATTAAATCAGAATATCAAATATTTTACAATACGAATATATGCAATTTTAGAAACTTAAAATAATATTACAAATTCTATTAGCGTAACATTTGCTCAAAGTAGCTTCCTTTGACTGAATGCAAATATGCACCCGTGTCAAAAACTCTTCCTGTACTTTGCGTAGTATACTCGCTGTTACACATCTGCATGCTACACATATACGATTTAGTATAGTAAGTCTGATGGACTTGTTGATTCTTTTTCGTATACTTTATTTTTCAAGAAACCCCAGAGAAAGTAATCTATGGGATTCAAGTCTGGTGATCTTCGAGGCTACTCAACAGGACCCCCGTACCCAATTATATTATTTCCAAATGTTTCTGTTAGAACAATACGTGGCTTCAGTGATTTATGTGCTGGAGCACCATCATGATGAAGCCACATTTGTGACAGATCTCGTGGTGAAACATGCTTGTCTAAGAAGTCAGTCAATGAGCCCTCTCAAATCTGTACATATCTTTTGGATGTTAAAGCGCCATAGAAAAAAAAGGCCCAATTAAGGTCTCTTTCCATATGCCGCACCAAACATTTATCGACCAACGCACTTTATGTCTGTTCGGGCCAATGACATGCATGTTTTGCAGAGACCAATAGTGACTATTTTGTGTATTTATAACACCCTGTCTTGTACACTGACACTCATCGGTAAACATAATGTCACTAACGAACGACATATTATCATTTTGCTTATTCAAAATTAAATTGCAGAAATCAAATCTACATTCTTTGTCTCCCGGCAATAAATCTTTTACCAAAATAGGGCGATATGGATATGCACCATATGTACTTAAAATATTCCATACTTGCGATTTAGAATAACCACATACTTCGCTAATGCTTCTTACACTAGACTGTGGCTGAGCTAGACCATATACTAGGACATCTTCCTCATGCACGTGCTTTGTTAAATCAATGATGTTTCTTGATCTTTACGATTTAGAACGCGACCGGTTTCTCTTAAACCCGTCACTACGTTTGATATTGTACTAGCAGATGGGTGATTGTCATTCGGAAATTTTATAGCATACTGCTTCGCAGCCTCTCACATTCGGATGAAATTCTCCGTAAAGTAACACCATTTCAGTGTATGCATTAGTATTAAAGATCGTCTTTCGTTTTTTATACTCAATAAGCTACGAATTCAAATATCATGAAAATTAGACAAACACTAACAAAGTAACTTAAACAACAATTTTTAAACTTCAGTAAAATATTAAAATTTAATGTTTATCGTCTGTTGCCATATCAGCAGAAAAACTGAATCTCAAGCAATTATCGTCTGCCAACCATTTTACCGAAAACACGATATTTCATTTCAATTTATTCAAGCACACTCAAAAATTTGGTAAAAGTTTAGATGTTCTATCTTTTTAATAAATTTCTCATTGTTTCGACAAAAAAAATTTCTTTTATTTACACAACTTATTAAAATTCTGTTACCTCATTTAGAGAAAAGATTTTCGAAAAACCCCGGATAATTTTTTTTAGCCTCACTATAACCTTCTGCTTATAGATTAGTATTCTAAAATTAGTTTTTCTTCTTTCTCCGCATTATGCCAGAAAATCAAATTAAAACCTATAATTAAAAATTTCAATATTTATACAGTCCCCTAACGGCTCACCGTAATGGGAGATTTTTGAACGTGGAAAAATGACTTAAGTCAAAATGTTTGTTGCTTCATAACTCGGTGAATTTTGGTCGTATAGGGGCGATTTTTTTTATTGTGCATGAAATTGTATAAAGAAAATTTTTCTAAAAATAACTGATAGTACCGGGGGACCGTATAAAAATCTAAGTTTCGTAATTTTTATAGGAATTTATTTATTGACTTCAATTGTTTCTGATATAATAGATTATACAATTTAAAGCATTTTTGTGACTAAAACTATGTGTCTCTGACAAACGGTTTAGGAAATAGCCATTGGACAGCGTTAGAACTGGACACCTTGTGTGTATATATATATATATATACACACAATGTACCCTGTATATATACAGGGTGTCCAGCCTTAATGTGACCCAATAGCTAATTCCCGAACCGTTCGGTTTAGATATGCACTTCCACTTTGCAAAATGTTTTAAAAAAGGTAAAGAATGTTTTTACGTGCTTTTCGAACAAAAAAACCCATTTAGAAAAAAACTACAAAAATTAAATTTTTATACGGTCCCCAGTAGGGTGATTCATAAAAGACCCCAAAAAAATTTTTTCCCTTTTTTTAAACTCTCAACCCCTAAAAATGGTCTATTCCACTAGAAAACATACCAGTATTTTTTAAAAAAATTTTAATTGATATTTAAGGGTCGCTACCGAATTTTAAAATATGAGAAATGAAGCAAAAACGATAAATTTTTGTGGTTTTTCTGTCTATAATTCTTAACAACATCAAGTACTGCTTCT